>CP136065.1:185143147-185743147 GCA_032622095.1 Siphonodentalium dalli | reverse complement strand
GCAGGGCTACCCGGCGGTTTAAGAGTCATTTAAAATAATTATTAGTCATATGGGGTAAACAAGACCTATTGTATGACTCTCCGGATAAAGTTACATCTATCTTTTAAGTTGACAATAAACGCTCTTTAATGCTAATTATTAGTGCCTCTTTAAATGGTTAAAACACTAAATCCGGCCACTTATGGGACCATCTCATTTTATACTCAAAAGCATAACATTATATGCAACAAAACTAATTGAAATGAATGAATTTGAGCCATATTGATTTGTGCAAAATACACGTGTGTGCTCTATGAACGATGAAAACAACATGGTAATTATAATGAACATTAATGTATGACTCCAGTCATAAATTCATTTTCGTTATAATTATCACGTTGTTTGCATCATTCACATAGCACACAAGTGTATTTTACACTAATCCATGGCTCAAATTCATTCATTTGTTGCATATATTCTGTTGAGTATACAAGTGGATCGTCCCAAAAATGGCCAGATTTAGTATATAGTGCCCCTTTAAGTTATTTGAGATCAACTCGGCATTCCCCGAGTCATTTTACTTCTGTGCACCCATATTCCCACATAGCGTCTGGGCTAATAATAAACGCTCTTCGTTGGTCATATAATTTATTAGTCCCCATTTAAGTCATCTGAGGTCAAATGCTCCAATCACGTGGCAATCATCCGGTCATGTGACCAATATGTACCAATGTTCCTACGGGTGGATACACACATGCATGTAATCTCTGTAAATGTCGTGTATTTGTCGTTTTACATGGACCATACAGACCGTGTAATACGTGTCCGCTGACAACCCAATCGTTGTGGCTATAGTCCGAGAGCCCATAAGGTTTTATTGTCGTCACTCTGACCAAAAGTTCTGCTCATTTTGTGGCAAATTATATGTAGTTTACGGAAACCAATTTCTTGCGAGTGGGAAACGCGGCGTTTGGGAGATATTTAACATAGAATGATGCCTGGTGAGAGCGAAAAATGTTACTTAAGTGTTGGGGGAGGGTTAGTAATTTCGAATGTATGCAACATATGTAATGTCAGCTAACACGTTATATATACCATTTTGTCGGCAATAAGTCATTCTATCTAGTGAATAAACACAGAATTAGAATTTCAGCCATTGACCTCGAGTACGAGAGGTCAAAGGTCAAATATATTTTGAAACGCCATTTTTTTAAAATGTCAAATTGGAAAGTTAGCTTAAGAAATTTTATAATCATCTGTTGGAATCCGTTCTAGTATAATTTTGAACTTTACTGTATACCAGATTCGGATATGTGGAAAGAAAATTAACACAGCCGTAATTGCAACCATTCAAGATGTCAGCCAAAATGTGTGCCGAAATAGCCAAAAACAGTAAAAATTCATAAGGGTCTCTCTGATCGCCGTTATAGTAAAGATGATGTCACATGCGGTCACGTTGTCCGTTCGATACGTTATGGTAATATACAACCCTTACACATTAGCCAACAATCCGACACAAAACTCCAAGATGGCCGCCGAAATGTGAAAAATAGCTATTTTTCGGACATTTCACCACCTTTCGTTTGTCTCTGTTGGATAATATTGGCTCCTTCACGCGATTTTATACATTTATCGTATAGAAAAATTATTGGCGAACACATGGGGATAATAATATACATTCCTTGCTGGAAATTTTTGTCCGATATCACGTTTTCCCAAATGCCGGTATAATTCGGTCAAAGCCAAAACGACGCTAATAACGCAATCGCTGTTTCGAATCATCAATGCATGTTATTGCTATCACAACAAAACCCACGCGTATATATGTGCAGGAGATACTCGAGCTAGGCTTCCTCTTATACCTGAGTTGAGAAATATTCACCCAAATCCAAGATGGCGGCCAAAATGGCCACCAGAAATAGAAAAATTGCCGAAAATCGCTGATTTGAACATCAGTGACAGCTATTGTCACGACAACTCCACACATATTGTGAGTTGAGAAGACTGAGTCGAAGAACTGCGCTTATATTGCGTCCAAATAAAAGTCGCCCAAATCCAAAATGGCGCCCACAATGGTGGACAGATTTAGAAAATCACCGAAAATCTATCATATTCACATTATTGTCAAGACATGCTTACAGCCGAGTTGGAAATACTGTGATAAAGTAATTATCTTGGATTTGATGAAGGATTTTGTTTCCAAATCGAAGATGGCGGCCAAAATGGCGTCCGAGATTTGAAAACAAGCTTACATTCCTTTACTTTCATACTATGTGCGCATTGTGAGAATTTGGTCGTCATCTTGAACTAAAAAGGCATATGGTCTATAAGTATACAAGCTTACAGGTCATCTCCATGTATGTATTTTTCATATCCCATGTGGATAACCACATGTACACCTGGCGAACTTCCCAGCTAACTAGTCATTTCTCAATAGATGGTTCAACTCACAAACTTAGCGAACGTATTGGCATACGTGGACAACTTCGGCAGTGTTTCAAAGGTAGCTAGCTGTCTCGTTCCCTACAGAGACGACCACAATGTACCGACTACCCACACTTCTTGATCATGATCCTAAGCAACTTTGTAACGTCCCGCATTCGTCTCGTTAACAGAGAAGAACAATACTCGCGGTGCTAGTTTGTAGACAAGCGCCATGACAGTGGGGATGAAATGGGTCACGGCATACACCCCCACATCAGGTGCATGTTTCAGATATAGAATGTCATGTGTGTTGGTGCTTTTGGTGTGGTAAGATTTGTGTTTCCACATCCGTTTCAATGCCGTTCTTAATCAACTTGACCAGACATGTAATTGTGTCTGGATAATACTATCCTATCCTCCCCTGAAGAGTCGGATGGGCTAAATGATGTCTTTATGGAATGAGGGTATGCGTTGTTGTTATCCTCTCTCAAGACTAGTGTCAGTATATATATGGGCGGTATTTTCCAAGGAACTGTGATGCATTTGTGAGAACAATTTATAGATCGATGGGAACGGATGATGACATTGGTGAACTTGACCTTTATGGTCATATGGGTTTATAGTATATAACTTTAGAATATAGTAGTTAATATGTCTCATGCAGGACAATGGCTTTGAATGGCGATGCTACCAAGAAATAAATTCGTGTATCCAACGTAGGTTAAACTTAATGCAATGTCTCAACAATCCCCTAGATGTTTTTCGAGTTAAAATTTTCACCATTGTGGTGATGGCATTGCACTTTCTTGAACCACGCCGACCATCACACATCGTGAGTATGACATCAACTACCAAATGCATCGTCCTCAAGACTACATCCCATTCTGGGTGGGGCTTATATAGTAGTAGCCAATGGTACAAGCCTGGTCTAATTGATTAAGAACGGCTTCCCAACGGATTGGAAGATACAATCTTAGCATATAAGGGAAGCAAAGCTACATGAGATCATGTCTAAATCTAAAACATACCCAAAGAAGGGGCAGTGCAGTCATGGTCCATTTTCATTTCCACTATCATGACACTTGCCCACAAACTAGCACCGTGTGTATTATTATTATCTGCTTGGATAGGTACGGTGAGACGATTGCTGGACGCCACCATGACTGTGTATTGTTATTATCTGCTTGGATCTGTACGGTGAGACGATTGCTAGAAGCCACAAGGACTGTTCTTATGATCACGGTCAAGAAGTGAAAGTATATTATGCATTATGGTCTTCTACGCCTTAGCAGAAAGGCACCCGTCAAATGTTAGGCTTTCAGAAATTCGAAGCCATATACAGAAGATATCCGGCTACGTCAGTATGTGAATATGTGAATTGATGAACCACATATTGAGAAGTGACTGGATGGGTAGATCACCATTTTGTTATCCACATTAAGTTACCAAATCTGAATCTGAATACGCAGATAGAGACGTCCTTCTGAAACCTATTATACGCATCGACCGCATAACTTTCTAGTTTATCACACAATATGACGATCAAACCCCATATGTAGTGTCTGAATTATACCATAAGCTACTACGAATGAAGCTCGTCAAGAATACGGATAAGAATTCCAATCTTTCGAGACAAACGCGTGAGCTTGACACCGGCATATGTATTGTGGGTTTTCATCCTTCCAGAAGGCGACGACCTATGTTGGAACTAATAGTTGGCTTATGTACCGTTTCGTTCAATCCATACATATTGATATTATGACGAAAAGTTGAAATTTGTGTGTGATAATTTCGACTTTCTTCAATTTCTGGCCACCAGTTTGGCAGCAATCTTGATTGCGAGAGTTGGCCAAACTCAAATAGTTACTTCATATCAATTTTCCATATGAATATTTAAGTGTGTGTAGAATTATCACAACAATGACGCACATAGTATGAAAGTAAAGGAATGTAAGCTTGTTTTCAAATCTCGGACGCCATTTTGGCCGCCATCTTCGATTTGGAAAAAAAATCCTTTATCAAATCCAAGATAATTACTTTATCACAGTATTTCCAACTCGGCTGTAAGCATGGGTAGAGTTGTCTCGACAATAATGCCCAATGATGTGAATATGAGAGATTTTCTGTGATTTTCTAAATATGTCCATCATTGTGGGCGCCATTTTGAATTTGGGCAACTTTTATTTGGATGAAATATAAGCACAGTTCTTCGACTCAGTGTACCCAACTCACAATAGTAAGCAGGTGTGGAGTTGTCGTGACAATAACTGTCACTGATGTTAAAATCAGCGATATTCGGCAATATTTCTATTTCTGGTGGCCATTTTAGCCACCATCTTGGATTTGGGTGAATATTTCTCTACTCGGGTATAAGAAGAGGAATCCTAGCTCGAGTATCTCCTGCACATATTACGCGTGAGTTTTGTTGTGATAGCAATAACATTCATTGATTCGAAACAGTCATTGCGTTATTAGCGTCGTTTTGGCTTTGACCGGATTATACCGGCATTTGGGAAAACGTGATATCGGACAAAACTTTCCAACAAGGAATGTATATTATTATCCCCATGTGTTCGCCAATGATTCTTCTATACGATAAATGTATAAAATCGCGTCAAAAAGCCAATATTTTCCAACAGAGACAAACGAAAGGTGGTGAAATGTCCAAACAATAGCAAATTTTCATATTTTGGCGGCCATCTTGGCCGCCATATTGGAGTTTTGTGTCGGATTTTTGGCTAATTTGTAAGGGTTATATATTACCATAACGTATCGAACGGACAACATGACCGCATGTGACATCATCTTTACTATAACGGCGATCAAAGAGACCTTATTAATTTTTACTGTTTTTGGCTATTTCGGCACACATTTTGGCTGACATCTTGAATGGTTGCAATTGCGGCTGTGTTAATTTTCTTTCCACATATCCGAATCTGGTATACAGTAAAGTTCAAAATTACACTAGAACGGATTCCAACAGATGATTATAAAATTTCTTAAGCTAACTTTCCAATTTGACATTTAAAATAAAATGGCGTTTCAAAATATATTTGACCTTTGACCTCTTGTACTCGAGGTCACTGGCTGAAATTCTAATTATGTGTTTATTCACTAGATAGAATGACTTATTGCCGACAAAATGGTATATATAACGTGTTAGCTGACATTACATATGTTGCATACATTCGTAATTACTAACCCTCCCCCAACACTTAAGTAACATTTTTCGCTCTCACCAGGCATCATTCTATGTTAAATATCTCCCAAACGCCGCGTTTCACACTCGCAAGAAATTGGTTTCCGTAAACTACATATACTTTGCCACAAAATGAGCAGAGTGGGTCTTTTGGTCAGAGTGACGACAATAAAACCGTATGGGCTCTCGGACTACTATGTTCTACCACAGTGAGCCAAGCTCTGAACGTGCAGAGAACCGTTGACTGAACGAAGTCGTCAGGCCGCTTAAAATAATTGTTCGCGCGATAACCCAAATGTTGGACTTTCTGTTTAAATCATTGTCAGTCTTCTCTTGATTTTTATACTAGTGATTACCCCAGGATTTCCCCAACGCAGGGAGTATGATCCCCAACATTGGGGAGTCATGACCCCCCTCCAAACATGAAGCCACGAAGCAACTCCTGGCTTATAAATATTGTAGTTGACAGTTATTTCTGTCGTGTCTGTTTGCTACGTATGATTAATATAATATTCAGCAATTTATGCTATTCATATAATTACGAACATAGTATTACAGCTTTAAATTTGAGAGTACATAGAAGGTGGTGTTGCTGTGTGTCTTCATTCGGGGAAAAGGGTTGTCTAGCTCTACGGGTTCCCAACTACGTCACATGTCCTCTCTTGTGTTATATATGTTAACGCAAAATTTACAACTATGGAATAATTAAGTTAAACATGTTGTACATTCATGCCCAGATAATCCCGGCTGATACATTCAACTAAATCCCTTGGTTATTCGAAGCTTTCGAGAACCAGCCCCCTCCCCAATCATGGATTATGGTCCAAATTTTTATCAACCTTTGGGTTGAGAAACATATACTGTTATGTAAATTTTGGGTGAAAAATGGGGGGTGTCACTCTTTTTACTTTCAACGCCGTACCTGCATTAATTTTTTGGCGCTGTAATGGATATTTGCATGGAAATACCAATTGAATGCTATCACATGAGCTCGCTCTGAAACTATCCGAGGAATCTCAACGAACCGGTATTGTCTGTCTTAATTTCCCAATGCCTGTTATTCAAGGCATGAGAGCACAATATCGGATTGTTAATGGGACACTAAACACTCGTGTATCACAATCGTCCTAAAAGAGCTTCAAATTCTGCACATTTTATTTTTTATTTTGGATGACCCTGAAATGACGAGAAACAAATCAAGTATAAAATCGACGGACTCAAATCCACTTTTCGAAATGAATTAAAACTCATGAAAAACAGCAACATATATCAGACAGGATGTATTCATTTCGGTATCCATGAAAGAATTTATGACTGGCCTGAAATTTCTTGATAGCAGTTAGTTTGATAATGGTGTATAACTGCTCACTTGTCTCACCTGTTGAAATTGTCCGATCGCGCGCAGGTGACGAATGCTATCAATGATTGGTGTGCCCATGTAAAATACATGGATTTTACATACAGAAATTACATGCATGTGTGTATCCACCCTACATGTCTTTTAAGCTTTTAAACAACCATTTTGGGTATATAGTTAAGTATTCAGTTAAATTAATTAGTGGTGCCCTGTTAATACTTATAAGATTCACAGGGTCAAATTGCCCATATGTACACCTGTTCAGCTCCGATGGTCCAACCGTTTATCCGCCTCCAGCTAATATATATATTTAATAATTATCAGTTTCCTTTTATCTTCATCCTCAATTTTGTCCGAGACCATCCGTTTGACCACGTGTTTCTGGGCCACATATTATTACACATCTCGAGAAATAACAAACTTCAAAAATCGATATCTGATCACTACGAGCTTTGATGGGTGAGTTCCTCTATTCGAATCAAATATTTCCCCCCCCCCCCCCCACGAAGCCAAAGAAATAGTAATTTAAGAGCGTTAAATCGGATTGAGTACATCGATGGATGAGATGTATACTGCCTTCTGGATAGAATGCACTCGTATGGAAGTCTTCAGTCAAATAGGCCCAGATGATGTAATCACTGAGAAGATTGAGAGAATTAGCCGCACTTAATTCTTTGAACGATGCATACATGGAGAGTGGCCACTCTACCAATTCACAATAGTAATCTTTAATATGACATGGATATATAATAATAATTGTCAAAACAGTTGTCAAATTCATCAACGAACTAATATTTCTACATTACTGTATTTTTGCTAACAGCCTAACATAATGAATATGGTATATGTTTCTGTGTCTCCAACGGAATGATTGATTATATTGGGTTTTCATTATTATTATTCTTGTATACCTGCTGCTGAATATACACACTAACAAACTGCACACCTGAAACTGTTCAGCACCTTTCGATCTGTATAAAAGGGTTCTGAGGAAACTTCAAGAACAACACTATCGCAACAATACCTTTACCAAGCTCCATGCAGAGTTCGGTCCCCAACGCAGGACTTACCGCTGCCCACACCTACACGAGTAACGCATGTGAAGAAATGTCACATTTATTTATTTGAAACTTTTTGTAGTTACAATTCATGCTGCATTATTCTGAGAAACTGTCCACATTCATTTGAAAATGTTCTAAATCGAGCCAGAATGAATTGTAACTGACAAAACACTTCAATAAAAAATGTTAGATTTACTTAAGAAAATACACATGCCGGCAGCGTTCAGACATAGCGTAGTGACGGGACTGAACTCTGACTGTCGTGCAGCTTGTATCCTTACATCCCGCTAACGTAATGCCATTTGGATGTTAAACGGACATGGCTCATTCGAACTTCCAAATTCTGTCTGTACGTAATTTGGAAGCAGGTATAAGATAGGTTGACGCATACACGAAATATTGATATACCGGCTCCATGTGCTCTGAAAATACTTCCCATGGTCACATAGATTGTTCCAGCTGTTTTCAATTGTTCGCACATATAAGTGACATAAAAGCTTTTTATTTCTAAAATATCCAGGGAGGGGGGGGTCGGAAAAAAATTCCAGGCACGTATGATGGGGTGGGTGGGTGTCTCTCGGGTCCGAAAAGCAGTTTTTTCCATGTGCCAAATTGTTTTTCCATTTCTGCTATTGAGTCTTATTTTGATGTGTTTTGTACAGAAACAGGTCATATATAGTTAATAGCAATGCTATACTATATATAGAGGTTATCAGAAGTTGGATCAGTTGCACAATGGCCAACAATAACCCAAATTCAACTTGACAGAACAAGAAACTGCGCTATTGGAAAAATAAAATTTAATCAGGATTCCATCTACTGATACAACAAAATAAGAATAACTATGCAGAACTCAGCTGAAAATAAGCAATAAAATGAAAGCACACTTGACCATATGTGCCATGGAAATAAAGATATAATAAATAATGGAATAAAATAGACTTTTGACAATGTAAAACATAAAATCTTAACATATAAATTGAAGGCCAGCCGGGCCAGCTTGAACAATTAATGTTGATCAGCTTGCAATGTTAATCACAGTAACAAAGATTTTATCGTCACTGATATCGTGAGCAAAAAAGAAGTGAGATTGGGCTATCCATCCATATGTTATCCCAATTATTACGAGGCCTATTTCTTCAGGCAGTGGATACCAGCCTGACATTACACGCTATATAACATGATTCCTCACATCTGGTTTCTGAGATGCCCCAAGAAGAGTCATGCGGGTATATCATGGTTATGTTTGGTATTAGCATTATTCTTCAAATTGGGATGAACAGTTGTATTTCCACATGTTTTGATAAACAATTTGGTTCAAGCAATATATCACATAGCAAATATCAAAATATCAAATAATCTGAAATGTGTTGTACCATGTAGTCTGTAGAATACTCAAATGTGATTATGTGACTAGATCGTGTGACTATATATTATGAAACTGAATGTTAATAAAAACTTTGGCACTCTGCCTATCCCTAGAAATGTGAGTATGTTGACACATTTCTTGATTAATGACACTTATATGATAAATTCAAATAGTATCGTTATCTTCATTATGTACTGTTCTATCAAAATCTCGCGCAAAAGACTATGATAATGCAGGATAATCCTTTATAATCAGGGAAAATCAGCTATTTGGTTGGTCAATTGATAATTTTCTCAAATTTAAGGGGGTGGGTGTCCAAAACTGACCGGAAAAAAATTCCTGAAACGGAAAAAAAGGGTGGGTGTCCAAAATTGCCTTGAAAAAAAGGCCGGAAACGGAAGAAATTGGGTGGGTGGGTCCCCCGAGGCCGGAAAAAATAAAAATGATCATACGTGCCTGGAAATTTTGTCCGACCCCCCCCCCCCTGAAATATCAGGGATTTACTAACACGGCACGCTATTTTCTGTTCCATATCATGCAAATGGCTGGGTTTTTTGTTGTTCGGGGCCAACATTGTGTTCAAAGTTGTATTTTGCATGACTTCAATGCGTCTTTCTGGGACATATAATGCTCGTAGAAATGTATAAGTTAAAGTATTTATCGACCTATTTTGATACCGGGAAACATTCGAAAGCGAATATTATTAAGTGTATTTTGGAGCGCAAACCGCCATGTGGATTTAAGGTACACATTGTAAATAAACAAAGCTCCTGGAAAGGCGGCTTTTCGGAGTGGCTATTCGTCGGGCTATTCGTCGGTCCGATGTTTTACGCATGCGTGACAATCATTATATTAGATTATTAGAATCAGACTTTATAAAATCACGCTAATATGGGGTATGCAAGTAACTAGCAGTCGGATAATGTAGTTTATGTACTTTTCAAATAGCAACACATGGCTTATGGGTTATTCATCTGGCCGGCCAATCGGACAAATAGCTCCCGGACTATTCATCCTGCCGAATTGACAAATATAGTAACAAGTATATCGTCTGTGCTATATTCATCCGGCCCGGGCAAAACAAGTCTGTTCTCTATTCATCCGTCCTGACGACCGGGCAAAATCAAGCCTGTGCTATATCCATCCGACCGGGCGACCAGGCAAAAACAAGTAGCTTCCGTGCGATTCAGCAGACAAATATAGCAGCAAGAAGTGGCTTCTGGGCTATTCCTCCGACCGGCCGGACAAATAGAAAAAAGTGGCTTCTGGACTATTCATCCAACCAGCCGGACACATAACCCCTGGGCTATCCATCAGGCTGGCCGGACAAATAGAAAAAAATGGCTTCTGGACTATTCATCCAACCAGCCGGACACATAACCCCTGGGCTATCCATCAGGCTGGCCGGACAAATAGAAAAAAGTGGCTTCTGGACTATTCATCCAACCAGCCGGACACATAACCCCTGGGCTATTCCTCCGACCGGCCGGACAAATAGAAAAAAGTGGCTTCTGGACTATTCATCCAACCAGCCGGACACATAACCCCTGGGATATCCATCCGGTTTGGCCGGAAAAACAGACAAAAATGTTTTCTGGGCTATTCATCCGATCGGCCGGACAAATAGCTATTAGTCTGGTCCCTGTGATCGGGTGGTAGGAAAAAATAGCAACAAATGGCATCTGTGCTGTATATAGCCTACCGAACGAATGGTTACAAATGGTTTCGAGGCTATTCGTTAGACCGGCGGGACACATAACAACAGGCATTTTATTGAAGGGAGGGGTGTGGTGTTCCTTGAAAAAAAAATTAACTGGCAAAAGTCATTGGACCAAACATTGATTCCAATTAAAAAAAAAATTCATGAAATTATCTTGAATATTGCAAAAGTTACCATCCGGACAATTATAATAAAAAGAATCAGCAGTACTATATATGCCACAATGACCGGACCGTGACATTAATTGAATTTCGAATGAACTAAACATTGCAACATACATGCGCCTCAACACCAGCTATATATATATACAGACGTCGATATTTTACTGACCTGTCTGACAATGGTCGCCTCCCCATCAGCTGTACAGACATGCACATGTATGTATATAGGATAATGGCTTCAAATTGAACAATATTTCGGCGAATGGATCGATCAAGGCCGCCGGATTAAAGGTACTCAATCCGAACAGAGGGTCCCCATCTCAACAGATTCCAACAACAACAACAACAATCCGATCAGAGGGTCCTATATTACTATTTCTTTGGCTTTGGGGGTAAAAAATATTTGATTCGAGTCGAGGAACCCATCAAACAAAGCTCAGAGTTATTAGATATTGATTTTTGAAATTTGTTATTTACTCGAGATGAGTACTAATAATTGCCTTCAACTGCCGTAATCTGCTCGGGATGTGTACACCAAAATCTATTCAAACAGACAAGGATAGATAACTCTAAAATCAAGTGGTAATAATAACGCAATTTTGACTGAGTTCTGGGCCAGAAAATATTCCCGATAATGAAAAATAATAGATTTCTAAAATCGATATCTAACAAATCTGAGCTTTGATGGGTGACTTCCTCGACTCGAATCAAATATTTTTGACCACCGAAGCCATTGAAATAGTAATTGAGAGGAGTTTTATCGGATTGAGTACCTTTAACCAGAAATTGGGTCACTTGAAGACGCATTAGTTCTGTGTTTACCATGTGATCGGCCCTATCCACCCGCTCATTGGATGAACGGATGATGTGACATTTTAACCCATTGTCAACTTAATGGACAGGCAACACCCCATTGCCTTTCCAACCATTGACTGAAGACGACGAACCGACAATGAGCTCATTCTGCGATATATATTGTATATATAGCCATTGTATTACATTATTTATGAGGCATATTTCGGATTTGGCGGAGAATTAGGAATAAATGGCTGATTGCATGGTGTGCGTGGTATGCCTAATCCGAGATTGGCGATCTTGTAATTTGAGATCGTTACAGAAGATCGAAGATTTACATGTAAATTATTAGTTTAAGTTTTGTCGTGATGTGTGTTACAACCTGCGTGGCACCCGGAAACGGAATTAGATTTCGAAATTTAACAGAGGGACGAGGCTATATAATCATTTATGCATATACCCCTTCTGACATGCGTCTAGCCGACCAATATTATACTTGAAAATCGTAGTCTACATATATTATAATTATGGCATCACACATTCACGCATGTCATTTAAAATTAAATCGTTCACAGTGAAATAACTGTTTATTAAATTGGATAATGAACGTCCGTTATTCAAATAATGGATTTGACCTGCATCTTTTCATATGTAAACCACATCGAAATATCATAGTATTCTGTTGAAAATTGCTCAAATGTAACCCGCCATATCAAATCCAGTCGTAAGTCGGGATTTTTTTTACCCTGTGTCAATGCATTCTCTTATATATGCGAGTCGACCATAGGTCGCCTCGCATATATAAGAGAATACATTGGCCTAACAATTTTTTATCATTTTTTTAAAATAAATGTTTCTTACAATTTTTAGGACATAAAATAAAAAACATCCATTACCCTGTAGGGAGCCCCACGCATATATAGAAGCATATAGAAGAGTGTCGTCTGCTCATGTTTGTCTGGGGCTCGGTATGGGTGAAATTATAAAATTGTTGAAGAATACAAGAAAAAATTATTAAAATTGTAAAAAATTGTTAGGCCAATGCATTCTCTTATATATGCGAGGCAACCTATGGTCGACTCGCATATATAAGAGAATGCATTTGCACAGGGTAAAAAAAATCCCGACTTACGACTGGATTTGATATGGCGGGTCACAAATTATCATCTGGACAACCCAATACCTGCGATTGGTAGAATTAATAATTGCTATGGCAACTGAGGCGATAAATAAAGCAAATAAAAACGAAAAAGTGAGTGTCTTTAAAAGTGTTAAATTGTTTTTAAGTCACTACTCAAGAATCACGTTAGCATTTAATGGTTGTACGCTTCGGAAACTCACTGTGATTTGCCAGTCGAGGACTATGCATTCTTGGAATGTTTAAACACATGGGTTTTTGAGTGTCTGGGCTTTTGCAAGTTGGCTCGATTCTAATAGAGATTATACAGTTATCGGTGAATATCCTTCCTCTCATGGTGGTTTATCTACACATTTAAAATGCGCAGTTGTTTCAATAATACTCTTTGGAATATATCACTGAAAAACAAAATAGTGGGCCTGAAACCAAACATTCACAAAACTCCATGCAAAGTTTTTGGTCCCTGCAGTTTGTGAAAGTTTTAGATTTTTCATGTAAAAAAAAAGTATATAAATTGGGCTTATAGTTTCCAACTGTGGATGATTCCATAGAAGGAAAAAAAACGGTTTTCAGCGCAAAACATGTAGTTGCTGTAGCGACGAATTTCTTCGGAAATCATCCGCATAAATAGGTATGTTTTAAGATACATCTTACCAGATTATGTTTGGAGTTCGAACGAGCGGACGTAGACCATATGTGACCCGCCATATCAAATCCAGTCGGAAGTCGGGATTTGTTTTACCCTGTGCCAATGCATTCTCTTATATAAATGCGAGTCGACCATAGGTCGCCTCGCATATATAAGAGAATACATTGGCCTAACAATTTTTTATCATTTTTTTAAAAATAAATGTTTCTGACAATTTTTAGGACATAGAATAAAAAACATCCATTTTTTATTTTGGATGACCCTGAAATGACGAGAAACAAATCAAGTATAAAATCGACGGACTCAAATCCACTTTTCGAAATGAATTAAAACTCATGAAAAACAGCAACATATATCAGACAGGATGTATTCATTTCGGTATCCATGAAAGAATTTATGACTGGCCTGAAATTTCTTGATAGCAGTTAGTTTGATAATGGTGTATAACTGCTCACTTGTCTCACCTGTTGAAATTGTCCGATCGCGCGCAGGTGACGAATGCTATCAATGATTGGTGTGCCCATGTAAAATACATGGATTTTACATACAGAAATTACATGCATGTGTGTATCCACCCTACATGTCTTTTAAGCTTTTAAACAACCATTTTGGGTATATAGTTAAGTATTCAGTTAAATTAATTAGTGGTGCCCTGTTAATACTTATAAGATTCACAGGGTCAAATTGCCCATATGTACACCTGTTCAGCTCCGATGGTCCAACCGTTTATCCGCCTCCAGCTAATATATATATTTAATAATTATCAGTTTCCTTTTATCTTCATCCTCAATTTTGTCCGAGACCATCCGTTTGACCACGTGTTTCTGGGCCACATATTATTACACATCTCGAGAAATAACAAACTTCAAAAATCGATATCTGATCACTACGAGCTTTGATGGGTGAGTTCCTCTATTCGAATCAAATATTTCCCCCCCCCCCCCCACGAAGCCAAAGAAATAGTAATTTAAGAGCGTTAAATCGGATTGAGTACATCGATGGATGAGATGTATACTGCCTTCTGGATAGAATGCACTCGTATGGAAGTCTTCAGTCAAATAGGCCCAGATGATGTAATCACTGAGAAGATTGAGAGAATTAGCCGCACTTAATTCTTTGAACGATGCATACATGGAGAGTGGCCACTCTACCAATTCACAATAGTAATCTTTAATATGACATGGATATATAATAATAATTGTCAAAACAGTTGTCAAATTCATCAACGAACTAATATTTCTACATTACTGTATTTTTGCTAACAGCCTAACATAATGAATATGGTATATGTTTCTGTGTCTCCAACGGAATGATTGATTATATTGGGTTTTCATTATTATTATTCTTGTATACCTGCTGCTGAATATACACACTAACAAACTGCACACCTGAAACTGTTCAGCACCTTTCGATCTGTATAAAAGGGTTCTGAGGAAACTTCAAGAACAACACTATCGCAACAATACCTTTACCAAGCTCCATGCAGAGTTCGGTCCCCAACGCAGGACTTACCGCTGCCCACACCTACACGAGTAACGCATGTGAAGAAATGTCACATTTATTTATTTGAAACTTTTTGTAGTTACAATTCATGCTGCATTATTCTGAGAAACTGTCCACATTCATTTGAAAATGTTCTAAATCGAGCCAGAATGAATTGTAACTGACAAAACACTTCAATAAAAAATGTTAGATTTACTTAAGAAAATACACATGCCGGCAGCGTTCAGACATAGCGTAGTGACGGGACTGAACTCTGACTGTCGTGCAGCTTGTATCCTTACATCCCGCTAACGTAATGCCATTTGGATGTTAAACGGACATGGCTCATTCGAACTTCCAAATTCTGTCTGTACGTAATTTGGAAGCAGGTATAAGATAGGTTGACGCATACACGAAATATTGATATACCGGCTCCATGTGCTCTGAAAATACTTCCCATGGTCACATAGATTGTTCCAGCTGTTTTCAATTGTTCGCACATATAAGTGACATAAAAGCTTTTTATTTCTAAAATATCCAGGGAGGGGGGGGTCGGAAAAAAATTCCAGGCACGTATGATGGGGTGGGTGGGTGTCTCTCGGGTCCGAAAAGCAGTTTTTTCCATGTGCCAAATTGTTTTTCCATTTCTGCTATTGAGTCTTATTTTGATGTGTTTTGTACAGAAACAGGTCATATATAGTTAATAGCAATGCTATACTATATATAGAGGTTATCAGAAGTTGGATCAGTTGCACAATGGCCAACAATAACCCAAATTCAACTTGACAGAACAAGAAACTGCGCTATTGGAAAAATAAAATTTAATCAGGATTCCATCTACTGATACAACAAAATAAGAATAACTATGCAGAACTCAGCTGAAAATAAGCAATAAAATGAAAGCACACTTGACCATATGTGCCATGGAAATAAAGATATAATAAATAATGGAATAAAATAGACTTTTGACAATGTAAAACATAAAATCTTAACATATAAATTGAAGGCCAGCCGGGCCAGCTTGAACAATTAATGTTGATCAGCTTGCAATGTTAATCACAGTAACAAAGATTTTATCGTCACTGATATCGTGAGCAAAAAAGAAGTGAGATTGGGCTATCCATCCATATGTTATCCCAATTATTACGAGGCCTATTTCTTCAGGCAGTGGATACCAGCCTGACATTACACGCTATATAACATGATTCCTCACATCTGGTTTCTGAGATGCCCCAAGAAGAGTCATGCGGGTATATCATGGTTATGTTTGGTATTAGCATTATTCTTCAAATTGGGATGAACAGTTGTATTTCCACATGTTTTGATAAACAATTTGGTTCAAGCAATATATCACATAGCAAATATCAAAATATCAAATAATCTGAAATGTGTTGTACCATGTAGTCTGTAGAATACTCAAATGTGATTATGTGACTAGATCGTGTGACTATATATTATGAAACTGAATGTTAATAAAAACTTTGGCACTCTGCCTATCCCTAGAAATGTGAGTATGTTGACACATTTCTTGATTAATGACACTTATATGATAAATTCAAATAGTATCGTTATCTTCATTATGTACTGTTCTATCAAAATCTCGCGCAAAAGACTATGATAATGCAGGATAATCCTTTATAATCAGGGAAAATCAGCTATTTGGTTGGTCAATTGATAATTTTCTCAAATTTAAGGGGGTGGGTGTCCAAAACTGACCGGAAAAAAATTCCTGAAACGGAAAAAAAGGGTGGGTGTCCAAAATTGCCTTGAAAAAAAGGCCGGAAACGGAAGAAATTGGGTGGGTGGGTCCCCCGAGGCCGGAAAAAATAAAAATGATCATACGTGCCTGGAAATTTTGTCCGACCCCCCCCCCCCTGAAATATCAGGGATTTACTAACACGGCACGCTATTTTCTGTTCCATATCATGCAAATGGCTGGGTTTTTTGTTGTTCGGGGCCAACATTGTGTTCAAAGTTGTATTTTGCATGACTTCAATGCGTCTTTCTGGGACATATAATGCTCGTAGAAATGTATAAGTTAAAGTATTTATCGACCTATTTTGATACCGGGAAACATTCGAAAGCGAATATTATTAAGTGTATTTTGGAGCGCAAACCGCCATGTGGATTTAAGGTACACATTGTAAATAAACAAAGCTCCTGGAAAGGCGGCTTTTCGGAGTGGCTATTCGTCGGGCTATTCGTCGGTCCGATGTTTTACGCATGCGTGACAATCATTATATTAGATTATTAGAATCAGACTTTATAAAATCACGCTAATATGGGGTATGCAAGTAACTAGCAGTCGGATAATGTAGTTTATGTACTTTTCAAATAGCAACACATGGCTTATGGGTTATTCATCTGGCCGGCCAATCGGACAAATAGCTCCCGGACTATTCATCCTGCCGAATTGACAAATATAGTAACAAGTATATCGTCTGTGCTATATTCATCCGGCCCGGGCAAAACAAGTCTGTTCTCTATTCATCCGTCCTGACGACCGGGCAAAATCAAGCCTGTGCTATATCCATCCGACCGGGCGACCAGGCAAAAACAAGTAGCTTCCGTGCGATTCAGCAGACAAATATAGCAGCAAGAAGTGGCTTCTGGGCTATTCCTCCGACCGGCCGGACAAATAGAAAAAAGTGGCTTCTGGACTATTCATCCAACCAGCCGGACACATAACCCCTGGGCTATCCATCAGGCTGGCCGGACAAATAGAAAAAAATGGCTTCTGGACTATTCATCCAACCAGCCGGACACATAACCCCTGGGCTATCCATCAGGCTGGCCGGACAAATAGAAAAAAGTGGCTTCTGGACTATTCATCCAACCAGCCGGACACATAACCCCTGGGCTATTCCTCCGACCGGCCGGACAAATAGAAAAAAGTGGCTTCTGGACTATTCATCCAACCAGCCGGACACATAACCCCTGGGATATCCAGACAAAAATGTTTTCTGGGCTATTCATCCGATCGGCCGGACAAATAGCTATTAGTCTGGTCCCTGTGATCGGGTGGTAGGAAAAAATAGCAACAAATGGCATCTGTGCTGTATATAGCCTACCGAACGAATGGTTACAAATGGTTTCGAGGCTATTCGTTAGACCGGCGGGACACATAACAACAGGCATTTTATTGAAGGGAGGGGTGTGGTGTTTCCTTGAAAAAAAAATTAACTGGCAAAAGTCATTGGACCAAACATTGATTCCAATTAAAAAAAAAATTCATGAAATTATCTTGAATATTGCAAAAGTTACCATCCGGACAATTATAATAAAAAGAATCAGCAGTACTATATATGCCACAATGACCGGACCGTGACATTAATTGAATTTCGAATGAACTAAACATTGCAACATACATGCGCCTCAACACCAGCTATATATATATACAGACGTCGATATTTTACTGACCTGTCTGACAATGGTCGCCTCCCCATCAGCTGTACAGACATGCACATGTATGTATATAGGATAATGGCTTCAAATTGAACAATATTTCGGCGAATGGATCGATCAAGGCCGCCGGATTAAAGGTACTCAATCCGAACAGAGGGTCCCCATCTCAACAGATTCCAACAACAACAACAACAATCCGATCAGAGGGTCCTATATTACTATTTCTTTGGCTTTGGGGGTAAAAAATATTTGATTCGAGTCGAGGAACCCATCAAACAAAGCTCAGAGTTATTAGATATTGATTTTTGAAATTTGTTATTTACTCGAGATGAGTACTAATAATTGCCTTCAACTGCCGTAATCTGCTCGGGATGTGTACACCAAAATCTATTCAAACAGACAAGGATAGATAACTCTAAAATCAAGTGGTAATAATAACGCAATTTTGACTGAGTTCTGGGCCAGAAAATATTCCCGATAATGAAAAATAATAGATTTCTAAAATCGATATCTAACAAATCTGAGCTTTGATGGGTGACTTCCTCGACTCGAATCAAATATTTTTGACCACCGAAGCCATTGAAATAGTAATTGAGAGGAGTTTTATCGGATTGAGTACCTTTAACCAGAAATTGGGTCACTTGAAGACGCATTAGTTCTGTGTTTACCATGTGATCGGCCCTATCCACCCGCTCATTGGATGAACGGATGATGTGACATTTTAACCCATTGTCAACTTAATGGACAGGCAACACCCCATTGCCTTTCCAACCATTGACTGAAGACGACGAACCGACAATGAGCTCATTCTGCGATATATATTGTATATATAGCCATTGTATTACATTATTTATGAGGCATATTTCGGATTTGGCGGAGAATTAGGAATAAATGGCTGATTGCATGGTGTGCGTGGTATGCCTAATCCGAGATTGGCGATCTTGTAATTTGAGATCGTTACAGAAGATCGAAGATTTACATGTAAATTATTAGTTTAAGTTTTGTCGTGATGTGTGTTACAACCTGCGTGGCACCCGGAAACGGAATTAGATTTCGAAATTTAACAGAGGGACGAGGCTATATAATCATTTATGCATATACCCCTTCTGACATGCGTCTAGCCGACCAATATTATACTTGAAAATCGTAGTCTACATATATTATAATTATGGCATCACACATTCACGCATGTCATTTAAAATTAAATCGTTCACAGTGAAATAACTGTTTATTAAATTGGATAATGAACGTCCGTTATTCAAATAATGGATTTGACCTGCATCTTTTCATATGTAAACCACATCGAAATATCATAGTATTCTGTTGAAAATTGCTCAAATGTAACCCGCCATATCAAATCCAGTCGTAAGTCGGGATTTTTTTTACCCTGTGTCAATGCATTCTCTTATATATGCGAGTCGACCATAGGTCGCCTCGCATATATAAGAGAATACATTGGCCTAACAATTTTTTATCATTTTTTTAAAATAAATGTTTCTTACAATTTTTAGGACATAAAATAAAAAACATCCATTACCCTGTATGGAGCCCCACGCATATATAGAAGCATATAGAAGAGTGTCGTCTGCTCATGTTTGTCTGGGGCTCGGTATGGGTGAAATTATAAAATTGTTGAAGAATACAAGAAAAAATTATTAAAATTGTAAAAAATTGTTAGGCCAATGCATTCTCTTATATATGCGAGGCAACCTATGGTCGACTCGCATATATAAGAGAATGCATTTGCACAGGGTAAAAAAAATCCCGACTTACGACTGGATTTGATATGGCGGGTCACAAATTATCATCTGGACAACCCAATACCTGCGATTGGTAGAATTAATAATTGCTATGGCAACTGAGGCGATAAATAAAGCAAATAAAAACGAAAAAGTGAGTGTCTTTAAAAGTGTTAAATTGTTTTTAAGTCACTACTCAAGAATCACGTTAGCATTTAATGGTTGTACGCTTCGGAAACTCACTGTGATTTGCCAGTCGAGGACTATGCATTCTTGGAATGTTTAAACACATGGGTTTTTGAGTGTCTGGGCTTTTGCAAGTTGGCTCGATTCTAATAGAGATTATACAGTTATCGGTGAATATCCTTCCTCTCATGGTGGTTTATCTACACATTTAAAATGCGCAGTTGTTTCAATAATACTCTTTGGAATATATCACTGAAAAACAAAATAGTGGGCCTGAAACCAAACATTCACAAAACTCCATGCAAAGTTTTTGGTCCCTGCAGTTTGTGAAAGTTTTAGATTTTTCATGTAAAAAAAAAGTATATAAATTGGGCTTATAGTTTCCAACTGTGGATGATTCCATAGAAGGAAAAAAAACGGTTTTCAGCGCAAAACATGTAGTTGCTGTAGCGACGAATTTCTTCGGAAATCATCCGCATAAATAGGTATGTTTTAAGATACATCTTACCAGATTATGTTTGTAGTTCGAACGAGCGGACGTAGACCATATGTGACCCGCCATATCAAATCCAGTCGGAAGTCGGGATTTGTTTTACCCTGTGCCAATGCATTCTCTTATATAAATGCGAGTCGACCATAGGTCGCCTCGCATATATAAGAGAATACATTGGCCTAACAATTTTTTATCATTTTTTTAAAAATAAATGTTTCTGACAATTTTTAGGACATAGAATAAAAAACATCCATTACCCTGCAGGGAGCCCCACACATATATAGAAGCATATAGAAGAGTGTCGTCTGCTCATGTTTGTCTGGGGCTCTGTATGGGTGAAATTATAAAATTGTTAAAGAATACAAGAAAAAATTATTAAAATTGTAAAAAATTGTTAGGCCAATGCATTCTCTTATATATCGAGGCGACCTATGGTCGACTCGCATATATAAGAGAATGCATTGGCACAGGGTAAAAAAAATCCCGACTTATGACTGGATTTGATATGGCGGGTCACATATATCTCGATCGTGACCGAAATCTTTACAGCTTCAAATTAAAAAAAACATGTCAGTGCTTTATTTATGATCGTCTATAGACTATTGTCTGAACTACAGGTATGTTGTTGAATTTCAAACGAAGATAATTCGAAATTAGGTGACATATTTGTTTTGAGCATGCAAACTTGTCTTCAAACTAAATTAATCGCACTCTTGTTGCATTCTTATTGGAATCACACGAAAAAAACCCGCTATAGCATTACTTTGGTAGAAACATGTGATGTTCTGGATTCGAAATCCAGCATGTGTCGTTCTGAAAGAAATGTGCAATACCTCCGCAGAGTATAACCGTATCTTCTCCTGGAAAACAAACCAACGCACGATTAAGTTAAATGGGCATGACGCTCTTGTTGTCTACTTATAATTTGCAAGGAGGTATAAGATTTAGGTTGACAATTACATTAAATATATTACCAGCCTCATATATTCGGAAAAATACTTGCCATGGTCACAGCCATATATACACTTCCCCAAACTCTGTGCAGGGTTTACCTCCCTTGATGATTCGATAAGACCCCAGCTATATACCGACGTCATTTTATCCATGTTTTGGTGGACTTCCGCGATATTATATATATATATATATATATATATATACCAAGTGAACAGAGCATCATGTTGCCCTTATTAAGCACACCAAATACCGAGAGAGAAAAATTGTGTACCCTAAGTTTGGAAAGTCCCACCAGAACCAACGAACGGCCGTGTGATTTGATTCTCCGATTATTTTATCAAAACAAAAGTCCAAACGCACAAGGACGAATTGTTCTAGTTTACTGCAATTTAGACGAGTATAGCTTGCGAAAATCGTGAGCAAAACTATACCGTTCTAATTCTCCATTCTGCCATCAAGTATTTAGTGCGGGAATTGTTCTCAAAGCAAATAGGAAATTTGACTTTGGGGCGATCTGTTTCGCCATTTTGGCTGCAAAAACTCGCGCTAGATATAGAAAACCACAGACTACTAGTTATAGTACCCAGTCGGTGACAGATTCAGAAAGGAAGTATGACTTCTGGTAGAGATTTCCATTTTCTAGCTGTTTTCAATTTTTCGCACAGAAGTGAAAGAAACACTCTTTATCTCTAGCATATCATTAGAACATCATTAGAACAATATTAGAACAACACGGAACGCTCTTTTCTGTTCCATGCCGTGCAAATGAATGTTTTTGATTGGGATCCAAACATCGAGTTCAAAGTTGTATTTTTTATTACTTTAATGCGTCTTTCTGAACGGGACATTTAATGCTCGTAGAAAGGTATATTTCAAGTATTTACCAACCTGTTTCGATATATATACCGGAAAAATACAAAAGCGAATATTATTATGTGTATTTTGGAGCGCAAACTGCCGTGTGGCTTTAATTGCTCTGTTTTCTTTTTATACAACTAATCTATTAGTTTGAAGATGAAGCTTGGTCATTTGTGGAAGATTCAATATTCGAGGTATTTTTGCAAGACTATATCATGCAGTATACTGGATTAATGCATCTCGTGTCAACTCAACACAAAAGTATTTATACGGTGTCACATTACGAACATCTGTCCTCGCACTATATATTTATCTATAAAATAATACAGTTATAGCCTTCTTGGAAAACCGGGGGCGCTATATATAGGGATATACAACTGTTCTCTATTTTGGACAGAAGCTATATGTCTGTACATATATATAACACGACCACTCTTAATTGTCAAGAGAGGGACATATATACAATAACAGTTTTCTCGACATCATTGTCCAACGACCGAGCATCCATGCACGTATATACATCCGAACTGACTTATAGTGGACTCAAGAGGAGAGCGGGGAAGAGGGTACTTGCATGTTATGATATACGACCGAGATCGGCCAATAATATATCACCTTTCCCGCGGAAATGACGCCCCGTATTTCGAGAGCGCGGATACTGGTCATCTTATAAGACTTTAGTGAACCCTTGTTAAACTTCATAACAGGAAACCAAGAAAAGTCTTTGTAGACAAATGCAGCGTCGACAGTCTAATTTTTCGCGAAAGTGATTGAATCATCCAAGTCCGTGTGAACATATAATTCGAAATAGCCCACGCATATACCGGTGCATATATGCGTGGGACGGGTGGATAAACGTCCATGTGTTGTCTTCGTTGTATAAGAACATTAACGGTCATAACCACGAACAATATAACATCTAAGGTTTATGGTGTCGCCAGAGCTGTGCAACACATACCAACTTGTACAGAATGAAAAATGTCATTCCACTCGCGCAGTGTCTGCGCATATAGCTCCCATCCACATGCAAAACGTACATGTGGCATAACTCCAGGACAATAATGAAAGACACTTTCAACTAAGAATATTTTTTTCTAAATATATATAATCTTAATATTTGATGAGATATTACAAGAAACCAATGGGTTTTAATACATTTTTATACATTTGAGATGTTGAACTTATCATTTTCCCCTTTCATTGTCTTCAGATATGATATCACGGATATATATCAACTGCACTTGCAAAAACTGCAAAAAACAATATTTTACTGAATTGCTTGGTACCTGCATGGAAACAGCGAATTTGTTCATGTTATAACAGTATAGTAAATGGAGTTATAATTTCCAACGCGTTATAGTGGTTGTTACATATTGTTTCACAATAATCGCTTGCATAACATTTCAAAAATAAAAATTTCAGACGATTTTGAGAAAACCTTTTTGAAAAATATCAGGACATTTGGGCAAAACGTACATCTGGTAATTTTGGCATGTATATCATACGTTGCCATCCATCTACTATTCAACCTTATGACAGACAACGGATTCATTAGTGTTAATCCCAATTACGGTTGTATTGCATTTGGTGGCCCATTGTTTGATAGTGCATTGCCCTGAGTGCATGTTGTTACCCATTAAGCTGTATCACCTAATCAATTAACTGATCCAGTCAATGTGAAAGCACTTTAAATTATTTTAGCTATTATCATGCATGTACTATAAATCGCTCCCGTTTATAAAATCGATTTGGGTTTTTGAATTAGATTTCCGATTTTGGGGTAAAAAAAAACGTTGACCAAAAGTTTGGCCAAATGAATTTTAGTTTGGCCATTTTCGAAGCAAAAAAAATTGAACATTGGCCAACTTGGTCTATAACAGCGTGAACCCTGAATATGCCCCTTTTCGACTAATAATTTGCTGATTATTTTGATTTATGAAAATAAGTTTAGTTATAAACACCTAAAAAAAAGTCAGCCTCCCCCTCTGAAATTTTCGAGGATATCTTCATATGTGGTAGTCAGAATGCTATGAAACTGTGGGAAGATAATCGCTAGTATGGGACCAACATGCCTAATAACCAATAACATGGCCGGTGAGTGGCTACATGGTTAAATGAACACTAATTGCATGAAAAGAGTCAACTTTCCAAAAATCACAATATCATTGGGTTCACTTATATGGGGAAAATGTTCACGTAAGCTCAGATCATTTGAGCATGTCCAGTTGTTAATCGCACACACGTTATGATAATACTCAGCTAAACTGCAAGAGGAATTGGCAGCCATGTCCAGTATCTATTCACTATAAAGAGGGCACCGTGCCACCAAATTTGTGGCATGGGGTTATATCAGATCTATAGTGTGGCGTGACACGGGGTTAATTTGTTCTCCAACCAGTATTTAAAGGTACTCAATCCGATCAGACGGTCCCCATATAATCAAGTTACACAACACCACTTCTTCAAAATACGCTTTAGTTATCAGAATCGATCAATTACAACACAATATTGCTAACCACTGTCAATTATGGTATATAATTTCCCCAAAACGTGTTATTTATGGTTGTTGTTCAACGAAATATGGCCGTATTATTATTTGATTATCACGGAATTTTGCCGTATTACCACTTGATTTTAGAGTTATCCATCTTCATCCGCAATTTTGTCCGAGACCGCCGCATTGACCAGGCCACAAATAAGTACATATATATATCGAGAATTAAACAATTTTAAAAATCGATATCTCATCACTCTGAGTTTTAATGGGGGGGGGGGGGGGGGGGGGGGGTGTTCTCGACTAAAAATATAATATTTAATACCCCCGAAGCCAAAGAAATAGTAATTTGGGAGCGTTAATTCAGATTATGCATCTTTAAATGAGTTTTGCACCATCATAACGGTTTTGTGACGTTTGATCTATCTCCACACAAACGGTCCTTACTCAAGCATGCAAGCACACATGGGGCGTCAGCATTATCTCAAATATTCAGTCATATAATACCGATCATACATGCAAAATTTCCCGACAATCAACTTCAGGATTATTGAGACACAATACAATATGTCAGGTGTTTTGAGGTGTTTGGTTGTCCGATTATATGAAATTTGGATTGTGGATATGACAATTAAGCAGAAGTTCATCTTCAGTCTGGCCAAATTAACCCTGACGGAGTAATGCATTTTATTTTGGTAGCCAGGTGATAACTTAAGTTATAGTTACACCAAATGATTTAAAATTTTATATACATATTACCTACATGCATGGAAAGCAGGCCAAGTCAAATAATTTGTGACATAATTATGGCACCTTTCGACTTATTAGTTACTGATTATTTTGATGTTCGGATTATAACTTTAGTTAAAGCCACATGACGGTTTGCGGTACAACATACACCTAATAATATTCTCTTTTAATGTTTTCCCGGTATCGATATAGGTCGATGAATACTTGAACTACCTTTCTACGTGCATTAAATGTCTCAGAAAGACAAAAAAACATTTGAACACGTCCCAAACAATCAACAGCCATGTGCGAGGCACGGAACAGAAAAGTGCGTTCCGTGTTAGTCTATTCCTGATATGGCAGAAATAACTACCTTTCTACGTGCATTATATGTCTCAGAAAGACAAAAAACATTTGAACACGTCCCAAACAATCAACAGCCATGTGCGAGGCACGGAACAGAAAAGTGCGTTCCGTGTTAGTCTATTCCTGATATGGCAGAAATAAAGAGCGTTTGTTTCGCTCTATGCGAAAAATGGAAAATGAAAAATGAAATACAGCTGGAAAATGGCAAGTATTTTTCAGAGCATATGAAGCCGGTATATCAATATTTCATATATTTTCAACCTATCGTATACCTCCTTCCAAATTACGTAGACAAAATTTGGAAGCTCGAATGAGCCATGTCCGTTTAAAGTTGCTCGATTGCTAATAAATTTGGAATGTTGATTATTCACATGGAAATATAGGTCACGTGACAACTTTGGTTCAATTCCCGATATGGCCGGATATGTGAATCACGGAGAGGTAGTGCAACACGGTTTGTCTATCTGGGTAAGTTTGTCATTTGCTTAAAGGGAGTCGGTGATTTCAACGCGCAGAGTGGAGTGATTTCCGAGTGGAATTAGAATCAACCCACCGCCTGCTCTTTTCTACACCTTTACTAATGACGTCGTTATATATAGCGACTAAAACGAAGGTAATGTACAAGGAGCCAAAACCAAACCAACCAGACCGACAATAAGCCTATCTACCATCCGCTCGGGGTATTTGGAGATTGGTAATCGAAGTTTGACATATCACCATGCAGTTCTGGGTAGCGGAATTATGTACCAGATACCGCGTAATGTTGCTCGCATCTGTGTCGAATTAACGCCGGAATTATACACCGCTCTAGTCCAAGGGTCAACCGAATAAATACGTGTTTCCTATCCGCGCGGCTAAGGGAAACATAAATGCAAACATATAAGTGGTATTCAAGTAACATTGTTGACAAGGAATCATTATCCCGAGTGACATGGTACAGTTAAGCTCTTAAACTGGCCGGCCCACCGCTGGCTTTAATAAATAAAATCAACGAAGAATATCCGCGCTTTCCAGCAGAGTTCACGTATCCGACCTGTCGATGCCGCCGGTGTGTGTGGATCTGTCTGTACCGCATTCCGACCCGAACCCCGCGGTCGGCACTGAGCCAAATATAGCGAGCAGCAGTGCGTGACGCAAAGACGAAACCACACCATCCGGGTTCGGAAATGATGATAACTTTACCAGCTCTCCCTATCGCCGACAGAGTCTGTCCGCGTTGAAATTCAATAAGACATTTCCCGGTGTGTTTACATGAAGACCAGATGTGATTTCTTTTGCACGCGGATGCAGTTCTGACAAAGTTTGGGTAAGTTTTAAGTTCATTTGTCACATGTTTGCAACTTTTGATGCACTTTCGGAAAACTTTATAAACTTTTTTCCCTGTCCGACTTTCCGGGCCGATGATTTATTGATTGAGAATGTTTGTGTGTGTTTGTGTTGAGGTGGAGAAGCTTATGCTTTTAACATTGCTTTCCATTCAACAGTGTTTAGTTGCACTCTGTTGATATCATTCACTGCATGTTTGTGTTCGGCGGAATGGAATATCCACCGACAAAGAGTGTGTTAACCCATTCGCCGCATACAATGCAATGAAACGCATTCCTCTAGCTGTCTCTTTTCTTGACCAATTCGAGTCGTCGGAATCTTTAGTTCGTTGATAGGCTCAACCGTTCAACTGGACATAATTGTTAGCGGTCTATTATGGAGCCTTTCCTGTGTCAATCCGATACTTTGGGTCGAATTAGTTCAGCCAACTCGCCCATCTAGCCCCCTCAGTCACATCAACAGCTAATTATGTGCACTCACTGCAGTTTCCCGAGCCATTAATTTAGCTTCGTTACAACACAGAGCCGATATATTAACTACCAAACTACTAATCTATATGTAATTGTTCCACAACCAAATTATTCTTAAAGTGACGCTCTGAACTATACAGATATATTCATTAATAATATGATGCATGTCAGACCGTTTAGCTCTTTAGGATTTGCTGGATGGTGTAAATTATTAGGGGCACGGTGTCGTAATTAAGTAGCAGCTACAACACAGTGCAATGCTATAGGACCCCACGCCAAGGTGCATTCATGATGTCCAAACTTAAAATGGTACTCCCAATATAATGAATCGCGTTTGGTTAAATTACAATAAAACTAATGATCTGTTCTGCAGAAGATACAACTAGTACAGTAATGCCCAAAGTAATTGACCACTTAACCACAGCAGAATTATGGGTAATTTTTCAGGATTTAGTCGGAAATATGGCTTGTTGCCATTCATCGGAAAGCTCTCGCCGAGAGCTTTCCGATGAATGGCAACAAGCCATATTTCCGACCAAATCCTGAAAAATTACCCATAATTCTGCTGTGGTTAAGTGGTCAATTACTTTGGGCATTACCGTATATGTTGATCATATCATATAGTATATGCCAATGGAAAGTGTGAGCTCCAAAAACATAGAAATATCAAACATATCGAAGTTGCCAAATAATGCGATATTTTATTGATGAAGAACCATTCATTTTTTCGAAAGTTTCTATATATCTGTTATAATGTTTAGCGTAGCAGTTGATTTTTACTGAAAGTGAGGCAATGTTATCTTATAATAATATAATTAGCATTTCAGGGACTTGAAATGCATTCTGAGAGAAACGAGGGATATCCGAGCCATGTCTATCGTTTGGTAACTATGCAGACGTTCCGAATATCTCGGTGGAATACAGTAATGCTCAAAATAATCGACTCCTTAACCACTTATGGGTAACTTTTCAGGATTTAGTCGGAAATATGGCTTGTTGCCATTCATCGGAAAGCTCTCGGTGTATGGCTTGTTGCCATTCATCGGAAAGCTCTCACCATCGATTATTTAGAGCATTACTGTATATGTTTTGCTCTTTTTTAATGGCGGCTGTCATCGGCAAAATGTAAAGGTTGAACCCTTTCTATACTAAATACTCATGGAAGGGTAGTCCCCTTGTGATAAGGGAAATGTTCAGATAATAAGTTCATCAAACGACCAGGCCATTTCTTAAACTTATTATCTGAACATTTTCCATGAATTAAGAGAAACCATTTTGCATTTGAATTATCTGTATGTGTGTCTGTTGTCTGCTTTCATTTCATTAACACCCCTCCAGACGAATACTAGAATATTCCATTGTATACGTTTATAACTCAATGGTAGAATTCCTTTAGTAGAGCAAGGATTTATTCTATAAAGAAATAAAGTGGAATATAATTATATTATGTGTGTATTAAAGTATATCCAGATTGACTATATTCCAATTAACTATTTCTATTCTAAATGGATTCTCCAATTCAGTTATAAAAGTAAACATAGGAATGGGGTATTTAATGTATTCATTGGATGGGTTTCGAGAAAATTAATCAGACGACAGATATTACAAGTACAGAAGGGGTTCTTTTTATGGCAGGGAAATGTTCAGATAAAAAGTTTTCTGAACATGTTCTAAGAGAAACATTCAATGAGTTTTTCGTATAGAAAGGGTTAACTGTGTATACATGGTTCCATAAAACAAAATAAAACAAATCTAATTTAAAGAGGGACTCTACACTAAATCCGGCCATTTATGGGACAATCTCCTTTTATACTCAACAGAATATATGCAATGAATGAATTTGAACCACGGATGAGTGCAAAATACCCCAATTTACTACTTACGAACGATGTAAAACAAGATGGTAATTATAACGAAAATGAATTCCATACACAGGACGGGGTGGGTGCGTGGTCTGGAGCCCATAAAATATGTTTTTTTTCCGGTGCTTGCAGCTGGTGCTTGCAAATGTTTTCCTAATGGGTTTATTTTTCATAAATTATTGACAAACACTGAGACTGTTCTATTGTCCACTAGCCTAAATAACACTATTTTAGTACATGCAGGAGGGTGAACATATATGTTCTATGGTGCTTTATTTTGCCTTATAGATTAAACCGAGGTCTAAAGTCCATATATAACACCATGGTTAATAAGTTTTGAGGTAATAATTTACAATTAACAGAAGAAATATATAGCCAAAACAAAAATTATTATTATAACATATAAAACTTATCCTGTTAATATATATTGAACGTGATATCAGTTGTCCTGAGATAACTAGATATGCTCCACTCAATAGTGACCCAATTTATGCAGATCTAGGCATATGATAAGTGTTCAAATGCTAATGACATTTGTGATCTGAAGCCAGCAGCATAGTACAGGGAAGAATACACACTCGAAATATCCACCCATTTGACAATCTAAATAGGGGTGGCCAAATACATGAATATGTACACAATATTACCTTCACACCCACAGGTCCTTACGAATGTTAATCTTAACCCGAAACTAGTAGACCCTTTTCGCAAAAGATTATCTGTTGCTGATGTTCTTCTCTAGATTCTCGCCGCTTTCTCTCTTATTATAGAAAATATACATATTACCTTCCACTTTAAATTGTATAAAAACACAAGATAGAAAAGAATCACATTCGCAGGCAACACATATTATATGCGATTAATTGTTTCCAACACTCGAGATCATCAAAGGTGTACCATTCAAGTGAGTCAGACCTTTGAATCAAAATTTTAGTTGCAAATTAGCAAAGTCAAATCTTTGTCAAGCTACACGGTTAATAGAGAAATAACTTTATCTGCATCAAATATAAAATCACTGAGAGATATACATTAGTCAGCATTAAGGGTGATGACTAAACAGTTTAAATTGTCAATATATTATTTAAAAAGCATCTATAAGTGTAAACATCCTGGAAAAAGGGGGTGGGTCCCAAATATGTCGGAAGAATTTTATTTTTTTGCGCGTAAGGGGGGGGGGGTGGATCCCTGGTTGGTGGCATTTTTATATTCAGCCATGTGTACGGAAATTTTTTTTTGCATGCCCCCACCCCGGCCTGACGAAAATAGTAAGACGTGTTAGAACTTCCTCTGTGGATGACCGAGTAGGATCTAATTATTTTCTGGTTCATATAACACGTAGTTTATGGTGTCAAATCTGACCGGGCATCTTTAACACTTTATACACACATTATAAATATATATGATTAGATCGCCGTCCCTCTGTCTGTTAGAAATTTGTTTCATGCCGACAACTTGAGTTTACATAGCGGTTTTGTTTCATATTTGGTATTTTGATTGGTCATATTAAAGATGCACAGTCTGATTCGATTCAATTTTATTTTGCTCATCATCATGTAGATATACATAGAACAATATATGTGCATACATAAATATGATAAATTCTGTCCAGTTACACCACCACCACCACCAACAACGACAACAACGACGACAACAACAACAACAACAACAACTGAATTTCACCAATAACCGATTTAGAATCCACTTTGGTTAGTCCTCGTAACAATTGTTATCCAGATGAATATGTATATATACATGTGTATAGGAATGTATTGTCTATTCCCATGTATACTCCGCCTGGTGGATTATGTATTAATCTTCAAATACTGCAATGACAGTTTAATGAGAAATAAACATAATGAATTGAATTTAGTTATCCAAATTAGTGTGTTATCAATAAATACTAACACCAGTACAAAGCATTAATATTTCCGCGAAAGTCCTATACAATAACGTTTTTTCTTGGTAGTTTAGACGGTAGGCGGGTGTGCTTTACACTTCCATATATGGTTATGCCTAGTTCAAAGTGGAATTACCAACACGTGTCAGCACAATTGTAAACAAATATTTATTTCCATGTGTAACCAGCATGCTGTTATATAACATGTCTATAACACTTCCATATATGGGTATGCCTAGTTCAAAGTAGAATTCCCAACACATGTCAGCACAACTGTAACCAAATATTTATTTCCATGTGTACCAGCATGCTGTTATATAACATGTCTATACTTTGCATGAATAAAACATGATTACCGATTCGTCAATAAGTATTTGTAGGCCTGTGTGTATCCAACGAGAACTATCACAAGATGCCTTAATTTTTGTTGCTGGCGTTACTATATTCCGAAAATAATTTGTGATCGCCATGCAAAGTCACAGCGGGTGCATGACCTTGCGTGACCCTTGGAACTATCAAGACGGCACCCGCGCATGTCCGTATATATTTCCGGAAAAAGTCGGCGGAATTTTTGCTGGGCTAGAAAATATTCGAGGTGGATAAAATTAACATATTTCGAAAATCGGAATCTGATAACTATGAGCTTTGAAGAATGTGTTCCTCGACTCATATAAAATATTATAGTGACATATAGCGTCATCGGAGTATATGCATCTTTAAAGTACAGCCCAATATAAGTTCTATTTTCGGATCCGCCCATCAGTTTTGCTTACCGGTCCTATATATGGCCTAAAAATTACGCAATTATTGGTTTCCGGTTGATAATATGAGTTTCAATATAATTAGCTGTTTCGTACGTAGTTTGTACTTATCACACACAGCCCACATATATACCCATATTGTTCATAGTTAAAAAGACACTGCACAATAATTAGATTGAAACCGATTAATTGATCTTGATTTGAGATTCCTTTCTCATATTGATATACTGTACTATATATAGGGTGTGCGGGTGAAATACCCCAACTCACCCTCTCATTGTGACAAATGTATACACTTCAGTCAAAATTTGGTATGTAGGATGCCTGTGTGAAAACATGTAAAAGCAATTCTACTTTTATATTTTATATATTCTACGCCAGATGGTGTTCTTTTTCCTTTTTATGATAAAACATCAATAACGATAAAAAATTATAAACATTGTTAAAAAATGTAAGAAAAAATGATAAAGAATGTAAGAAATAATGATAAAAAAATGATAAAATAGTCAAAGAATGTAAGAAAAAATGATAAAAATGTTAAAGTATAAGAAAAAAATGATAAAAATTGTTATAGAATGTAAGAACAAATTATAAAAAAAATTATAAACATTGTTAAAGAATGTATTAAAATGATAACAAATGATAACAATTGTTACAGAATGTAATCAAAAATTGATAAAAACAATGATAAAAATTGTTAGGACAATGCATTCTCTTATATCTGCGAGCCTGCGAGGCGACCTATGGTCGAGTCGCATATATAAGAGAATGCTATATGGCACAGGGTCTTTGATGTTACGAAAGCGTATCTCCCGCCATGAAAGGATTAAATGGGACCAGTCGACCAAAATGGCAGGGCTAATGCACTCTTTTCTGCCGACGTTTAATAAATACTCATCTTTAACAGAAACTATTCCAGTCCTTAAGGTTTTGATTTAAAATAAATGATGTGCATGTTTCTGTGAATAGCCATATTTCACATGTTATGAGTCGTTAAATTACCCATTCCCATCTGGTAAATATGTATTCGATCACCAACTGTTCCGGAACTGTATATAAGACCTCGTTGGTTCCAATTTGTCCCGATCTATCTTTTGGCGACTTGGATTCATATTTGTTTATATTTGGCTGGTTGCTGAAGTAGGGCGGAGCTATTGGAAATATTGTTGAATTGTTTACTTTTGGAGGCTTATAATAAAAATTAAGAGCCAGTGAATGTTGACATAAAAATCGGCAACCCTTCGCTGTCAGATAAGTGGTCCGATCAATGGTGAACACAGCTCTTCTCCGCGTTTAATAGAACATTGCGGTTCCGAAAGTTTGTATGGAAAACCCAATTCACACACGCAATTGGTGACACATAACTAAGCGTGTGGTACAAAAATAGGATGGGTTGGAATCCAAATATCACAGGCCCCTCTCCTCAACAAAGTTTTGAAAAGGTTGCTGCGAATTTAACTTTCCATTTCTTGTTCAAACCTTTAGACGGCAGTGGACCCTCCCCGTATTTCTGGCGCTCTATAAATTATAGCTATAGGACATATACATGTAAATATCGCGCACGTGTGAAGGGTACTGCACATTGCAGTCCGACCAACATCGATCATGCTCGGCCTTCCACCGGAAAAAAACCCAACTACTATAGATCGCACATACCGTTGGACGACGGTGGACCCTCCCCCAGGCCGAATTTCCAGTCATCTAAAGTATACGACCCATAGGTATCGTGCATACCTTCTCTTAGCAGTGACCCTCCCCACATTTCCGGCACTCCAACACTACTTAGTGGTATTCCCCGCTTCCTCTCTTTACCAGATTAGTAGTAGTGGATTACAATGCATGCACATTGAGCCGGCATATCCGCGGGTTTCCCTCGGCAAACTATATACCCCAGCATTCACAAAGTCACCGAGATTATTACGAGTGCAAACTACAGACGCCAGCTTTAGGGTGCGTCATGGTTCACGAGCGTAATAAGCTACTCTCCCATATTTTCCGCATTTATTAGTATTTTTCTCCAACCCGCTTGACTCATTCGGAAATCTGATCCGGCGCATAATCTGCATTCAAGCTGAAAACTCCGCCAGTATTCCAACAAAAGAACGCCCGGCGAAGCTTCGCTCGCCGCTAATATGCGTACCGGGGTGATCTTCCCAGGGATAAGATTTAGAACATATGTACAAGTCTACCAGCGATGTGCGGATTTACATTAGCGTGTGTGTCAATCCAATCACTAAACCATGCACGGAAATAGCCGACCTTCCCAAGGCTCGGATAGCTTTGGGATCACGTGACACATTTCCTGTCGTTTATTGACATGTAGACAGTAATTCATCGCATATTTGCTAGGTTTATAAATAGATCGACAGTTTCGAGTTTCCAATGTGTGCTGCTATTCATTTAGTCCGACTTTCTTTGTTTATCGGCCGGGATCAAAGTATACCCACCGGGATAGGGATATCACATGATTAACCCATGCATAGGAAATGGCTCACGTGATGCGGTTCAAAGTTTTGTTGATGTGGTATCTTTAACTCTGCAGCTGCGCTATATATAATATCGTTTGGAAAAGTTAAAAACTAGAACTGACTTTTAAACTTTAGAAATATGATTTATGGCATTGGAATATTATTAAATCAACTTGGCGGTCAGTCTTATTAGAACTAGACCTAATTTTCATTACTTTCAACTTAGGATTTGACTGTATAAGGAAACTTTGGTCTAGTTATAATTAGACTGCTTGGCGGTTTGCGCTCCAAAATACACCCGCTAATATTCGTTTTTGAATTTTTCCCGGTAACGCAATTTAGGGTGATACTACTTGAAATACCTTTCTACGAGCATAATATGTCACAGAAAGACGCATTGAAGTAATAAAACATACAACTTTGGACACAATGTTTTGGTCCCACCCCCCCCCCCCCCAACCAATTTGCTCGAGGAAGCTCGAATGAGCCATGCCAGTTGAACTAAGAAATGTAAACAAGCAACGATATCTGGAAGAAACGCACTCAGCCATGAGTTTTCCCAGGCTGACGAAAACTTGGCCAATACATGAAGGAGTCAAACAACTTTTCCCGAGCATGTATGAAGAGATGGGTTGGCGATCAAGTGGAACATAAATCAATTTTTCCGCAGCTCAAAACGAATTTCTTCCATACCTGTCCAACTATATTTTTGGACTTTAAACTTAAAGGTACTCAATCCGATTCGATGGTTCCCATATCATCAGATTCCAACAACAACAAATTTTTTTGAAATGCCGCTTCAGTTATCAGAATCGAGTAGTTGCCCAAAAATAATGCTAACCAGTCAACTATTGTATAAAATTGCCCAAAACTTGTTATTTATCAACATTTTTTTCAACGTAATTTTGCCGGTTTGTCAGATATCTGACACAAAAAAGCCACTTGATTTTAGTTATCCACCTTCATCCGCAATTTGGTCCGAGACAGTCTTCTCGTCGTCTGTTTACTGGGCCACTTAAAATTATCAATGTTGAAAAATAATAGATTTAAAACATCGATATCTGATCACTCTGAGCTTTGATGGGTGGGTTCCTCGACTCGAATCAAATATTTTTCACACCCGAAGCCAAGGAAATAGTAATTTGCAAGCGTAATTCGGATTACGCATCTTTAAAGATAATGTAATTTTGACTTTAAAACTTGTGTTTCTAAGGGGTGGGTGTCGAAAATTGGTCGGAAAAATTGCAAAAATGGCTAAAACGGACAAAATTTGGGTCGAGGGGTGTGTGGGTCCCTAAATTACCAAAGGTAAAAAAAGTATCACACTTGTCTGAAATTGTTTACCGACATCCCCCGAATATAAAGACAAACATTAATCGTTTATATAAGTAACATGGAACATAAGCACAGCTACTAACATTATCAGGGGATCTCATTTCCCCCATGCAAGGAATAAATAGACCAATGCATCATGCCAGTTTCGTTGATAGCCTATGCTGATTGAAGTTATAAACTAACCAACAGAAATCGTTTATCGTGGGGGGGGGGGGGGGGGGGGGTCAACAACCCTTTTCCCGGGCACGTATGAGGGGGTGCACGGGTTGGTGGTCAAGATGGCCCCCAAAAAAAAATTCAACAGCTCAAAAACTAATTAACTCAATATTTTTCAGCTGTTTTTTTTTTGGCGTTAAAACTTAGAAATAATGTAATTTTAACATCAGAACTGCATTTAGACAGTCAGTATATCCTGTTAAATTACTAAATACGCGGTATAATTTCATACTACGTCACTCCGAACATAAAATACACGGACACATTGCATAACCAACCACTGCCTTGTCAAACTTAGCCAACCACACACCAACCTGTAATATGCAGTTGTTAGGAAACAGAAAGTAAGTGCTGAACATTCTAATATTCTTCCAATTTTTTGTGTGGATTTTGTGTTTCTATGAGATGGGTGTCGAAAACTGGTCGGAAAAAACTTACCAATACAATCACCATACGTGTCTGATCCCCCCCCCCCCCCCACAAAAAACACCCTCCTGCGTTTTACCAGTAAAATAAATGTCCCCGGCCCGGAATTCTGGTAAAAAATATTGCACATGTATTGTCGCCAAAACCAGTTTCGTTATTTCATTGCAATAATCGGGTCCCTTGACCGACTCAAAGGACTGTGTGCCGAGTCCCAATTTTGAGAATCATCTCCAGAACCCAGATCGTTCTTGTATTCAATTCCATGCACTGTTAACTAAATCTGGTATTAAATTTATTGTGTGTATCATACTCATACACACAGACTGTATATAAAGACTGATAATTATTTTATTCTTCCCGATATGTTGAACATAAAGAGCGTTTTTCTGCTTAAAATTGTGGTATAATTTGTTATTCCCCGGCCCGGTTCCGGGAATCAAACTGGCCCGATATACGTAAGTTAACTACCTTTATATGGAGTTTGGTCAGTTCCCGAGTTTTATTTAGCATGGAACAGTAAAGAGCTCTTTATGGTAAACATAAAGAGCGTTCTCACTTATGTAGGAAAAAAAATCGAAAATAGTTAGAATATTTCATGTTTCATGTATACATCAACCTATCCCATCGTTACTTCTAACTTACGGATACATAAGTTCCAGGTTAAAATGAGCCATGTTGTTTGCTTTTATTACCCGAACACTCCGCCAAATGGTCTATTAATCACTTGGTGGAGTGTTCAGGCAATAAAAGCAAACGACAGACAGGCGAAAAACATAGTACAAGTGCAGAAGGATTCATATTATATACGCAAGGGCGGACCCAAGGGGGGGGGGTACCCCCGGCGCGCCCCCCCTATTTTCGCCAGAGCAAGGAATTTTTGCGAGGTGTATACTGGCGCCATTTGTCTCGGGCGCCCGAAGATTCCACACTGAATATTGCTAACGTGCATGCAAATACAGCAGTTTACATGTTTTACATTACTCAAACGTATATATTTTTAACAATGGGTTGAAATGACTTCAATTTGGTATTCCACGCAATATGTATAGCCATGCAAGGGGCGAATCCAACATCCCGAGAAGAAGGCCCGCGGGCTATTTTTCGCCATGCAGAGCAAACAATTTCTGCGACATTTTGTATCGGAGTGTCGGAAAATATCTCGCCCGGCGCCAAGTTTTGGGCGCCCGAAGTTTCAACACTGAATATTTCTATCAAAAATAAATATAGCAATTCTAAAAGTGGAGTCAAAATTTTGACAATTCCATCTTCATATATGTAAAGAACAAAACATGAGTCGTCTACAGTGCACGTGTACTCTAGGTTATACAATGTAGTCCGATCAACGCCCGGACTATAAAACGCACTGGCGGCAGTATCATCGTAAATAGATTATCTAAAGGCACATACGCCATATTACTATATATCATACATGTACCGTACATAGTATATTTTCGAATTATTATAGAAATACATTGCTGGATCGTTTCCAATGGTATATATGCATGTCATTTAAAATTGGTTATATCTTCCGTCACATGTTGTGCCACCCTAATTGGACCAAATGTGTGATAACAAGACATCTTCAGGTCACGACAAATACGCATCTGCCATTGCTTAATAAAAAAAAGTTTGACACGAACTCGTCCTTCAAAACATCGGTTTCCATGTGTCGTTATCGTCATTAGTCAGTTGATTGGCTGAACATATATTTATTCATAACCCAAACATTTACACAACAGGTATTAATTTACATACAATATTTTAATTAACATTATGGATGCAACCAGAATGTAGATGAATAGGGGATTGGAATACTAGTTAATCTGTTCCGTGTCAGATATTTTTAGGTGAAACTGTGTTAATACTAATAAAACGAGTACGTGATTGGAGTGTGATCACCTGTTTGGCTTGTATTGATGACTTATTTTGCTGGTGTATCATGAAGCTGATGGCTATTAGAAGTAAAACTGAAAAAATCAGCATGGTCAATGGAGGAATAAAGTGGTTGGATAGATGCATTGTATTACCAGCCGAAACACCTCTATACTAGTACTGTCTAGAAGCCATGATTTTGCGATTATTCATTCTGAATTACAAAATATTCTCCCATGCACCAGCCCAAACCATAGGCGACCGTGATTCCGGGGCTTATCCATGGGCATGTCCGGTGCGCCAAAATCATCATGTCGCCCAGATAATTTACATTTGCACAGACTTTCAGAAGATAAGGTCACTGTTCAAAGAAGCTTTGATCTTCCATCACTAACCTTCCATAGTATATCGTAATTGTACTGAATGTTATTGTCACTCGTTCCATATAGGCCTAATATAAAGCAATATAAACAGGGTCCAGAACACAGGAAAACGCGTCGTTTTGAATGTAGTATACGCAAAATTTCCAGGACCCCCCACCTACGAGAAGGGGGTTAAACCCCCCTCTCGTGCTCTCCCCCACTCGCCGCTTCGCGGCTCGGATCATGCTACGCATCATATATATAATAATACATAGCGCCCCCCCCCCCTTCAAATTTCCTGGATCCGCCACTGATACGTTGGTGGAAAATGTTCAAATAATAAAGTTCAACAATCTGTACCGTTTGTTGAACTTATTATCTGAACATTCCCTCGGGAACTACGCGTCAATGAGTATTTAGCAAAGAAAACCAGAAAGAGTTAACTGAGTTCAATTCGACAATCAGGATTGAGCGCACGAACGAGGGTTCTGTGTCATTTTCTTGTGAGAATTTACAGCCGTGAACCTTGTCCTTCATATTAACCCTTTCTATACTAAATTATAATTGATGAATAGTTACATTATTAACCCTTTATAAACTAAATTCTCATTGATGAGCAGTTATCCCTTAGGATATATTCAGAAAATAAGTTCAACAAACGTTTGTTGAACTTATTATCTGAACATGTCCTCCAATAAATAGGACTCCCTCGGAACTTCAACTTGTATTATCCGTCGTCTGCTTATTTTTCTTGAACACCCCTCCGGGTGCATAATATACCATTCCAATGTATACTTTTATAACTGACTGGGAGAACCCATTTAGTATAGAAAGGGAAAACAGACCTTGCATGCAGAAAAGCCGAGAACACGGAAGTCTTACGCGGCAGATGGGGCAAACGCAATTTTCAAGGAAAAAATTAAATTCGTTGCATTAGTATAAAGGTCACGCGGTTTTGGATATTACCATAACTTTCCGGATGCACGCTGTTATGATTTATTCCAATTATATATATATAAAATGTTATTTATATATACAAACAGTATAATTGTACATATAAATCTAGAACACATTGGACGTCGTATATATTCCAGGAAACTGCGAAGTTTTTACTCATGCTTTATATTATCTCCAATTCTGACAACGTGTTACATATAAAGCCATGGTCGTAGCATAGAGGGGTTATGTGTGGCCGAGATCAAACTTCCAATTTACACTATACGTCCCAACCGCACCACTTAAAGGGGTACACTAAATCCGGCCATTTATGGGACCATCTCATTTTATACTCAACAGAATATATGCAACAATTGAATGAATTTGAGCCATGCATGAGTGTAAAATACAATCATATGATCTATGGATGATGCAATCAACATGGTAATTATAATAAAAATGAATTTATGGCTTGAGTCATAAATTCATTTTCGTTAGAATTACCATGTTGTTTGTATCGTTCATACGGTAAATGAGTGTATATTGCACTCACCCATGGCTCAAATTCATTCATTTGTTGCATATAGTATGTGGAGTATAAACTGAGATGGTCCCAAAAATGGCCAGATTTAGTGTACAGTACCCCTTTAAATACTTTCCAGCTGATGCTTCAAACTTTCCAATTTACACGAAAGTACAACCAAACACACTCACTATGGTTAAACACCCTCACTATGGTTAACACCCTCACTATGGTTGGATTTTTTTTTTGCATCCGATGCTTATTTCAGTGTAGAATAAATTCCACCAATGGTCTAAATATTTTACACTATTTCCAACTGAGAATTTAACTTTAGATATATAGGGAGCTGTCAGGGACGTGGCTAGATGGTCTCCGTTGGAGTGGTGTCCACCTTGGGAAATTCCAACTGCACCCCCCCCCTTGAATCAGATTCAGACCAAAACACAAGTTTTAAGTTTTGCATAATTCCATTTGCACCCCCTCCTGCACCTCAGTGCTCAGGCCTAATCTATATCTATATTTATATTCCCGGTATGAGAACATTAAGATATTTTAACCTGAAAAATTGCATAAATCGTAACATCTAGTGGTCTCTAAACTCCAGACAAATGCACACGGCTATGAACAAGAGACCTGGACACACCGGGCTGACCATGGTTGTTCGGCCCAGTGTGCGAACATTTTGAAAACTATACAAGAAAATAGCAAATACTAGCATATGGACTGGCCTCAACTGAAGCTTTCCTAGTGTTGGAAATTTCAAACCTCATACTCCCCCTCAGGTTGGAAAATTCTCCAACTGATGACCATTTAAGTCCACAAGTTTGACCAAATGTAGTAAAATATTGTTTTGTTAAACTAATTAGCAGTTTTTATTGGTCACGGGGGAGGGACAATGACACACCGGACCGACCATGGTTGGGCCCGGTGTGCGAAAATTTTGAAATCTGAACAAGAAAATCGCAAAATCCTAGCATCAAGACTAGCCTCAAGCCTTCCTGGAGTTGGAAATTTCAAACCTGACACCCCCCACTGAGGTTGGAAAATTTCGAACTGATGACAATTCCAATGACAATGTTGACAATATATTTAAAAAAAAATTAACTAGCAGTTTTTGACTGGCCACGGGGGAGGGACCAAGACACAAGCTTTCCAAGTGTTTGAAATTTCCAACCTGTCAACCCCCCGTAAGGTTGGAAAATTTCCAACTAATGACCATTTCAGTCCAAAATTTTGACAAAAAATAGGAAATTATGTAAATATTGGTCCAAAAACTATTACCCCCCCCCCCCCCCAATAAATTGTTTGAAAATCAAACCACAAGAACATTTTCAACCTATTATTGATGTGAAATTTCCAACTAATGTTTTTGGCAGGTATGAAATTTCCAACTGTTGAACATTTTGACACATCCTCCCCCAACCCCCAACCCCCTGTCGCCACGTCTCTATGAGCTGTAGCCTCGTCCCAGCTATATACATTGCAAGCCGATGGTTGAATCAGTCGTTTATGGTCAACGCTCTTTGACGACATCCTTAAGGGGTTTCCACGCCTGATCTGTGTCAGGAGGTGGAACGTTTAGATTGACTTATACACCGAACACTACTTAATTGCTTGTATACCACATGCAGCAATATATGCTGAAGATCACATCAAGCATATTATATACAAATAAAAATGTCAAAAAGATTACTTTAATCATAATTTTGTAAGGGGAAATTTGGGAGGAGCGTTCCATGGAGTATACGAATTGAGTGGAAATGAATAACTGCCATAAGAAGTACATGATCTGAACTAGTAAAAGGCTCGAATGGCAATTTAATTGAGTTCAATACTGCTTCACGAATCTCAACATTATGTTAGGTGTCATGTTAGGTCATGTAGGTCGATATAGACAGTTTGACAGGAAATATAAAAAAAAAACGCACTACATTATCTAGATTATGAACCCAACTATAGTGTATACTTTCAGTCAATGACTGTCTGCGAGAATAAATAAAACATTTTTCATTTCATATTTTAGTATTTTGGCAGCCATTTGCAGAACTATTTATTTTTAGGGAAAATCACCATAAAACTATACATAATGTCTGAAAAGATGAATCAGTATTGAGTATTTACGTCTGCCAGATATTTTAATAATGTGGCTGAATAATATTTATGTTGTTTTAGACTGAGCGCATACACTAGTTGGGTTCATAATCTAGATAATGCAGTGTGTTTTTTGAAAATATTTCCTGTCAAACCGTCTATCGACCTACATGAATAAATGGTTGTTTTTATTTTTTTAAACCACTTTTTTATCATAAAATTCGAACATATCACTCATATTGTAAGGGTAAACATGTGTTGTTATAATATTACATAGCATACGTTGGTTATAAAGGATAATGGGTTTTCCCTTCAAATTGATAGTTTGACATTGAGATTTTTTGAAAATTCACGAATGTGGCGCCTCATTAATACTATCTTTTCTGCAAAATAAACCAATACTTGCACTTGATTAGTGCTACAGCATTTCGCTAAATCGATAAATGTGAGATAGTTTAAAGATGCACAATTAACGAATTAACGCTCCTAAATGTCTATTTCTTTGGTTGTGGGGGGGGGGGGGGGTGTAAAACATTTGATTCGAATCGAGGAACCCACCCATCAAAGCTGAGAGTTATCAGATTTTGATTTTTTAAATCTGTTATTTGTCACCACCAGGAATATTTGGCGGCCGAGCAAATATTCGACGAGCCGACCGACGTACTCTCGATACCAAATTGCGTTGAACAAAATGTTAATATATAAAACTTTTTAGACAATTGTATACTAGAGTTGACAGTGCATTTGGGGGGGGGGGGGGGGGGGGTCAATTAATCGATTCTGATAACTAAAGCGTCTTTTGAAGAAATGTTGATGTTGTTGTTGTTGCTTTGTTGTTCTAATGACACGGAGACCATCTAATCGGATTGTATACCTTTAAGTTTAGGGAAAAATTGCCATGATCGTCAATGTTGAAAGTATCCATCTATGCGCTACCTTAATGCTGAAAGTATAGGTGTTGTAACAACGTCAGTTGATACTCATACAAAGAGCCGATCACACCGCATGAAAGAGGAAATCGACGATAGGAAAACGAACTTGACAAAAATTAATCCTGCAAGCTGTTGATGTAAATCGTTCATGTGGTCTCTTAATTATTTTCGTTTGGGGGTTGAATGAACTTGAATCTCGAAGACTCTTTGATGTAAGCTGTATACGCGCATACATTCAGCCGAGCTGGCGGAAGTGCAGCGTCTCCTGCATGGTGGCTCTGATATCGCTAAAGTGCGCACATATGTATTTATAAAATTAATTTTATTCAACCAAAATGAGGCCCATAATGGGTACAGTGCATCAAGCATGGACGCAGGTACAGCAATGACCTAAATAATCAACTCCTTAACCACTGCAGAATTCTGGGTAATTTTTTAGGATTTAGTCGGAAATATGGCTTGTTGCTATTCCGATGAATGGCAACAAGCCATATTTCCGACTAAATCAGGAAAATTTACCCATAATTCTGCTGTGGTTAAGGAGTCGATTATTTAGGGCATTACGTAGATATACCACGAGTAATGTGCATGATAAGATAAGATGAGATACGTTTTAATGTTCTTTTAATGACCATGTTATGTGACCGACAACAGTACAAATAAATGTAAAATACAAAAGGTAGCTTTAGAAAAGTATGTATATAATGAATAATGTGATGTATAGTAAAGTATGTATATAATGAATAATGTGATGTATAGTAAAGTATGCATATAATGAATAATGTGATGTATAGTAAAGTATGTATATAATGAATAATGTGATGTATAGTAAAGTATGTATATAATGAATAATGTGATGTATAGTAAAGTTGAGTTACACGTAGGATACACATGTCAATTTGACTATATACATATCATAAGCTTCAATAGAGGTTTGGCTCTGTAAAGAGGTTGTCCGGCTTTAGCAGGTGACCAAAAACCACACGGTTTAGCACTACAAGCGGCCTGGAGACCATTAATTTCCATATCTTATTGTAATATGATTATTTAGAACCACTATGATATGAATGAGTATGAGTTGAACAGGGCTGCTTATCTAGTGGGGGCATGTGTGTAATGAGAATGTGTTTACGCCCACTGTTACAAGCACATTTGAAGTCCGTGCCTCCATAAATCCGATATATATATTTTTACAAATCTCACACCAGTGATGGTCAGTAATTTAAAACTAGAGCAGAGCTATGGTTTGTAGAGGAATTATTTGGATGAAAGGAGACGAAACTACTAACAGTATATATGGATGACCCAATGAGATCTTAATAATTTAGTTTGAGAGATTATGGGATTATTAGTTAGCCTGAATATTCGAAACGGTACTCATGTAGTTAACAGTCATGTTATACATTACATTACATATAATTTAAGGACATATGGACTTGCTCGGGTCCGTGAAACTGAGACGTGAATATTCAGGCGTTATGTCAACTGGAGGAATGTTGCATTCTACTAACATTGCCGAAAATCTCAAGTAAATCGACCGTACCACCCCATAGAAAACATCATCCGAATTATGATCAATCGTAAATATTTACTTATCGATTCGGAACGCAGCTATCGGCGATAAACTAGCAAAAACGAGTTCGCATTCGAGTGTCACTGCATTTAATTAATAGATATAAGAATGACAATGTTTGTTGTCAATTTGGACAATACATTTGTAAAAATAACTACTTTGAAATATGATTCTCCATTGCTATTTGATCACCATACCGGAGTGTTTCATATCACTTTAAATAAGAATAATAATATTGGAAATGCTATGTGCCACAGCAACAAAGGAAAATATCAGTATGTTTACACAACGTATGTGCATGTTCCGCAACCCTGAACTGATGATTATAAAGTAGATTTCCCGTACAAGGCCAAATGACGTTGACTAATATCCCCATGATGCATTTTCATACATGTCATGGCTTCCACAAAAAATTAAAACCGGTGATATTTAAGTTGTCTTACGAGCCTATACTTCGGAACGGCGTATAGGTTCAATTTTATATAGTATGATTGTATTCATGTGTGTTTTCGCATGAACGCGCGGTTTCAGGTTTGTCCTGTATCGTTTACATGCCCGCATCGCGGCGGAGTTGAATAGAAGCATGCGAAGTCTCTGTATAACACATAAATTATAGGTCATCCGGAACTTTGGAGCGTGCTGTAGCGAGCGCCGGGACACCGGGCGATCATGTTCACCACTTATCTGTATAAACTGTTAACTCTTTCCATATGGCTGTGGTCTGTTTTATATAATAAGTCTTGTCACTAGCATATCGCCTGGAAACTTGATAAGCCTTGACCCGATCCGTCAGAAGTTGAAGGTAGCGAAAATGAGTTAAGCCCATTAATTAGGAAAATGTCCACCAGCTGTTCCAGCGCCTCATGTCTCTCATGGAAAATTGGAAATCCATGATGCATTTCAAACAACAAGTTTCTACAAGATTTGTGGAAACTCGCAAAATAAGGGACATGGGAATGGAGTGGGGGGGGGGGGGGGGGGTGACTGCATGTCAAAATTGTCAGATATTGAACATTTCGTGTCTGAGAAAACAACAGTTGTAAATTACCTTTTTCTAATATTTTAATTTCACAACAATATCAGTTTGGAAAATTTCTAGATCATGAAATGAGTCTCTACTCTAGTTACGCCCGTAGAGATCATACTCCACCAGTACAATTAAAACATGGAAAAGTGTTGATGTTCTGACCCGTTGTGACAGGGAACCAGTTTATAACATTAAATAAACCAGGCAGTGAATATATTTCTTTGTGCATACTTGTTCCTAAATAACATACTTCACAGTTGGGGTGGTCCCAGCTCGAAATTGTATGCTTTTTTGTAACATTTGTGAGCCAATATCGCAATAAACATTGAATTAAGAAACCGGGAGACATTTCACGAATGTATAAGCGACGCAAAGCAAAATCGCTCACAATGTAACTTAAATTATGCAATTTCGAGTTGGGACATCCACCGATAGTGAAATACATTATTAAGGAACATATATTGACTGAGCAATATATTACATGCACTATTTTTTAAATGTTATAAACTTCCCTGTCACAATTTCAAAAAGTTCCCAGGTATTGTACTGATGGAGTATTATCTCCACGGTGTATAGCTAGAGTAAAGATTCATGGCGTGATCTAGAAAATGTCCAACTTTTTATGAACGGTGTTAGGTTGGAATGTTCCTACAATTGGAGAGCTTGGGGTACAATCAGGAAAATTCAAAATTAACAACAACCCAATTAATATAGGAATGCGCAAATGAGATTTCCCAGACTTGGGAGTTTTGATCTTGGCATTTATGCGATGAGTTGATGTAAACATATTTATTTGCATCCATACTTAAATGCAAGGGATTGAGGCACAAGTTACAAAACTTATCTTGGCCTTGCTCCCGACAATAATACAAAGAACATGATATTTACATAAGTATAATATAAGGTATGATCCACTTGTATAAGAATTAGTATACAATATATATGGAATGTGATGAGTTTACACATATAAACATGGTATATGTCAGTGTGATAATCTGTTCGACCTCCGAGTTTCATCGATATTATGTTCCGAGTTAGTTATCAAGCCCCACATACACAACAACATGTGATGATCACATATGCATTTCCGAAATGAATAAATCCAGTTTAGCTGGTTAGAAATAACTCCAGTCGGATTTTGGGAGTTTTAACATGTGAGTGGAAGTTGGAGCATTTCTAAATGTTAAATTAGCTCTTCTTACAACCAATATCATATATATATATAAAAAAAAAATCAGGATTAGTTTTAGTATGACTTTGTTTGAAATTACACAATTCATGTCACCCACGCAGGCCAATTCATACCTAATTGTCTAACACTGAAAGGGACCCAATACACTTGCGCGCGGTGGGTAAATGGGCAAATATTATAAAAGTCTATAAAAACATCACCACTAAGAAGAACACGGAGAAATTGATAACATTTGTTGTTATATTCATTATTGAAAGTTCTCCAATAACGAATGTTGAAACCGTTGTTATGTAAACAAAACTGTTAATGTGATTTAACAAACATCGATAATATTTTTAATAACATAGAATATTTTACTTTGAATATGATCATAGACTATTTTTTGATTAATATTTGGTATCTTATTGTACTGATTGGACTTTTATCGATAATTCCATTGTAAAAGTAATGTTATATGACAATGGTTTTGGTATGTGATATCTCGTTATCGGGGAGTTATTAATAACGAAAATCAAAACGAAATCGATCCATTTTTTTTGCATGTACTTGTTGATGGAATAGTTGTCGTACAGATTTAAAAAAAAATAAAATTGATGTAATGTTGCATGACCCCACATCGAAGGCATAGCATCCTCGTGACGAATGTGGTCTGTCCGGGAGGACACAAAATCACTGCACACAGGCACTCGGAAATAAAACGAGCGGTGATCTGTGCTGACCTCAAACTCGTACCAAATGACCGCTCTCGACTTCAGTCAATGCTGGCTATAATAAACTGTAACAATTACGGGCATCCTATGAACTGCATGATAAAATTTAACAAATAGCATACTCGTTGCGAGAAACTATTCTTTTGATGTTAAAGCGGAACTCACACAGTGTTTGGCCTTTAATTCAATTTCAACGAATTTATGTATCTGTTATGATCAGTCACAAACTACCTGTAAAGTCAGGACGTGTGATTTTCCAGTGAAGTTAACCTTCTACGCGTGAATTATTTACTCCGACAATAAAACCGATAGCGTTGTCGTACATTGTGCATGGCCCGCGCATTCATATCTGCTGATGTAGTATATGAACATACATTCATAGCTGTTAATGTAGTATATGGTCATGTGTCCATAGCTGAGCACTGATGTAGTATGTTGTCATACATCCATGGCTAATGATGCATACTATGGCCATATATACATTCATAGCGTGTCATGTAGTATATGACCATGCATTCATATCTGCTGATATGACTATACAAAATGGACAAAATCGAATGAAATTTACAATTTGTGTAAAATGTATTAGCTAGTCCTATAAGAGTAAACAAGCTGCTCTCGAATCATGCGTGGAAGAATGATTTCATAGTATAAGGGAAACTGTTGATAACAGATGTATGAATTATCTCTAATGTATCTCCCGAGAGAGCAAGCGAAAGCAGGATCTCATACACTGGTTAAATCTTGACTCTCTGTGCGCCCAGAAACATAAAAATAACGCAGATGTACTGTTTATCGCGTATCGTGTGATATATGTGTAAGTAAACAGTTAAATGGAATTTCATAGGGATATATTAAATCTGTGACATTTTCTATAAGGCATAAATCTCATTCTCCCAACTTGACTTTATTCTTCCAGTTTCTATTAGTTTAAGTTGCTGGTTTCAATTCAATGAGTCATTAGCCTAATTAACTTGCAAAATCGCACTCACAAAACACACCAAACCAGGGATAGTGGGTTAACAAACATCCAAAAATATGATTCCTCGAAAATAGGCAACCTTAACCCAAAGTCTTTTATACTGATGGGTATGGAATATGTTTATTAACTCAATTTGAAATGTTTGTGGGTGTTGATTAATAGAAATTAAATGGCTTTGGACATATATGACAATTGATTGTTTCATACAAATTCTCAACAATCTGTTGTTAAATTTTCTGATAGTTAGGCACTGAAGCATGTAACCCCAGTATAAAAATTGGATGAAACATGATGATTTGTGGGAAGGTGCAGGGAGGTGGGAATTGTTTTAGCAGGTCAATATTTTTCACATACAGGGAACTCATGCTTTAAAGGTACGGTTGGCCTTGGCGGTGGGTATCCTGTGAAAATATTTCCACCCGTCAAAAACCGCCACAAACAGAAAGAACAACAAAATGTAGACAGACTTTGTCCGTATACAAATAAGAAATATAGCATAAACAGTATGTTATTGTCATATATTTGACCATTGTTATGAAAACAAAGGCATAAAAAGTTACTTTTCTGGTGTTTGTTTATATTAGAAGAATAGATGTCTCGTTAGACCCACATCTAAAAATAGAATCTTTGGGTCTAAAATTGGTTGTACTAAAATATTCCCAAAATATCAAAAACCCAAAAAAAAAAATTTCAAAACTTCAAAAATTTATTTTGTTCCAAAAAATTTCAAAAACCCTAAAATTAATTTTTTCTACAAAAAAATTCCAAACTTCCAAATTATCAAAAAAAGAAAAAATTTCAAAACCCTCAAAATTATTTCTCTAAAAAAAAGTTTAAATAAAAAATTTATAACGAGTTTTTCGGTTTCTGATAATCTCGATATTAAAAAATATCGAATGTTAAATTATTTGCTCGTAATATCTTTCGTTATTTTTTTGTTCAAATATTTTTCATGAATTTATTAATCGATGTTTAGAAATAGCTTTATTGGACATTGTGACCAACGGTATGAATGCATACATTCCAGTGTTTAACGGACGCAGTTCATATAATTGTCATACCTGAAAATAGACACCATTACTTTTTACATAAATAATAAAGAGCGTTTATTCTTTACTTATCTCTATATGAAGTTATTGAGTATATGACAGGCGTGTGTATTTTCGTCAATTATTGGAAGTATTCAAATGTACTATGTTGAATCCCTAACGGTCGAAAATTGTAATGTGAAATTAGAACCCTCCAGAATGAATTGTCATATTGAATGAATGATGATTTAATCTCAGCCATTTTTACATGGAACATGAGCGATGTACACTCAATCACACACGCCACATTGGTGTTAACAATGTGTCTTTCACACCTTTGCTTTACCAAATGAATTATATTATTTCCCCGGTCACAGCTATATGGTATTCAGAAAACAAATCGATTTAATGTCTGAACAAAACGAGTTAGTATCAATTAAGGTTGATAAACTGTGTCATTCACGCGATAATTAGTTATCCATAAAACATGCATACATATTAAGTCAGGTCGTGAGACACTCAATTATACAAATTGCTTTGATCACATTGTTATAACAACATTACGTAATAACCCCTTATCACTCCAGTCACACTTACGATCATTTTGTATGCCGAAAACTACAGGTAGCACCGATGATGTAACATTATATCACTGCTATTGTACCAATGATAAATTCAGACATGTTCTATGTTTAGAAAATACATAATGTGCAGGTTAAGCCACAACAACAACAACAACAACAACAACAACAACAACAGTCACCAAGCGACATAACATCCTGCTTTCATGATCCAATGGCCAATGTCCATGAAGATTTTATTTCCGATGCAAGTCATATTTCCGACTAACTCCTGAAAAGTTACCTATAATTCTGCTGTGGTTAAGCAGTCCATTATTTAGGGCATACCTGTATGTAGGCCTACCAGTGGATGAATAGTCTGCCGGAGAAGTACTGTGTAGACAGGTCTTGTCGGTAAGAGAGTCAGCCGAGAAATGAAGGCTCGGCTATTAAAACATAGTAATGCGATAGCGAACATCAAACGAGTCTGCGCACGCATATCTGTCAAAGGATACAATGGCAGTCATTGGTCAATTTATCCCCGGTGTCAGCTCAGTACAATAGCAGTCATTGGTCAATTTATCCCCGGTGTCAGCTCAGTACACAATCGACACGAAGCCGGAGGTCATAATTACTCTTACGAATGAAGAGCGTTGAACATATACGAAATTATTACACGAATGAACTGAAATTTATATTTCACATCTTACCAACAACAGATACAGACATGGTCATAGTGTTATATTATCTTACATGTACCCATGCTATGACATACTTAAAGGGGGATAATGCACACACGGAGTGTGGAATGTTAAAGTGACACGAGGTAAGGGACGTTATGTAATATTGGTGTGTGAATATTAAAGGAGCATTCTCGCTATACAAACCCCCCTCCCCACTTATAGATATATAACGAAGACGAGAATAACATGTTGATGAAGTTTATTGAAATTTAATCATTGTCTGAATCTTCGACCGTTAGATTTACTGCTAAGAGTTTCTTGAATTTTCTCATCGCTTCATCTGCAGCCCATTCATTATTATATCCGCGTTTGGTCAGTTTGACCATTTTCTTCATGATCGTGTTATGTATGGGTGATGTTTTCAATCGATACTGGTATTCTATTAATCGTCTATAACTTTTGAGAAACAGAACAAAATCTGTGTCGATGGTATCCTCTTTTCCCGACATGCTCTCATCTCCCGAAATGCTCTCTTCTTCTTTCACATCATTGGTGACGCGTTTCATCATACTTTTGAATGTGTCCATCTCGTTGACACATCGCGCAGCTTTCTTAAGACCGAATACCGTTCTACTACCGACGACATTACCATCTTTTGAATCTGATAGCGTTCCCCGTTCATCTTCATCTGTATCTTCTCCGAAGAGAGTTGTTTTTGTCTCGGACATAGCTCCGTGTTCATCCGGATCCTCAGTTAATTTTCGTTTTAACTTATTTTCTTGACACCAGTTTTTTACGTGTCTCTGAACATCATAATGATCTGCGAACAAAAGCCCGCATTCATTACAAGGGTACGACATGTCTTCTTGAATGTCTCTGTTTTGATGGTTCTTCTTATTAATTTCATCGAGCTCACCAGGTGGCCGTATGTCGTTAGTATAGTCATTATGTTGACCCTGGGGCGCAATATAATTATATGTTATGCCCTTCTGTTGACCGGGGAGTTCTCTGTCATCGTATTTCATCGCATTCTGTTGACCCTGGGTCTCAGTGTCTTTTGTATGTTTTTTCATCCCATTCTGTTCATCTGGGTGTTCTCTGTCTTTTTGGAGATTATATTTCATGCCATTCCATTCACCCCTATGTTGGTTCGTGTCCTCTTTTAGTACATTCTGTCGCAGACGTAATGTGTCCGGTGTTGCGGCTTTTAAATCCACCAGTAGGTAACCGTACGGTTCACTCGTCGCTTCCGAAAACTCTCGAACCATACGCTGAGGACATTCAGGATACATCTGTCTTGATAATGTTGAAATTAATCCCTTGTCGATTGGGTTATTGAACAATACCAAATATTGACAATTTCGTCGTTGCGTTGGATCTTTGTTGTAGTAGAAATTCTGGTTCAAACTTATCAAAGATAAGTTCAAATGGTGACTTCCTTCGGAATGCAAATCATTAACTCTCTGGTCTTTTGATGAAGTTTGCATCAAGTCATCGAGTATAACTAGATTTTTATACCGGGGGTTGATAAGAGAATCCAAGTTTGCTGGTATTCCTCGTATAAAGTTGACCTGAGGGGTGACGGTATACTTTAATTCGTCATATAGGGGCTGCCAATATTTATAAAACCATATTATTCTGTCAGGTGCGGGTGATATTTTTTAGGCAGACTTTTGTAGCAAGGTTTTCACGAAGTATGTCTTACCACAAGATGTAGGTCCACTTACACATGCCGTGAATGGATGCTTGAAAATAAAATCTTCATGGACATTGGCCATTGGATCATTAAAGCAGGATGTTATGTCGCTTGGTGGCTGTTGTTGTTGTTGTTGTTGTTGTTGGTGGTGTTGTTGTTGTTGTTGTTGTTGTGGCTGATGATACTGTTGTTGTTGTTGTTGTTGTTGTGGCTGATGATACTGCTGCCTGTTGCTGCTACTGGCTGTTGCTGTTGCATGGTGCTGCTGCTGTGGTTGTCGGTTAACAAACTCAGTGTGCTTAGATTGTACATGTCTTATCAAATCATGGTTCCGCACATACCCCCTAGAGCAAATTGAACACTGGTGCTTCATTTATACTTGACTAAAATGTCTCGGTATTTCAAAATGTACAAGTCACTCTTTTTTCTGCATTTTATTTTAGAAAGTTTATCGTCTCTTATAAAAATCGATTATTGCATCTAAAAATAGAATCTTTGGGTCTAAAATTGGTTGTACTAAAATATTCCCAAAAACCCAAAACTTCAAAAATTTCAAAAAACTTCAAAAATTTCAAAAAACTTCAAAAATTTCAAAAACTTCAAAAATTTCAAAAATTTCAAAAACTTCAAAAAACTTCAAAAATTTCTAAAACTTCAAAAATAAGACCCCGGCGGCGGCGGCGGCGGCGGCGGCGGCGGCGGCGGCGGCGGCGGCGGCGGCGGCATTGCGGTAATGCCGGTATTTGCCGCCGGCGGCGGCGGCGGTGGCGGCGGCATTGCGGTAATGCCGGTATTTGCCGCCGGCGGCGGCGGCATTGCAGTATTTTACTGCGGGGTCCGTCGGCGGCGGACCCCGGCGGCGGCTGCGGCACCGCCGCCGCCGCAGTAAAATACCGCAATGCCGCCGCCGCCGGCGGCAAATACCGGCATTACCGCAATGCCGCCGCCACCGCCGCCGCCGCCGGCGGCAAATACCGGCATTACCGCAATGCCGCCGCCGCCGCCGCCGCCGGGGTCTTATTTTTGAAGTTTTAGAAATTTTTGAAGTTTTTTGAAGTTTTTGAAATTTTTGAAATTTTTGAAGTTTTTGAAATTTTTGAAGTTTTTTGAAATTTTTGAAGTTTTTTGAAATTTTTGAAGTTTTGGGTTTTTGGGAATATTTTAGTACAACCAATTTTAGACCCAAAGATTCTATTTTTAGATGCAATAATCGATTTTTATAAGAGACGATAAACTTTCTAAAATAAAATGCAGAAAAAAGAGTGACTTGTACATTTTGAAATACCGAGACATTTTAGTCAAGTATAAATGAAGCACCAGTGTTCAATTTGCTCTAGGGGGTATGTGCGGAACCATGATTTGATAAGACATGTACAATCTAAGCACACTGAGTTTGTTAACCGACAACCACAGCAGCAGCACCATGCAACAGCAACAGACAGTAGCAGCAACAGGCAGCAGTATCATCAGCCACAACAACAACAACAACAACAACAGTATCATCAGCCACAACAACAACAACAACAACAACAACACCACCAACAACAACAACAACAACAACAACAGCCACCAAGCGACATAACATCCTGCTTTAATGATCCAATGGCCAATGTCCATGAAGATTTTATTTTCAAGCATCCATTCACGGCATGTGTAAGTGGACCTACATCTTGTGGTAAGACATACTTCGTGAAAACCTTGCTACAAAAGTCTGCCTCAAAAATATCACCCGCACCTGACAGAATAATATGGTTTTATAAATATTGGCAGCCCCTATATGACGAATTAAAGTATACCGTCACCCCTCAGGTCAACTTTATACGAGGAATACCAGCAAACTTGGATTCTCTTATCAACCCCCGGTATAAAAATCTAGTTATACTCGATGACTTGATGCAAACTTCATCAAAAGACCAGAGAGTTAATGATTTGCATTCCGAAGGAAGTCACCATTTGAACTTATCTTTGATAAGTTTGAACCAGAATTTCTACTACAACAAAGATCCAACGCAACGACGAAATTGTCAATATTTGGTATTGTTCAATAACCCAATCGACAAGGGATTAATTTCAACATTATCAAGACAGATGTATCCTGAATGTCCTCAGCGTATGGTTCGAGAGTTTTCGGAAGCGACGAGTGAACCGTACGGTTACCTACTGGTGGATTTAAAAGCCGCAACACCGGACACATTACGTCTGCGACAGAATGTACTAAAAGAGGACACGAACCAACATAGGGGTGAATGGAATGGCATGAAATATAATCTCCAAAAAGACAGAGAACACCCAGATGAACAGAATGGGATGAAAAAACATACAAAAGACACTGAGACCCAGGGTCAACAGAATGCGATGAAATACGATGACAGAGAACTCCCCGGTCAACAGAAGGGCATAACATATAATTATATTGCGCCCCAGGGTCAACATAATGACTATACTAACGACATACGGCCACCTGGTGAGCTCGATGAAATTAATAAGAAGAACCATCAAAACAGAGACATTCAAGAAGACATGTCGTACCCTTGTAATGAATGCGGGCTTTTGTTCGCAGATCATTATGATGTTCAGAGACACGTAAAAAACTGGTGTCAAGAAAATAAGTTAAAACGAAAATTAACTGAGGATCCGGATGAACACGGAGCTATGTCCGAGACAAAAACAACTCTCTTCGGAGAAGATACAGATGAAGATGAACGGGGAACGCTATCAGATTCAAAAGATGGTAATGTCGTCGGTAGTAGAACGGTATTCGGTCTTAAGAAAGCTGCACGATGTGTCAACGAGATGGACACATTCAAAAGTATGATGAAACGCGTCACCAATGATGTGAAAGAAGAAGAGAGCATTTCGGGAGATGAGAGCATGTCGGGAAAAGAGGATACCATCGACACAGATTTTGTTCTGTTTCTCAAAAGTTATAGACGATTAATAGAATACCAGTATCGATTGAAAACATCACCCATACATAACACGATCATGAAGAAAATGGTCAAACTGACCAAACGCGGATATAATAATGAATGGGCTGCAGATGAAGCGATGAGAAAATTCAAGAAACTTTTAGCAGTAAATCTAACGGTCGAAGATTCAGACAATGATTAAATTTCAATAAACTTCATCAACATGTTATTCTCGTCTTCGTTATATATCTATAAGTGGGGAGGGGGGTTTGTATAGCGAGAATGCTCCTTTAATATTCACACACCAATATTACATAACGTCCCTTACCTCGTGTCACTTTAACATTCCACACTCCGTGTGTGCATTATCCCCCTTTAAGTATGTCATAGCATGGGTACATGTAAGATAATATAACACTATGACCATGTCTGTATCTGTTGTTGGTAAGATGTGAAATATAAATTTCAGTTCATTCGTGTAATAATTTCGTATATGTTCAACGCTCTTCATTCGTAAGAGTAATTATGACCTCCGGCTTCGTGTCGATTGTGTACTGAGCTGACACCGGGGATAAATTGACCAATGACTGCTATTGTACTGAGCTGACACCGGGGATAAATTGACCAATGACTGCCATTGTATCCTTTGACAGATATGCGTGCGCAGACTCGTTTGATGTTCGCTATCGCATTACTATGTTTTAATAGCCGAGCCTTCATTTCTCGGCTGACTCTCTTACCGACAAGACCTGTCTACACAGTACTTCTCCGGCAGACTATTCATCCACTGGTAGGCCTACATACAGGTATGCCCTAAATAATGGACTGCTTAACCACAGCAGAATTATAGGTAACTTTTCAGGAGTTAGTCGGAAATATGACTTGCATCGGAAATAAAATCTTCATGGACATTGGCCATTGGATCATGAAAGCAGGATGTTATGTCGCTTGGTGACTGTTGTTGTTGTTGTTGTTGTTGTTGTTGTTGTTGTTGTTGTTGTTGTGGCTTAACCTGCACATTATGTATTTTCTAAACATAGAACATGTCTGAATTTATCATTGGTACAATAGCAGTGATATAATGTTACATCATCGGTGCTACCTGTAGTTTTCGGCATACAAAATGATCGTAAGTGTGACTGGAGTGATAAGGGGTTATTACGTAATGTTGTTATAACAATGTGATCAAAGCAATTTGTATAATTGAGTGTCTCACGACCTGACTTAATATGTATGCATGTTTTATGGATAACTAATTATCGCGTGAATGACACAGTTTATCAACCTTAATTGATACTAACTCGTTTTGTTCAGACATTAAATCGATTTGTTTTCTGAATACCATATAGCTGTGACCGGGGAAATAATATAATTCATTTGGTAAAGCAAAGGTGTGAAAGACACATTGTTAACACCAATGTGGCGTGTGTGATTGAGTGTACATCGCTCATGTTCCATGTAAAAATGGCTGAGATTAAATCATCATTCATTCAATATGACAATTCATTCTGGAGGGTTCTAATTTCACATTACAATTTTCGACCGTTAGGGATTCAACATAGTACATTTGAATACTTCCAATAATTGACGAAAATACACACGCCTGTCATATACTCAATAACTTCATATAGAGATAAGTAAAGAATAAACGCTCTTTATTATTTATGTAAAAAGTAATGGTGTCTATTTTCAGGTATGACAATTATATGAACTGCGTCCGTTAAACACTGGAATGTATGCATTCATACCGTTGGTCACAATGTCCAATAAAGCTATTTCTAAACATCGATTAATAAATTCATGAAAAATATTTGAACAAAAAAATAACGAAAGATATTACGAGCAAATAATTTAACATTCGATATTTTTTAATATCGAGATTATCAGAAACCGAAAAACTCGTTATAAATTTTTTATTTAAACTTTTTTTTAGAGAAATAATTTTGAGGGTTTTGAAATTTTTTCTTTTTTTGATAATTTGGAAGTTTGGAATTTTTTTGTAGAAAAAATTAATTTTAGGGTTTTTGAAATTTTTTGGAACAAAATAAATTTTTGAAGTTTTGAAATTTTTTTTTTTGGGTTTTTGATATTTTGGGAATATTTTAGTACAACCAATTTTAGACCCAAAGATTCTATTTTTAGATGTGGGTCTAACGAGACATCTATTCTTCTTATATTATGATGGTAAACATAAAGAGCGTTCTTTGTTGGTGAATTCCTGATATGGAACGAATAAAGAGCGTTTATGCCATTTGCGTGTGATTAGCCAGCAGCATTGTGCTGTCTTCTGTAACACAATCAGGCTCTTGCTTAGGTAAAATATAGTAAATCTTTATGATAACATGCTGTTTACGCGATGGTCATGGTATATATGAACGAAACTGTATGCGTTTTAATGTTTTTCTGTTTACGGTGATTGGAACAAATATGAATATTTTCTACCACTAAGGCCTCACGTGCCTTTAACACAACATGTTATTATGGAATAACTACTTAATTCTACATGCATTATACCAAGAATCAATCATATATAATAGTCCTGACTATAATTTGAATATAATAATGACTGCGGTGACTGACAAATCCTCCAGATGGATCTGTTTTAACCCTTTACCCAACAGAAGGGTCCTGTGCCAATGCATTCTCTTATATATGCGAGTCGACCATAGGTCGCCTCGCATATATAAGAGAATGCATTGGCTTAGCATATTTAAAATTATAAAATTGTTAAAGAATGTAAGAAAAAATGGTAAAAAGTGTTTAAAAAATAATTATTTTAGGCCAATGCATTCTCTTATATATGCGAGGCGACCTATGGTCGACTCGCATATATAAGAGAATGCATTGGCACAGGGCATAACCGTAACCATCACAATGTGGTCAATGAGCCGGTTCCAATGATATCCATATTTGTGTGGTTCTATTGAGACAGACCGAAGATATTTTAGGCTGTTGAAGCTTTATTTGGCCGGTTTTGGCCGGTTTGTTGGGTAAAGGGTTAATGATATGTGTAAGATAATTAACAATATACTTGTAAATTACCAATACGTATTTTCACTTCCAGGTGGTTAATCCAATATTGTGCTTTCGTCGTAGCATGGCTTGAATTTGCGGCCATTTTTACAGCCATTTCATGGTCGCGATTGCATAATTTTCTACCCTTGTCAATCTATTCGCCCCCGTACTCTAGTTTCACACAAACTGGTATATCGGATGGAGGAGTACGACGTTCTGTTGTTGTCGATGAGGGATTTTGTAGAAAACCTACTTCCCAAGGCCGAAAAATGGACATTTTTAAATTTCTGTTAAAAAATTTACTCAAACCGGATTTTAGCGGATTTTAGATATTTTATAGAGGATATATTCCTCTTCAAAATTGAATAAAGACCAACTTAGACCAAATTTATTCTAGTTCAAACATTTTATCCACCAGACTATATGGCCATACATTCATAGCTCCTAACGTAGTATACATATGGCCATACATTTATAGCTGCTGCATGATGTATTATATGGCCATACATTCTTAGCTGCTGGTGTAGTATATGTACATACATTCATAGCTGCAGTGTAATACCCCAACTAATCAACTAACCGCCAAGAAAACTGCAGACATCGTTGGTACTAAAGTGTACAGGGACTATGTGCATTGAGCATTGATAGCAATAGTAGGTGCTCCATATGGGACTTCTATATCACCAGCTTTCTTTGCCAAGAGGAGTAACTGTAAATTCATCTCGGTTTAAAATGCTATAGCTGGTTTACAGTTATGCTACAAAGTAATATCTGAAAGGATTTAGGGTACGCTTTCATCAGACCTGCCCTTAAATTTTGTGTTTTCCGTCGAAACAGAAAAATAGTGTCACTTCTTCATCCAAATTCAAACTGTCATATGGACGGTATAAACGTCTTTGTCAATTTGGGGGTGTACTTAGTTGACTTTGTCCGTCCAGTCATTCGTCCGTCCCGTTCGGGCATATATCTCAGCCATGGGTTATCGAAATTCGAATCTAAATGAAATTCGGTATGGAGGTTCGTCATCATGACTGCTTTCAAAAGAGTACCAAAACATAAAGGTGTTGGCATTTTAATTTTGGGTTTCGTTCGGCCTATGTTCAATTTGACACCGTGTGGGTATACCAGCACCCGAGGTGCCACTTCTTGTTTTATTTTTGAATAATAAAAAACAGACCCGGTTATTGGTAAATAATATCGCTGTGTATAAGTTTGAGGTCGCCGAGACTCATATCTATATCATTGTAAACTATATTGAAATGCTGGAAACAGTTTTCTTGTATGCCTAACGTAAATATTTCTTTTCATTTCAGTTAAGAACAAAAATGTGGACGAAGGAACGAGAAGTCGCAACGAGATTGCTGAAGCAGTCCATCGTTTCAATATCGAGAGAGACAATAACGTTCGATAAGTTTCTCGAAATCGACGCAATCATATCATTACAGTGCGGTGACGATGGCCGCCAGATAGTGGTCAAAGTTCACGAGAAACTCTTCAAGAAAGGGGAGAATAAACACACTGACCCTGCTACTCGACATATACCACAAGGCGGGGACTTAAAACTTCTTCCCGTCAATAAAGCACAATGGGCAATCATGAGCAAAAGTGATGACGATGATTCGGAAGGCATATCTATGGCAGTCAATGACATTTCTGATAGCAATTCCTCTAGCGCAATTGACGATGTTGTGGACAAGATTAAAGACAAATACACAGACGAACCACGTGCAGCAAATCAGCCAATCAAAATGAAGGAGGATGACGACATCGATAGTGAGGACTGTGTCGGTCCCTCTGGAGGTCTTCCTGTTTTTCCTAATTATCACATCCCCCGAGGTTTATCATCTCAGGAAAATTTTGACAGGACAAGTGAGATAGACTTAAACGAGACATCAGTTCAATTGTCACAAACGATTTATTCACCAGGAACAACTAAGCCGTCAGCTGGGTCAGACGAGAAAGCAGTTCTGGGACTTGCATGCAAGAGATGCGATAAAGTGCTTGCCGATTCCAAAGAATTTGAAACTCATAGTTGGGACGAGCATTCTGTTTACACGTGCCCGGTCTGTTTTTCTACATTTACCGCCAGAAATAATCTACAGCGTCATATCCGATTACATACTGGATTCAAACCCCACCAGTGTCATTTATGCAAAAAGGGTTTTACAAGGAAAGATGACCTTAAAGGTCACATGCTCAAACATTCATTCTCGAAGCCATTCAGATGCAATCTGTGCTGCAAGGGATACGAGGACAGATCGTGCTTGAGGAATCATATGCTCAAGGGTCACGCATCAAAATTGGTTCATGTTTGTCCACAGTGTGGAGAGGGATTCAACGACACGGCTAGGTATGACCAACATAAGAAGAGTCACCCTGAGCTGAAAAATTTTCAATGTCAGAACTGTGAGTTCGTTGGAAAGAACCCGCTTGATTATTTGAAGCACTCACTTATTCATGTTTCCAATTCGAGTTACGAATGTGCCTACTGTGACGCGAAGTTCTTCAATCCCTTCGAATATACATGTCACGTGAAAACTCACAGAAATGAAGAGAATTGTAAGGCATTTGCTTGCTGCTTCTGTTCTGTTAAACTGGGTTCTTATGACCAGTTTGTCCGTCACGAACATTCCCACGCACAGGAGAAAAATCACTCTTGTCCTGTCTGTTCAAAGCAATTTCTGTATCCATCTAATTTAAAAGAGCATATTCTGACACACAACAGGCCCCCTGCGGAAATAACAGATAATAATCACGTGGTTGAAACCACGTGCAGCAGCGTCGACCTTCAACAGCCATATTGGTGTACAGAATGTCAGAAAGGCTTCGAGTCTGAGGATTTCCTGCACGATCATATAAATAATGTTCATGAACTCAATATGTGTTCTCCCTCATCGGACGCATGTGAATCCGGCGATGAAATCGGGATAGAAAGAGATAGAACAATGATGAATACGCCCGCAGACGACTCAAATGATGAAAACATAAACAAGTTCGTTGGTATGGAGACGAACGATGTGCCTTATATTGAGTTGAAGAAACCCGACGAGTCGAAGCTGAAACTCATTATCAAGAAGAACAATTTTAAGGGGCATTCGATTAGCAACGAGCGTGGTGGCGTAAATGGTGTTCCGGGGGACATCAGAACAGAAATCGCAGTGAAGTTGAGTGCGAATGAATCACAGAGAGGACTTACTCCAAAAGCTTTCAAACGTCCAATTTCCAGTATGTTTACGGATATCAATGACAATATGATCGAAGATGGACACACATCGAAGAATTTCATGGAGGGGTTTGTGTCTGTTAGGATCAAACAGGAACCTCAAACATCTGTTAATAATCTGTCCATAATCGATGAGGAATCTCCTTCCCGCGCTTCGCCGATTGTTCAAATTCACCAAAAGTATAAACGTGCCAGATCCATGCCAAGCTTTAAAAGGATCGAGGAAGATGATGATAACATAGCACTGAGCCGTCCGCCCGACGAGAGTTCAGGAGATTCGAATAATATATCACCTGATCAAGGAAATAAACGTGACGTCATCTTGGATAAGATCCGCACAAAATGTCAAGCTTTTGAAAGAGTTGTTACTCCATCAATTCCTTTTAAAGAACGTGGTCCATTTCCTTGTTTTGTCTGCGATGAGAGCTTTGACGATTTCACCGAGTTTGACGCCCATAGCAACCAGAATCATCGTCAATTCGTCTGCGAATTCTGTGGAAAGGTTTTCACAGCGAAACCAAATCGAGATCGTCACGTGAGGTACCATACGGGTGAGCGTCCGTATAAATGCGAACTGTGTGCACAATCGTTTTTCAGAGGAGATGACCTCAAATATCACAGAACAACCCGCCACTCCAGCGTCAAGCCATTCATTTGCAGTGTGTGTGGAATGGCTTACGCATGGCCTAAAGATTTGGAGAGACACGTCCGTACGCATGCGTATGATGGGCCTGCCAATCTCCCCACACCAACAAAGTGATTGTCCTCACAATATACACTATGCATGTACTTGTAAAACTAACCCTTTACAATATTCCTACATTGTGCTTATATATATGGATCACTGTAAACACTGTACATAATAGCATTCGCCAGTCTTGTCGGTTGATGATATTCTCAAGGTCTTCCTTATATAAATTCTATATTTTTGATGAACGAAGTCTTCCCTTTGATAAATACATATCGTATTATATTGGAATTATGTTCATATGTTGAATTAATACCACTCAAATAACAATTGAATGTTGGTTTCTGTTGCTACAAATTGTCAGAGTATCTACATTTCTTTTTCACATATACACCGAAGAAAATGTTAGTCAATATGACTAACTTAGGTTAGTCAAACGTTTGTCCCCCAAAATGACTTAGTCGACTAAGGCAGAAAATTAGTCACAATGGCTAGGGTGATTAGTCAAAATGACAAGGATTTTGAGTCATAATGACTAACATTTCTTAGTCAGGTGAAATATAAATTGGTGGAAATTTTGTGCAAGTAATTCCAATACTCAACCAAATGATATATTATCCAGAATCAGAGATCGAATTGAAAGTATGATAAGCTTCCAATCAATTCTCTAAACACAAAAGTTACTAGTATGTTGAGAGGTATAACAATAGTTTGTGGTTTAGGCTTGTTTAACCCTTTACACAACAGAAGGGCCCTGTGCCAATGCATTCTCTTATATATGCGAGTCGACCATAGGTCGCCTCGCATATATAAGAGAATGCATTGGGTTAACGCATTAAAAATTATAAAATTGTTAAAGAATGTAAGGTCAATGCATTCTCTTGTATATGCGAGGCAACCAATGGTCGACTCGCATATATAAGAGAATGCATTGGCACAGGGCATAACTGTAACTATCACAATGTGGTCAAGGAGCCGATTCCAATGATATCCATATTTGTATGGTTCTATTGAGACATACCGAAGATATTTTAGGCTGTTGAAGCTTTATTTGGCCGGTTTTGGCCGGTTTGTTGGGTAAAGGGTTAACTGGTTCATTTTCCCGAGATGTCTATGAAATAAGAACCATTTATCCAAATAATTTAGCCTTTGTTGTGGGAGTGAAGTTCTGATGAATATGCCATAATATCCTCATATCACATTCGTTCAGTTATATATATCATATTATTACGATGATATGGAAATTGAATATTAAGCACCATTTAAGGCAGTGTTGCAACAAGAGTTATTCTTTGTGTAAATTAGTTACTATACAGTAATGCTCTAAGTAATCGACTTCTTAACCACAGCAGAATTATGGGTAACTTTTCAGGATTTAGTCGGAAATATGTCTTGTTGCCATTCATAGGAAAGCTCTCGGGGAGCATTACTGTAGCTAAGGCCAGAGTTAGTTATAGTGACTCGGCGACTCGGTTGATTAGTCATAAATGACTCCACGTGCTTGTGACTATCCCTAAGTTAGTCATATTGACGCGAATTCGTTCTCAGTATATGTGTATAGCTGGTATGGTGATAATAATCTGGTTGGGTGCACGATAAGTTTTCGAAGAAAATATAAAAAATACATAAGACGTTATAATATGCATCAGACGTCAAAAGAACTCATATTCCCGTCGCGTTTTGGACATGATGATAATTTGGCGTGCTAACGTTGCCATGTTTTATTTAAATAATGGATATATAAAACACATCTGAATTGAGATTGAGCTGCATTGTGGCCTAATTAAAGGTACTCAATCCGATCGGACACTCCTAAATGACTATTTCTTTGGCTTTGGGGGTAAAACATATTTGATTCGAGTCGGGGAACCCAACCATCAAAGCTCAGAATGATCAGATATCGATTTTTGAAGTTCGTTATTTCTCGAGATGTGTAATAATATGCGGTCAAAAGGAGGGTCTCGGGCAAAATTGCTGATGAAGATGGATACCTCAAATTTCGTGAAATTTTAGTGATAATACGGCCATATTTTGTTGAACAAAATGTTGATAAATAACAAAGTTTTGGGAAATTTGATACAATATTTGACAGTGGTTAGCATTATTTTGTTATAATAAATCGATTCTGATAACTAACGCGTATTTTGAAGAAATGTAGTTTTTGTACTATCTTGATGGTATGGGGACCGTCTGATCGGATTGCATACATTTAAGATATCTATTTACTTCTAACAGTTACTATGGAGCTATCAAGTGACAATTTTTCCATCCTTGCGAAATCTCAGTTCTTCAATTTAAACGATTTTCTGCTATACATTTGCAATTTCATGGTAACATGATATCTTATCTTAACTATAGGTTAAGAAATTCACAAAACATGAAAGGTGACAATGTTAATATCTACTACAGGTACAATCATTATTTCAAATAAAATAATTTTGGTTGGAAAACAAGGCTTTGTCTTGAAACACACGAATTATCGTTTTTGAAGAAGTGTGAAAATTTCACAAATGGTTTCTTTTTTGAGAAAATAAACCAATGCTTGCACCAATTAAGTATTCTAAATGTTTTTACCCTTCCATGACCGGAGCTTGCTAAAATTTTGCGAAAACCCTGTGCCAATGCATTTTCTTATACATGCTAGTCTCCCGTAGGGTGTCTCATATATATCAGAGAATATGTTGGCCTGACAACATTTACCTTGACCTTGTAAGCCAGTTCATTCTCCTATATATGCGAGGCTCCCATAGGGAGACTCGCATATGGAAATAAAATGCACTGACACGGGGTCTTTAATGCTGCACCAGCGCAGCTCCCGTCATTAAAGTGTTAAATGATTCCATTAGTTTGACGATGTATCTTTATTTATTGATGATATAGGTTTTGAAACATTTGCCATGGCTATCAATGTTGAAGCAACCCATCTCCGCGCTATCTTAAAGTGATGCGAAACACTCCGCTGAGGTATTCCGAACAGAATAACGAATAATCATGCCAAAATAAGTTATTTTCATAAATTTTATATCCATTGTTATATCCATTGATATCCATTGTTACACACACTGACTATTCTTGGGACAGTCATTGTAATGTTTATGCCCATTAATGCGTCCCGAATAAACAAATAAATATTTACATAGTTGAATGATGTGGTTGGAATTTCGACAATATTAGTTCATTGCTACATTCTTCCAATGGAGATTGTTTGTAACTAACTTATTGGTTTTATTGAATGAAATAAGTCCACAATACAGTAATGCCCAAAGTAATTGACCCCTTAACCACAGCAGAATTATGGGTAATTTTTCAGGATTTAGTCGAAATATAGCTTGTGGCCATTCATCGGAAAGCTCTCGCCGAGTACTTTCCGATGAATGGCAACAAGCCATATTTCCGACTAAATCCTGAAAAATTACCCATAATTCTGCTGTGGTTAAGTTGTCAATTACTTTGGGCATTACTGTATGTCTCGCCAGTTTCTATAATTGTATATGTAATTTTTGGAAACTTCTCTACTGCTCGTGATTCCGTCGAATGCACCTATTTCTTTTCTCAAAATGTACATGCTGTTGAAAATAACAAAACGTAACATAACATAATATAAAATGAAATTATATGACAGAAATTATTGCCAAAGTCACATTGTGCAGAGATCTCCTCCGCCATGAGGGATAACTCTACCCATACAATATATTTCATATGACATCGTTCAAATAAGATCGACTAATTTGATAGAGTTACTGCGCATATCACACTCACACATACGTGTTAAAGTGAGTCTGTACACCAAATCCGGCCATTTATGGGATTTTCTCCTTTTATACTCAACATAATATTTGCAACAAAAGAATGGATTTGAGTCATGGATGAGTGCAAAATACACCCATGTGCTCTATGAAGGGTGCAAAAAACATGGTAATTATAATGAAAATGAGTTTATTAACTCATTTGCATTATAATTACCAAGTTGTTTGCAGCGTTAAAAGAGCGAATGAGTGTATTTTGCACTGATCGATGGCTCAAATTCATTCATTTGTTGCATATATTCTGTTGAGTATTTTAGTATATATGGTCCCATAAATGATTGGATTTAGTGTACAGTCAACCTTTAATGCCCAGGCGCATGTTTTTGCATAAATCCAGACAAGAACTGCAAGCGAATTTTAATGAAGAATTTCTTTGCACATATAGTCTGAACCGTTATCAAACAAAGACAAAAATAATACACGTGAGAGGTCAAATTACTTAAAAAAAAATCTCCTTGTGTAACAATAACTTCTGGAATAATTAATCATTGCACAAAACCAAATAGCTTTTTGTCGTGGATATCGGAAAGGGAGCTTCATTTTTATCATAAAGTTGACCTTTGTTGTGTCACATTAATCACATAGTGTATACCAAATTTCAAAAAGAAATTCCTTACATATTTTGAGAAAATCCATTTTGAATTTAGGCCTTTAACGGGGAAGATGGAACTTGGGAATGACCTTTCTATGTGCTATATGCAAGTCAATAGCCATTTCTGCAATGTTTTAAACACTATAATAAACACACATACAGTGACAATACATCGTTATTACGACGATATATATATATACTATCTATCATATAAATACATGCTCAAACCGACTGTATAAATGCGTTATATTTTCTGAATCGTGTTATACAGTGTTTTCAGCTTGTCACGGAGGAACCGTGCTGTGTTCACTAAATATATATTTTATTTTGAATAAATACTCCCCGTCCAACTTATTAACCTGTTATGTCATTATTTAACCCATATATACTGAATGGATTCTCCCATCCAGTTATATATGCATACATTGCAGCGGTTTATATTATTGATTTTGAGGGGTTCTTAGGTAATAATTAAAAGCGGACGACAGACAGACGAAAAGATAATATTATTAGTATTATTATATTTACATTTAAAAACGCATTAGACAGTAAATTAGTTTCAATGCGCTTTACAATAGAAATACATGTACAGTTTAAAACAAGAGATAACACAATATGGATACTAAAAGATATGTGAGTTTAAAAAGAGGCAAACGAGAATTAAAATACTACCTAAAAACAGCTACGTACACAGCTAAAAAGTAACAAATCACGAATATGGAATATATGAAAAAATTAGTGAATCGAAAATAAGTGCGAATAATGTCAATTTGGCAACTGAAAACATTGACGAAACAGATATGTTTTCAGCAACTTTTTAAAACTTTGAACAGAGTGACAGCGCCTGATGTCCATTGGCAGTTTGTTCCATAGCGCGATGGACACTTCCTGGAAGCATAACTTTCCATGCTTATTGTTCGGTTTGCCGCCGATGGTATACAAGTGGAATCCGGTGGTGTTGGACCGAGTTATTCCTCCCGATCTCACTTGAAACATGTCCGTGGTACAATCAGGTGATTCCATGTGGAGAGATTTGAACACAATCACAGCGCATTTAAACTGAATCCTAAATCTGAATGTCATGATGTGCTCTTGGATTAGAAATTGGGTTATATGATCATATTTACATTTATTATTCATTAAGCGAACAAAATTGTTTATCAAAATGTCGATCTTATCCACATTCTCCTGAGTGATGGTAGTCAGTAGGGAGTTAAGACTGTCAATACGTGATACAATCAGCGAAAGCACAGCATGTTTCATTGCTTCTTTTGTAAGATGTGATCTGATTCTTCTTAAACATCGCAAGTGGAAATAACAGATTTTTAGAATGTTAGACACCATTGTGTCCATTGTCATATTGGAATCAAAATATGCACCTAGGTTTCGAATTTGCTTTGACGAAGAAGTGCAGAAGGATTCATATTCATTGGTGGGAAATGTTCAGATAATAATTTCAACAAACGACATGTTTGTTGAACTTATTATCTTAACATTTCCTAAGGGAACTACTCGCAGGCTTATGTGGTATAGAAAGGGTTACTGTAGACGGAATCGCCCCCAAAAGGACAAGGATCAAAGCATATACATGGTGGTATGTCAGTATATATGGCTCTGAGTATGTTTATATAACACACATTATACCGCCAATAAACGGGGACAGAAAGATCCATTGTAGACCATGCTGGGTGGATAAATTGCCAGAGATTTGTGTGGAAATGCTTGCGAAAGAGTCAGCCATCAGACTAACACGAACGGATATGTGAATTATTATTGGGATATATATTCACAGTGACCGATGTATACATCAACTCCATTTCATACGCCCGTTTTAAAAAACAAGATGTCTTATGTTTTTGGTCTGTCTGTCTGTCAGTCCGTTTATTTTGGTTTCCGGATGATGACTTTAGTTATATTGAACTAAGTGGCATGATATTTGGTATGTAGCATGCACTAGGTTCATTACCACAAAGTAAAGGTTAAGTTAGATTTTGGGACCCGGCTGCTCATTTTTACCAGAGTTACCAGTGGGGAAGGGGTATGTGTTTCGAAGTCGGATACAAAACTGTGATGCAAGTTTTTCCAATTAACATACTTATCAAAGATTATTAGGAAGCATCAATATATTTGAAATGAAATGATATCACTTATTTGTGTATACTGTGCTTCCTGCTGCATCATTTCTTTGTACTAATGAATACGAACACAATATGCATCAACAACTTGGATGCTTAAACATTGTTTATTTATCCACCAGATATATAATTATGTTACATAAAATACATTGAACATGGGAATACATAATGAATTGTTATAATAGATAAGTCGGATATTACATGGGTTCTGGGATATTTTGGTTAATTAAGAATAAGAGGAGAATTCTGGATAAGAGGATGAGGTTGGAGGGGGACGCTTATATTTGGCACGTAGATAGCAATATACAATTTTCAGCAATACTGCACTTCACATCTATGCTGAGTCACCCATTGCCTATGGCATAGGCGACATCAAGCAGTTTTTATGTTTACCCATACCATAGTATGGTAAACATAGTGTCGTTGCCCGGATTGACCACTCGTCGTTCGTCCGTCTGTCTGTCTGTCTGTCCGTCCGTCTGTCTGTCTGTCTGTAGACACTTTACGAGTAATGCGATAACTCCAACATTTTCTATCCGATCGAAACCAAATTTTGTATATGGGTTTCTCAGCCCAAAATACAGATCGAGTTCGAATTTGGGTTTGATCCGATATTTTGTTACAGAGTTATGGCCCTTTTTCAACTTAGAATTCACGCATTCTGCCATAACTCAAACATTTTTGTTTTCGAGTTCGAATATGGGTTTGATCCCATTAATTTTAAAGGAGTTATGACCCTTTTTCCTTGCTTAATTAGATTAGACTCCTTGCTGAATTTATCAACAACAAAAATATTAAAATTTTTGTTCTAAATTTTATAAAAATTTCATTGACACTTTCATTTGTTTTCATTTAGATATTGACGATTATGATACAAGTTGACAAAAAGGCTCCCAATGTGTCTGTTTAAATATTTAGAAATGAAGCCATAAATTAATAGTATCAGTGTGTTGGGAGTTCATGACACATGGTTGTAATTAAACAGGCACTGGGATCATGTTAATCTTTAATAATATCTACCAGTGAACTTTAATTTCCTTGGGGTCAATAGTTTATATTAATCATCTGCTGCAGAAATCAGAAGCCATTATTTTTACTCTTCACTGTGTTGGTCAGTAGAACCTGCAGACCAACCTATTCCAATTCCAGCACTGGACTTCTATAACATTCCTCCATGTTAAATTCCTAACATCCATATGTTAAAAAATTGAGAAGCACAGACTGGAGTCAGTTATATCACCATCTGTTCTGATTCTTGGCCTATTGGACCATACTGTTACACCATGGCAAATTGATAGTAAGTTTCTTTTGATGGGGCCTGTTACAATTTCTCTTAGAGTTGAACATACATGTGTTACCATATATCTCTAATTCTGTCGGATTCATACACTGTGAGTATCTCATATTATTTCTATTATTAAATTATTATAAAATTCAGTAATCTTAAAATAGGTTGGTTCTACAAGTGACACAGCATTCAGTTGAATGACATAGCTTCACTTCTTCTAACATAAATATCATTTTGTTACATTGGGCATGTCAAGTTAGCCCTTTACAAATATTTTTTGTTATTTGGGCTATATTAAAAAGACACTAAGACTTCGTAACATGTTTGGGCACAATGAACAATAAAATAAAATCTATACTGATCTATATATATATTATCGGGTTCCGTAATAAAATTCAAAATAAAAAATTGCACTATTTGTGGCTCTAATTTTGACACAGCTGTAACCCCTGATATGAACACATAAATAGAATTGGCCATGCTATGTGAACAAGAGACACTTTATGAAAGAATTCAATTCTGACTTTTTGAAACACGACTGTTTAATAATACTCGATAATATATATACATGTATATTTAAATTTGAGCTGCGTTAACTGGAGAACTGACATAATTATATTGTAATTTATTGTTAAATTTGAGCTGCATCAACAGGTAAAATTTATGGTTAAATATAACTGGAGAACTGACATAATTATATTGTAATTTATGATTCACTGCACAGGGACGCCTTAATACTAGATAGTATATATACTATTGTGTAGTAGTATTGTGTTCACCTTGCCTAAATACATGCATGTAATTTAAGCTAACATCAATTTTAAAATTTAGTTACGAAGACGTAGTGCTTCTTTAAATGGCATACAGTTGAATATCTCGTAACAGCTCAGTTCTTCGCATATTTTCACCTGTTTTTGAGGGCAAGTTTCTCTTGAGGGCAGAATCAGATTTATTATTATCTTATTTCCCATACAATTCCAGAACTTATTTACTTTGATATACAATGACTTTTGATTATAATAATGCCAGTAGTTGTAATGTACGTTTAGTTGAGTTGTGAAACATTTACAGTCTTGTGGTTTGGCAGGGCTCTTGGCAATGATAGTATAACTTGGAAAAACATTGCTGGAATTTCAAAAAGAAATTTATCATCAACCAAAACATTCTGGAAAAATCTGAGCATAACTGCTCATGTCACCGATTCAGAAACTTAAATTTTGGAAACTTGAAAATTATTTTGATGGCTCTTTCATTTTCTAAAATTTGCATACACACAGGTACAAAAAACTTGACTAATATGATCATTTAATCCCAATGGAATTAATCATTTTTTTTACTTTAATATTTTGGAATTAAAAATAATGATTATCACTGAAATCCATAGAACTGCATCTATAATTTGTCATTTATTTGATTTGAAACAGAAGTACCCAAACCTCACCGGAAGCTCTGTCTTAATGTAAAAATATGTAAATAGTGGCCGAAGGCTCTATCCAAATTTAAAAATATGTAAATAGTGGCCGGAGGCTTTGTCCAAATTTAAAAATATGTAAATAGTGGCCGGAGGCTTTGTCCAAATTATAAAATATGTAAATAGTGGCCGAAGGCTCTATCCAAATTTTAAAATATGTAAATAGTGGCCGGAGGCTTTGTCCAAATTTTAAAATGTGTAAATAGTGGCCGGAGGCTTTGTCCAAATTTTAAAAGATGTAAATCAGGGATGAAATTTTTCGGCTGTTACAAGCTTTTTTTCACAAGAATGTTTAAACAAAACTTGCTTGAACTGGCCTGATTCATGCAAAAATGAATTTTGAAGGGGGTGTATGTTGGAGTTAAGATTCCAGCTTTTTTCCATGTTGTGTGTTCTCATCCCTGGTAAATAAATGCCCGAGGAAATTTTTTTTAAAGTATTTAAATGTGTAAATAGTGGTCCAAACATGAGATTGCATGATTTTTTAAAGTCGTTGGCACAATAAATATTGAATTGATTATCTGGAAGAAATTCTTTGAGTTTATGTAATCTCAAATTCGATTCCACAAGTGACATGAATTATGCATTCCCAAGCTGTCATGGGACCATCATCTACATGACTCGACTATGTTATGACCTGATATGGGAGGGGGCAGTGGTATACTTGAAATACATGTAGTTATAGAATTTGATAAATATGTCTACTCCATAATCTAAGGGTATCTGTAAGACGAAATTGAAACACCAGATTGTTGCCTCCTGCAATTCATATTCCACATGAATTGACTGTAACATGTGTTCTGTGGCTTACACTATTGAGAAAAATACCCCCTTCACTGGTTCAAATTTATTCCCTATGTTTTGTTTCTCTTTAAAAATAGTCCCATATTGCTTAAACTGGATCTTGTATCCCATGTCTTTTTAAAGCCGGATTCCACTAGAACTGATATCTGCTATAATGAGCACCTCCCATCATTAACCCTTTGAGTGCCAGGGGCCGATCTCATCGGTCCTAAACCTACAAAATAAGTCTGTTAAAGAATATAAGAATAAATTATTAAAATTGTAAAAAATTGTAAAAAAAAAATAAAAAAATTGTTAGGCCAATGCATTCTCTTATATATGCGAGGCGACCTATGGTCGACTCGCATATATAAGAGAATGCATTGGCACAGGGTATATGGGTCGATACAAAAATCGACCTGGCACTCAAAGGGTTAAAAACTGACATATTCTAGAAATCTGGGCTTATTTCAAACATGTGTTTATTCTTATTGGAGGTGAAAATTATGTCCAGCATGGTGCTTTCACTAAACCGCCAACACATGTCAACATAAGAAAATAGTGATCTCTAAAATATACATGAAATTTAGCAAACTGGTAAATTCACCCTGGTTTGACTTGGTAATATCTCACAGGTAATATATCACAGTCTACAATATACATTAAAGTTAGATTTAACATACATCCTAGTCTTTTAAATTATTTTAGTGTAAGTTGATACAACTAGGTGGTCCCTTTCCCCAGAAGCCATCACTAATTGGTACAAGTATTATAAATATTCTCTGGTTAATTTTTGTTTACAAAGCATTTTATTTCCCATGAGGCCCATCCATGCATGTTTGTGGTGACCACTGGCAGGTCAGGTCAGAAGCAGGAATAAGTGGGAACCTCATTAATCACTAGTGAGGCATTTAGGCCACAATTAAAAGTATTTGTGTTTCCCATGTTTCTACCCACATATTTCTCACTGGGTATGTAGGTTTCTAAATTCTTTTGTTCATTTTTGAGAGTGAAGATGGATTGTTCAGTTTTGAGACCAAAGTGGAATATGGGGTTTAAAGTGGACAAATATGGATTGAATGTTTAATTTTGAAAGAAACTTTATGATTATATATTGACAGCACATGACATTTTAAATGTTTGCTTAAATTACTACATCTTGTGTGATCAAAGGCAATCATAACTTATCAGGTTGGATTATATTTTTTTAGTTATGTCAGATGGTTGAGAGTTTTATGTCTTGCATTACTTTTAATTTTACATAACTATTTTCAATTAATTTTAATAACTATTTTATAATTCATCATGTGTAATCCAGTTTGTTGATAATATTCTGAACATACCGTAAATCCACTGCCTACCCATGCCTACCATCACAAAATCTAATTCCATACATGTTTTTAATACCCATACTAGTATAATTTAAATTTGGTCTCAAACAACATATTTAAATATTTCTCAGAAAATAAACACGTATAGACTCCATTCAGGGATCTAAATCTGTTCTACACGTAAATGGTAAATATTCTTGTTGATTAATTAAACATCCCCCCGTATCAGAGGGCATATATTGATGCTGGTGGCAATATTAAATACCGGTAATCTTAACAAGAGAAATTAACCCTGTACATAATTTTCTGATTTGAATTACAGTAATGCTCTCTAAATAATCGACTCCTTAACCACAGCAGCATTATGGGTAACTTTTCAGGATTTAGTCGGAAATATGACTTGTTGCCATTCTCTCGGGGAGAGCTTTCCGATGAATGGTAATAAGCCATATTTCCGACTAAATCCTGAAAAGTTACCCATAATTCTGCTCTGGTTAAGGAGTAAATTAATTAGAGCATTACTGTACATCAGTCTAAATGTATGGTCTTTACAGAATTAAGATTTCCATGATGCCACGAAAGAAGAAAAAAACTGCTGAAATGAAAGCATTGGAGGCAAAAATAAGAAGATCACAGAAGGGGCCCATATCAGCCTCTCCCAAAGATATGAGCCCTTCATTACTAGGACCATCCATGGTTAAAATGGAGCATTATTCAGGACCATCCATGGTTAAAATGGAGCATACTTCAAATGACACAAATTCACGACCAGCCATGGTTAAAATGGCGCATTATTCAGGACCATCCATGGTTAAAATGGAGCATACTTCAAATGACACAAATTCACGACCAGCCATGGTTAAAATGGCGCATGACACAAATTCACGACCAGCCATGGTTAAAATGGCGCATGACACATATTCACGACCAGCCATGGTTAAAATGGCGCATGACACATATTCACGACCAACTATAGTACAACTGAGATCTAACCTTCCACTACCAGACATGATTCAAAGAACAAAAAACCAACATCAGAACCATCTATCATTCAACCTCTAAGAAATTCAGCTTCATTAACAGCCCATCCTGCTTCTGATGACCATCAAATTTTGGCAGTTTCATCGCACCCACAATGTTTTTGGTTTGAAAATGACAGTGACAGCCAGTTGGAAAGATTATCAAATGAGCTTATTCGACAACACGAATGGCAGACCATGTAGTACAACTCGGAATGATAAAAAACGTGATTATATTAGAACCCGCAGATCAGATCTATCCTTCAGAAAAATTGAGCGAGAAAAAGAAAATAAACTGAAACGGTTTCGGAAAGCTGAGCGAATTTCAGATGGCAAAGCAAGAACACAAAAACGATCTGAACCCGAATTTAGGATAAGTGAGCGAATTTCAGATGGCAAAGCAAGAACACAAAAACGATCTGATCCTGAATTTAGGAAAAGTGAGCGAATTTCAGATGGCAAAGCAAGAACACAAAAACGATCTGATCCCGAATTTAGGAAAAGTGAGCGAATTTCAGATAACATTTCAAAGAAAAGAGACCGTGCTGGTGCGGAATTTAGGAAAAGTGAGCGAATTTTAGATGGCAAGGCAAGAACTCAAAAACGATCTGATCCTGAATTTAGGAAAGCTGAGTGCATTTCAGATGGCAAGGCAAGAACTCAAAAACGATCTGATCCTGAATTTAGGAAAGCTGAGCGAATTGCAGATGGCAAGGCAAGAACTCAAAAACGATCTGATCCTGAATTTAGGAAAGCTGAGCGAATTACAGATGGCAAAGCAAGAACTCAAAAACGATCTGATTCTGAATTTAGGAAAGCTGAGCGAATTGCAGATGGCGAAGCAAGAACTCAAAAACGATCTGATCCTGAATTTAGGAAAGCTGAGCGAATTGCAGATGGCGAAGCAAGAACTCAAAAACGATCTGATCCTGAATTTAGGAAAGCTGAGCGAATTGCAGATGGCGAAGCATGAACTCAAAAACGATCTGATCCTGAAATTAGGAAAGCTGAGCAAATTGCAGATGGCAAAGCAAGAACAAAAAAACGATCTGATCCTGAATTTAGGAAAGCTGAGCGAATTGCAGATGGCAAAGCAAGAACAAAAAAACGATCTGATCCTAAATATCGCAAAGTTGAGCTCATGATTGAGTCAGAAGCTAAACGGAAAAAAAGAAATGATCCTGAATATTGCCGTGTCGAATCTCAATCAAAAGCGGATTATATGAAGGAGAAAAGGTCAAATGTTCACTTTAGGGAGATGGAAAGAATTAAGCAAAATGCTAAAAGGCACCAGCAAAATAAAGACAATATATCTTCTGTTACAAAACCCAGCACACAGGCACCAATCTCAAGATCAGTTGACAGCCTTGTGAAACAATTCCACAAGCTTGTATCTCAGGGGTGTACATATGTTTGCACTTCATGTGATCAACTTTGGTACAGACATAGTGTCGTCAAGGCATCAAATCTCCAGAAAAAGTGTAATGATGCCATCGAGTTGTGTCTAACTGGTTACAAAAGTGAAGATGAGGAATGGGTGTGCTCAATAGCTAACAGTATGGTCTATCCAGAAAAGCCAAAAGAACTTGATCTCAGACCACTTGAGTGGATATTGGTCTCACCCAGACTGATGTTTCTTAAGCTATATCAGACTCCAAGAGGCAAACAGTTTAAAATAGAGGGGAATGTTGTGAACATACCAACTGACATTGTCACAACAGTAACTCAATTGCCTAGACTAGAGAATGACATTCAGACAATGAAAATCAATTTGAAAAGAAGACTTTGTTACAAGAATTCAACAATGTCTCAAAATGTTAGACCCGGAATGGTTCACAAAGCTGCAGAATGGTTGACAGAAAATAGAGCCCTGTATCGTGAGAAAGGTATAACTCACAATAGAAACATTGCTTTGTTGTTGAATGATGAGGAACCTCTCTTTCAAGAATGTGACTCCAGTCTAGATAATGTTCCAAATGAAACTGAAAGTGAAATGGTTGATATTGATGGACAAGGTGCTAATGAGTTCTACCTTATTCTTGATAAGGTTTATAAATATCATGCTGATGATGATCTTGATGAATTTATGGATGGTCAGAGACTAAAGAGAAACTGTGTTGTTAAAGAAGGTTTTCTAAGTTTGAAAAATAAATTATCTCCTCATACAGAGAACAGTGAATTCTATGAGATGGAAGAAAGTTCTAGTGATTTACATGAAAAAGCCTTCCTGTGTGTGGTTCCCGGATGTGTGTATTCCTGCTTTGATTATTTTGATATCACTGATCATATGAAAACCATTCATAAAGATAGTAAACACCAGGAAATGACACAGTCACAAGATAGCTCTATTCCCACTTGTTACCTTTGCTTTGTTTGTTTCCATGAAACATTTTCTGATACAGAAATAGGTGACCACATGCGAATTGTACATGATCTCCCAACATTATCTGATGTCGAAATTCATACCAAACAACTGAAACAGGACACAACAATTAATGTGCACACTGTGCTTCTCCCTGAGAGAGTGGTTCTATTTGATGTAGAGAAATTCAACTCAAATTTGGATATAACCTGTAGATACTCAATTACTACTCCATCTCAACTGTTTCTGAAGAAGCAAATAAGAATTGAGAACATTGATCAGACTTCAACAGAAGATGACTGTTCTGATGTGAATAATGTGTTGATTACTGAAGAAGCTTGTGATAGCGACAATGAAGAACCAAAATCCGGTGTACTTGACACTCTGCTAACAGGACCGGACTTCTTAGATGATGACGAGCGTAACAAAGCAACATCATTTGCACCTGATGAAGGGAGTAAACCAATCAGTGTCTTCAAAGATGAACATTGTGAAGAATTAGCATTTCCTGAAATATTCTTTGGTTCATCGAGAGAAAAAAAACAAAAACAGACATGTACCTGTTCATTATAGTGAAACTTGCAAATCTGAATTGAGAAGACGAGACAGAAGAGCAGCCAGGTGTATAGATAATATCTTTTTCAAAGCAAAGAAATTACAAATGAAAGCTATAATTAGCAAAACAATGTTAGCAGTAAGGAAGCATAAGACCCGGGGTAAAAAGTTGACAGCAGGATACTTAAAGAAACCTGATGCCATTAAAAAGCTACTGCATCTCGATGAAGGATATGCCTTCTTGAAAAGCTTGAGAGGATCTCCACCATATTTTGAGAAAGCAAAGAAAGATCTGTTTGCTATGCTGAGACAATTGGGGCCTGCCACTCTATTTTGTAGTTTTTCCTCGGCTGAAACAAAATGGTTACATTTACTAAGGATACTCGGGAAATTAGTTGATAAGAAAGAATATACAGATCAGGAATTGGAGGATATGTCCTGGGATGAAAAATGTCGACTAATCTCCAGCGATCCTGTTACATGTGCTCGACATTTTGACTACCATGTACAGTGCTTGATAAACAAATTTATACTGACACCACTCAACCCAATTGGTGAGATATCAGACTGGTTTTGTCGAGTTGAGTTTCAGGCTAGAGGAAGCCCACACATACACATGATGCTCTGGGTGAAAGATGCACCAGTATATGGTGAACACACTGAAAGAGAAATAGTTGAATTTGTTGACAGATATATTTCATGTGAGAAACCTCAAGACATGGAATTGGCTAACCTTGTTTCACGACAAGTTCACCGACATTCAAGAACATGTCATAAAAAGAAAACTGGAAAATGTCGCTTCAATTTTCCTCAGCCACCTTTGAAGCAGACAGTGATTTTAAAGCCACTGAATTCAGATGATGAGTCAATGAAACACAAATCAGAATGGACACGCATTAGGAATATCCTGAACAACATGAAGCTAGGAGAAGATATTTCTCATGAGGAATTTCTAGAGAAAATAGGAACCACTGAGGAACTATATACTATGGCTATAAGATCATCAATCACCTCAAGTACTTTATTCCTAAAACGAACGCACAATGAGATCCGTATAAACAACTACAACAAATTGTGCTTGTCTGCTTTTAGAGCTAATATGGATTGTCAGTTCATCTTAGATATGTATTCATGTGCCACATATGTTGTGTCTTATATATCTAAAGGAGAGAGGGGCATCAGTGACCTGTTGTACAAGGCATGCAAAGAATTCAGAGAAGGGAATCATTCTATTCGAGAACAAGTCAGACAAATAGGTAACAAATTCTTGAACAATGTTGAGATATCAGCACAAGAAGCAGTTTATATTGTATTTGGATTGCCAATGAGGAAAGCTTCCAGAGAGGTTATATTCATCAACACTGCTCCTCCCGATGAGAGAACTAAGTTACTGAAACCAATGAAAGAGATAAATGAGATGAGTGATGATTCAGAAGAGGTGGAGTCAAATAACATGTTAACAAGATATGCAAAAAGACCCAAAAAGTTGGAAAAAGTCACGTTAGCTGATTGGGTGGCCATTTATGATAAAAGAAATTTCTGGAGGAAGAGAAATACAGCAGAAACTGATACCGATGGTTTTCCTGTTGATGATAACCCTGAAGAAAACTCAGATGATGAAATGCCTCAAAATGAAAAACCAACTGATTCTGTGCACAGAAAAGTCATACGAAGTGTCTGGTTCAATAAAGACATGTATCCTGAGAAGCACTATAGAGAACTACTCATGCTGTTCACCAACTGGAGGTGTGAAGATACTGATCTATTACATAGATGTAATACATATGAAGACAGATATTTGCAACTGAAAGGGGATATAGATGAACAAATGAAACTCTATGCACCTTGTCAAGATGCCCTCGATGATGCTATGGTTGACTTACATAACAGAGATAACATGAATGACATCATTGTTGCTCCTACCACTCAACATCAAGATGACATAGATGAAGAAGAAGGAATGATAGCTGTGACAGAAGACCCAAAAATCACGTATGATTTAGCAGAAGATCTGGGTGTCGGAATCAAAATGCAAGTTGAAGATGATGACATTGAGTCAGTATTGACTGAAACTGAATTTAGAAGTCTCATGAGAAAGATGAACAAAGAACAACTTTCATTCTTCTACCATGTCCTTTATACAGTCAAAACATCTGATGAGCCATTCTATTATTTCCTAAGTGGTGGAGCCGGTGTCGGAAAAAGTTTTGATGTGACACTGCTATGTCATGCCATCAGAAACTACATGACCAGTAAAGAAGGTGGTGATTTCAATCTGAAAAAAGTTCTGCTTGTGACTCCAACTGGTAAGGCTGCTCACAATATTAATGGTCGAATACTTCACAGTACTTTCGCTATACCTGTCAGTCAGTCGCTCAAATATAAACCCTTGGATAGTGATCGGTTGAATACACTCCGCAGTAAGTATGGATCTATCAAATTGATATTTTCTGATGAAATATCTATGGTTGGAAACAGAATGCTAAACTTCATCAACATGAGGTTGAGAGAAATAAAAGGAAATAGCAAAGACTTTGGAGGAGTTAGTATTATAGCAGTCGGTGACATGTTCCAACTGAAACCTGTATTTGATCAATGGGTTTTCCGGCCACTTGATTTGGACTATGGACCCCTTGCTACCAATCTTTGGTTTGAACATTTCAGTCTGTTTGAACTCACAGAAATCATGCGCCAAAGAGAGAATAAAACATTTGCAGAATTGCTTAATAGATTGAGAGAAGGGAATCAGACTCAGGAAGACATACATGCTCTCGAACGAAGGACCATAGATGATAAACATCCAGATTATCCACATGATGCTGTCCATCTATTCACAACCAACAAGAATGTAAATGCATTCAATGAAGAAAAATATCGGTTAAGCAAGGAGATCAAGTATGAAGTCCAGGCCGTTGATTCGGTTGTAGGTGTCACTGGGACCAACCTTGAGAAGAATATTATCGATAAAATATCAGATGATCCAAGGAAAACAATGCAACTCAGCAAAGTTCTGAAACTCGCTATTGATGCAAGAGCAGAGATTTGTATTAACACTGATGTGGAAGATGGGTTGTCAAATGGATCCTCAGGGATTGTTAAACATGTGCAGCTAACTGACAAGAAAGGAATTGTTTGGATCGCATTTGACAGTAAAGATATAGGTAAAAAAAACAAGAAAAAAATACCAACATCTATATGACAACACAGTGGAGTCAACCTGGACACCTATCTTTCCAGATTCTAGACAGTTTAGAGTTGGGCGCAGTGCACAACACCAAGTCATTCGTAAGCAGTTTCCACTGAGATTAGCTGCATCTAAAACTGTACATAGATCTCAAGGAGACACTGTGAATAGTATTGTTGTCGATCTGAGTGGACGTAAAGGGGAGCATATTCATTATGTGGCTCTCAGTAGGGTAACATCTTTGCAAGGACTCCATATTATAAATCTGAATCACAGAAAGATAGCAGTTTCAGATGAAGTCAAGATAGAAATGGAACGACTGCGAACTACAAAGAACATTTCAATAAGCAGAGTGGTAAAAACTCAAAATTCTTGCAGGATAGTCTATCTGAATGCCAGATCATTGCACAAGTACCTGGAAGATGTAAAGGCTGATCCAAGATTTACATCAGCTGATATCTGTGTTTTCTCAGAAACAAGATTTGAGAAGAATGATCCTGAACTTGCTGTCAATATACCGCCATATTCTCTGCATCGCATGGACAGCAAAATGAAAAGAAATCATGGATCTGCAATTTATTCTAGATTAGCATATGAAGATGGTTACCCAAGGAATGTGCTGCACTCTGATATCGCAGAGGTGTTGGGAATTAAAATAAAAATACTGAAAAACACTATAATTTTGTTTGTGTATAAGGCACCTTCTTGTTCTGATCAGGAACTTTTCTCCACTCTGAGCAAATATTTAACTGAGAATTGTCAAAATCATGATATCATTATCATGGGAGATTTCAACTATCAATTGACTGAAATTGAGTCCGCAGCAAACAATGTTAGCAAGAAGATGTGTAAAGAAAACAGTCTGAAATAGCTAATTTCGACTTACACAACAGACTACAGAACTACCATTGACCATATCTATACAAATATTCAGGATGACTTATTTGAGTTTGGGACATATGAAACCTATTTCAGTGATCACAAGGCAGTTTGGATATCTGTGACAACTGATAGAATGATGACATCATGATGTGACAAAACACAACATATGTTGACTGGGTCAGGTATATTTATAATCTAATCTAAAACTGGAAGTGTATTTTTTTCCAAGTAATCTTATTTAATATAAACTACTACCAATGTTTCAAACTCTTTTGCAGATTAGCTGTACATGAACTATTACAATGCTGGTTGGTCCAAACATCAATGAATACCATTTAAATGGTTACTGTATAATTCATTAATATATTTCATTTAATTGTTAGAGATACATAACTACTAATATACCCATATATTGAAGAAAATTGTTTTAAGTTTTCTCTTTGAATGAGAATTGTAGTCCATCCAAGTAAAAATGTCACACTAAAAATTAGCCCAACCATCTGGATTCAGACTCGCGACCATATTGATAGTAGGCTTAGGTAAGTTTGAAGTACATATAACAATAGAGGTTATATGGGCCTTTCTGTCTTCTTTATTATATGACTTAATAGGGTAGGATCTTTTTCTGGTCTTAACGGTACCCTACAGTATCCCCTGTCTTTGCTAAAATCAATGATATTATGCAACCTAAGAATGATATTAACACCATGATCTGATGCGGGGATGTTATTTAGATGTAAAATAATTTTACTTTTGTGTCATTGATAGCATTTTGATAAAGTTTTTGTGTCTCTTTGAATCCATTTCATCTTGTCGAGACATATTTCTCTGATCCATGTTTGAAAAATAATTAGTATAACCATTTTGTACGATTTATTCCAAACAAATTTTCACCACAGATTTCTTGAGAATCATCATGCTACATATGGTATTTTATTTCATCAAACCAAGTATATATACACCAGTAGTCATTCTGTCATGTTAGAATTTTTTGTGTCTCTTGGTCCGATTCATATGTATATATATAAATATGTTCACACTACTCATGTAAGAAATCATGTCCTTATCGCCAAGGTATGGGTTAAACATCTGCCGATCGTGATCGGCCTCTCGTTATTTTCGACAGACATTGTAGGTGTAAACAAATGTCTGTATTAGTTTGCTTCTTCTTACAATTTGCCACTGAGTTATGCCCCATTGGTGTGCACACACAAAACGCCCAATTTTGAATAAAATTTACCATTTTCAACCCCCAAAAAGACCACGACAGAACGAATGTCAGCATTAAAATAAGCTTCTACCGGTTAGAGCTATAAAAGCTTATAAATATTTTAAACAGAAAAAAGTTATCATAGAAATTTTAAAATATTGTCTTGCTAGCGCAGATTACAGAATTCATTATTGATAGTTCTCCAAGAAGAAAGGTCACGTGTCGAAACTATTGTTATGTAAAAATACTGTTTCAGTGATTTGTCAACACATATCTCTAATCGTGTAGTAACTTCAAATATTTGTGTCTGAATATGATTTTCAGAATATTTGTCAATGCTTTGCCCTTTTCAAATGCTTAGCATTAAGGTTTCATTAAACTTTGGTATCATATTGGACTAATTGGACATTTATCGGCAATGCCATCGTGACAGTAATATCTACATAACAATGGTTTTGACATGGGATCTTGCGTGAGTTTAGATAGCGTATATCAGGTATCGTTGGCAATAGGATCCTGGACTAACATTTATTCAACATCCTCCAACATGCACGAGGAACAATTTAATATCCGCGAGCAATATGATTACAAGGGATGCAACGTATCCTAGTTTCACATGAACCAATCTAAATACCTTGTGAAATCACGCAGACAAGAGCCTGGACACAATGAGATTTCAGCGACAATTGGAAGACGTAGATCTTTCAATGAATATACCACTTATAATGATCCGATCCCAAATAGAGAATGGTCAAAATATTGGCAACTGGTTAATTCGTAACCTGTTGGAGGAAGCGTTGCGCACAGTAGTTGATTGAATATAGGCTAGCGCTCAGTTACGGAAGTATGCAAAGTTGAACTATTCAGTGAAATATAAATCATACTGTGGCGATTATGGCAGATCACTAGCGGTTGAGAAATGTCAAAGTATGCCCAAGACAATTGTTGCTTGTAAGCAATATTTTCAGAGAAAATCGGGTCACGGTGGAACAAACTTGAAGATACACAGGCCTAAGCTAGGATATCAGTTTCTCTCAATGAGTTAGTCGCCCATGGCACATCCCAAATTGGATGAGCTAAATCAATTTTAGTTTCAACACAGGGCATAATAATCATAAAGCTGCCACTAAATGACTAGCTCCACTCCGGTAGTATACTCATACTGCAATACTTAACTATAAGTGGTGATCGTAACAAAACATACCGGAATGAGAATTTAGTTTTAGGAGCGAATGCACTTCTATTATTTTGTTATTCTAAGTGCATATGATGATATGCCTAAAACAGTTTTTTTTACCCTGTGCCAATGCATTCTCTTATATATGCGAGTCGACCATAGGTCGCCTCGCATATATAAGAGAATGCATTGGCCTAACAATTTTTTATCATTTAAAAAAAATAAATGTTTCTTACAATTTTTAGGACATAAAATAAAAAAACATCCATTACCCTGCAGGGAGCCCCACACATATATAGAAGCATATAGAAGAGTGTCGTCTGCTCATGTTTGTCTGGGGCCATGTATGGGTGAAATTAAAAAATTGTTAAAGAATACAAGAAAAAATTATTAAAATTGTGGTAAAAAATTGTTAGGCCAATGCATTCTCTTATATATGCGAGGCGACCTATGGTCGACTCGCATATATAAGAGAATGCATTGGCACAGGGTAACAGCTTTTTGTTGTTTGCATATCGGGACCTCTGTCCATGATCTTTGTGAAATATGAATGTTCCTGACTGAATTTTATATTAGACATAAAAGACACATTGACCAGGAGAAAGTTGGCAACTTATTATATTTTCTGACTCAGCACACCACACTTGGTGTAGACACATGCATACTGAGATATGCAAATAACTCTCCCCAGAAGTTAACACAATTATGCATTTGGTGGGACATATCAGACCATAGAAGACTAATGCGCAGATTCAAGACAACAACTCTAATTGTATGTCCATCAAGTGAAGAATGAGTCTGATTGGTTCTACTTCGAGGGTTGGTAGTTACTTATGATGGGAATATCATATTGGGCGCTATCCCAATGTTCTGAAAACGCTCAACTGTCAGCAATCACCAGCCACCTGGCATTACTTAGTAGTCAGTACGGCTTTCTACAAAATATTTAGCATAAACAAGAATGTCACCAGAAAAAGTGAATTGACTGTTGATTATTTGATTGTTTGTTTCAGTCGATATACAATATAACGACTAATACAATACCATTCCCACAGCCAGATTATGGAGGAACTTTGACCTTAATAATTGTTTTTATTTCCGTTATATTTGAACTAGTTGATAATTTAATTGCTGAGCAGAGGCACGAACTGTATTGCTTTTATGGAGAAGTGTCAATATTTACCTCACTGCTTATAAACATAATCAATGTCTCAGTCATATAAGGCTATATATAAGGCTATATAGCTACTACTAAATTGTTCAAGGGTGTGTCACCAATCTAACACTTTATATACATTTGTCACCATTTTTACTGTCATGATTGATTATATTGACCATTTCAGGCATCAGCGAGGTTGAATTTTATAGGTAATAAGAGTCTGTGTTATGAACTTATACCAAAATACATTTCTTAGGGGATTGAAATGGACTGTGGCCACTGAAATAACAAGTACAATGTATATAATGCAGATCAGCCAAATACATGCATCAACCACGACATAAGAACGAAATATAGAATTTTCTGTAAATTTGCCGCCATTTTGACTGCCATCATAAACCGTAGTAACCATTTCAGGCCATAAGAGAGAGCACTTTGTCGGTAATGCTTCCAGTGGCTTAATCATCCAGGTCTGTTCATTTCACGTTAGAATATGGCTAGAAACCGAAAGTGAGTTTTCGGTGAAATATGGTACTACATTCTTTCAAATATTTTTTTTTTGGGGAATTGGAAGTAGTTGAAAACAAACGAGCAGATTTCACTGCCCAAGTAATGGTAGGACATGACTAATAAGAAAACAAACAACAATTTACCACAAGTAGAAACAGATGTTGAAGATATGAGTGAAAACGTGTCTATTTTTTATTTCAATTCAGGTCACCATTTTCGCAGCCATCTTGTAATTGGAGTGGCAATTTTTCGTGTAATATGTAGTACAATGTAATAGTTTCCGAATAATGTATACATTTGTATACATTTTATAAGATATTGTCCCCAACAAAACGGATTACACTGACTTAGTTCATATTTTGTAATACGTCGGCCACGTTGGACGCCATCTTGGATTCTAGGAAATGCTCAAGGGTGTTAACTCCACACCCACCCAGAAATTGAAGGAAACACCATCCAGAATGACAATCCGCTGAGAGAAAACTTTAACAGACAATTTTTACTTACCCCTAAAATTGGCCCTTGGCTTCTTCTGGACTATAAAGTTTCAGCTCTTTTTGTTCTCAGATAAGGACGAATGTAGCGGCACTACAAACAATTGTCCGGATGGTACATGTGTTAATGTCGCTGGTTCTTATTGGTGTAACTGTAGCAAATCGGGGTATGCAGCGCGCGAAACGAACAATCAAACATGTCGAGGTAGGTCTGATATACCAGTTTTTTATAATATTCATTGGCAAGTAGTTACTTGATTCCATTCATTCGTTTGAAGGGATGTTCAACTTATAAGTTAACAAATCAGTCTTTTATTAGTCTTACAATTAGAGAATCAAATATGTAATGAACTTCTCCATTATAGCGATTTCGTAAACAAAATAATTACAGTTAACAATTAGAAATGGTGGGTTTTAAAGCCGGGAGCTGCAACATCCGTTGAACATTCTAAGACATTGTTCCAATATAAAGTATTGTCGTTATATTATAACGTCTTACTTTTCGGATAATCGTATAGCGTAGCGGCATATAACCGATGCTGTCCTTTTTCCATGTCCTTGTATAATACGGGCATCACAGAAGATTGGATTGGATTGGATTGTTTATTTGCACAAATTAGATACATAATACAAAAACATAATAATATATCCTGAAAATTTGCACAGGAGCGGCATGGCCAATACAGGCCGTCTTCCTGCCGCCCCTTATACATACTAGAGTATAAGTAGATGGCGATCATACTGTTGTGTGACAATCGAGATGTTGCATGAAGGTCAGCTGTTGTTGGGATAATTTGTTACACTTTTGGGGTTGTGTTTTATTTATCCATTTTGTTCGGACAGCTATGATTAAATATATGTCTATACAATTATGTGTCCATGGATTTGTGCCCATAAATGGTGAGTAATCCAGGGTTACGGCACGTAATGAGGACACGTCTCTTAAGCGCAATTATACATAATACAATAAATACATGTATACTTATTGTTCCAATTACTGTCTACAATCTCGGCATTCCGCGTTGTCACAAGTTACTGAGTTATTATAGTTTGATTGCACATTTATACGTATGGAAGATTTAAAGATAGACATAACTTCAATAAATCATCTGATTTATAAATGATTTGTATAGGAGTTATTTTTATTAATATATTTGTGTGTTGGGTCCAAGCAGTTCCACACACACGGGAATGAGTATCTTGGTAGAATTTGGGAGAAATTCGTCCGTGGAATTGTAGTAGCCAAGTTGCCGGACTGTCGTGTGGTTGATATTGGGGTATACTTAAATAAACTTTCGAAAGACGGGGGAAGATTTTTGTTTTTTTCCAATCGTACACGAACAATGCGATTTGAAGATGATACAGGTCATGGAACTTTAGAATTTTAAACAACGGCTGTGTGTGACTGCGATATCTTTTATTGCATAAGATGCGGACTGCTTTTTTCTGTAGCCGATGAACGCTGATAAACATATAAGTGAGCCAAACATTATCAACTTCCAATTTTATTGCAGCAAGGGTATGCCTTCGCCCATCCGTTATGTCTCTTGTAGCCCCAATCCTGACTCTATTAGACTAACAAAAAGCGTCATAACTATAACAACGGCATCTGCAATATGTCTGTACGGCAGACCCTATACTACTAATAGCGCTAACAATAACAAGAAACAACAACTAGAAGCCACTTTTACCAAGTAACGAGCATGCCTGGAGATGGACATCACAAAGAGACACATTTCTGGAACAATATTGATAATATTCCAAGCAGCTATAGGGTGGGCGGTTCAAGCCTTGAAATAGGGTGTCTATAATTTGCAGAATGAGGTCCCCAGAGGGTGAATTTAGTGATGCTACCCCGCATAGCGGGCTAGCATCACAAAATTCACCCTCTGGGGACCTCAGTTTGCTTACACCTCACAGCAGAATGAGGTCCCCAGAGGGTGAATTTGGTGATCCTAGCCTGCTATGCGGGGGTAGCATCACTAAATTCACCCTCTGGGGACCTCATTCTGCAAATGACAAACACCCTATTTCAAGGCTTGGGCGGTTACCGATAGGTGGATGAAAATGTCTTTGAGAAACTTCGCTTTATACGGAATGACGTGCATGTCTATAGATGACCAACACACAAGGAGACACATTTCTGGGTCAATAATGAAACTGTTAATTTTTGTGTGAAACATCAGTTAGATTTATTGTTAGCGCTGATGGCTGTATAGTGTCTGTCCGTACGGAAATGGCGGATGCCGTTGTAATCGATATACACGGCTGCATGTTAGCCTAACATGTATAAGATTCAAGCCTATACTATAGCATTGGATAAAGTGGTTCATCATAACAGAACATTGTGTTACGTCTCGAGAATGATGCGACGCCGAAGGCCTAGTTAACATATTGGTACCCGTTAATGTTAATAACAATGTTGCGAAGCATGTCTATGCTTGTCATCAAAGTTGAAATATTAAGATTTATATTTGTATTACATTTCCATTCTCTAATTTTAATAACAAAAAGCGAGAAGTTGATGAACAGCAGTGCATGCATGGTTCCAGATCAATGATATATATATTATGTGTATACTAGCCGTGTAGATTGTACGCGTCGTATAGTGCTGTGTGTACTAATCGTACAGTGAAAAACGCCAGGTCTAAACCAATATCTTCTAAAGATATAACAGCACTTCAGTGATGAACCTCACTTGCAGATATGGATGAATGTCGAACAGACAATGGCGGATGCAGCGACAAATGTATTAACACATTTGGGTCGTACACATGTACGTGTAGCACGAGGGGATACCAGATATCTGAAAACAGTTCTGAATGCGTAGGTAAGAAGGATGCTATTATCTTCAGATGTATTCTCCGGAGCGTCAAAGTAGATAACCCTTTCAGTGCCAGGTCCTATTTTTGTATCGACCCATATACCCTGTGCCAATGCATTATCTTATATATGCGAGTCGACCATAGGTCGCCTCGCATATATAAGAGAATGCATTGGCCTAACAATTTTTCATCATTTGTTATTATTTTATACAATTTTATACAATTTTTCTTATATTCTTTAACAGACTTATTTTGTAGGTTTAGTGCCAGGGAATCTTACGTTTTTCATGGGCATCAAAATTATTACTATGAATACTTGGTGATAGTTTTGATTTATAACATGCCCCTAAGGTTTTATCCAGTTTGTTTTTAAATTCGCTATAGCATCCTTAAGCATACCCAAAAAAAATTCAACCCAAAAAAATCTTTTTTTTGTTTTTTGTTTTAAGGGCCGATTTTACAGACCGTAAATTAGGATTTTACAGACCGTAAATTAGGGCCGATGAGATCGACCCCTGGCACTGAAAGGGTTAAAGCGATTCATAATCTTGGGTCTCAAATATATGGCATAGTATTTTCTCACTTCTGTTAAGGGCCCATTTCATTTTCGAGTCACCGGTTATTTTTGTTGTAGTTCCTAGATATATATATACGGTTTTAATAACGATCTATGACTTAAAATATGATTAAAATACTATAATTCATCACCATTTGGAATGTCTGTGTCTCAGAGGGTGCCCATAGAGTAATAGGAAACTACTTGAAATCATAAAAACATTTCCCCCGTCTCGCTCCCATAATTCAAACTGAGATATAGAGTTATTCACCTTCCATTGAAATAATACACTTTGCAGTACAATCCAGATGAAACTTGAGCACAAATAACAAATTTAAAAAATCGATATCTGATCACTTTGAGCTTTGATGGGCGGGTTCTTCGACTAGAATCAAATATTTTTTAGCTCCGAAGCCTAAGAAATAGTAATTTGGGAGCGTTAATTCAGATTATGTATCTTTAACGATTTTCCACAGACATGGACGAATGTCAGTTGCTGAGAGGGAAAGCATGTCGCCATGGTAACTGCACAAATACAGTCGGATCTTACATCTGCGACTGTGACATGGGTTTCGAGGCGACATCAGATCGCAGCAGATGTATAGGTGAGTCGACCATTGAAAAAACATATCCACAAATATCGGAAAATAAATCATGTCATGAATCTCTACTCTGGCTAACGTCCGTAGGGATCATATGCCACCAGTACAAAACCTTGGAACTTATTGAAGTTTTGACAGGGGACCTTATAAAGTCGAAACCATAGCGCGGGGAATATATTTCTTAGTTATTATCTGTTCCTTAATAATGTACTTCACTGTAGGTTAATATCCCAACTCGAAATTTCATGATTTAAGTGAATTTGTGAGCGATTCTGTGTTGAGTCGCTTACAATTATGGCATTTCTCCTGGGTAATTAATTTGATGTTTATTGCGATATCGGCTCACAAAAGTAAGAGAAAAACATGCAATTTAGAGTTGGGACATTCACCTGTAGTGAAGTCCATTATTAAGGAACAATTAACAATTATGAAATATATTCCCCATGTTATTTTTTTTGACTTTATAATGTTCCCTGTCAAAACTTCAAAAAGTTCCAAGGTTTTGTACTGGTGGAATATTATCTCCACGGGCGTTAGCCACGGCAGAGATTCATGGCATGATATATAGGTGAGTCGAAACATATGCACACATATCGGAAAATAGTCAACAATGACTGTGCAAATTATTGAAAATCGACACCACCCTATCCTGCTTTTCGATCGTTTAGCAACGAAATTATTAAAATATATTTAAATTGATATGTTCTCGATATTCTTGAATGTTTCCAACATCTTTTGGTTTTTCCTCGAATTGTTTATACTTGGCAGATTTCGAAAATGACATTTTGAGAAAATTAACTACCTTTTTCATAACAGCATCGCTTTGCTCCACAAATGTTATAGGTAAATCAACCCACCGACACCATAGCATAATAAGTGAGATCACTATCGCAGCCATATTGCATTCATCCAGCCCCCGTCCGCGGTTTAAGTGCTACAGATCAAAGTTCTGGAGGTGAATTTCATATATGGAATTCATGAATATTCAAAAGCTCCATATATGGAGTTCATGAATATTCAAAACTTGTAGCACGTAAACCATGGGACGGGAGCTTGCATGGTGGATCCAATATGGCAGCGACTCAGTGACAGGACTTATAGTATAGGACAAAGTAACCAGGGGTTATTTTTATCAGGCGTATATGTGACCCGCCATATCAAATCCAGTCGTAAGTCGGGATTTTTTTACCCTGTGCCAATGCATTCTCTTATATATGCGAGTCGACCATAGGTCGCCTCGCATATATAGAGAATGCATTGGCCTAACAATTTTTTACAATTTTAATAATTTTTTCTTGTATTCTTTAACAATTTTATAATTTCACCCATGCAGAGCCCCAGACAAACATGAGCAGACGACACTCTTCTATATGCTTCTATATATGTGTGGGGCTCCCTGCAGGGTATTGGATGTTTTATTTATTTTATGTCCTAAAAATTGTAAGAAACATTTATTTAAAAAAAATTATAAAAAATTGTTAGGCCAATGCATTCTCTTATATATGCGAGGCGACCTATGGTCGACTCGCATATATAAGAGAATGCATTGGCACAGGGTAAAAAAATCCCGACTTACGACTGGATTTGATATGGCGGGTCACATATGTGTTCTTCATGGTTGCTTTTAGACATGATGCAGGTTATAGAGAGTATATAGTTCACCCAGTGTGGCTATCCTGGTGTGATGTTGGTGAATAACCATAATATAGCCCCCAACTTTGGTAAACATTTTCAACAGTTGAAAATTTCATATACCTAACACAACATTAGTTGGAAATTCCACACCAACAATAGGTTGAAATTTTTCTCGTAGTTTGATTTTCCAACCAGTAATATGTGGGGAATTTGTTGTTTTTAGACCAGTGTCGCATATTTTCTTACTTTTGGACAAAAGTTTGGACTGAAACGGCCACCAGTTGGACATTTACAACCTTGGGGTGTACGCCAGTTGGAGTTCCGACACTTGGAGAACTTGAGGCTTGCGTATGTACTAGGATTTTGCAGTTATCAGGTTTAGATATTAAATTTCTCCCATGGTCCGGTCTCTCCCCGGCGAACTGCTTATCAATTAAAAAACAAATTGAGGCTTACTTTTCCTGGAGTTAGACCTTTAGATGTTATATTGGATTATGCAGTTTTCAGGTTCAGATTAAACAAAATCCCCCCCCCCCGGTGGGTCCTGGTCCCTCTTCTAATAACAGTGCTAATAACCGTGGAAGAACCAAATCGATGCCTGAATTTGCCTGTAGTTAGGTGCTATAGGAGTTTCAAATGGCCTGTAAAAAGTCCTAATCAATTAAAAAACCCGAAGTCTGTTGCGTGGAATATGAACTCTAGAATGCTAGCACAGTTTCAAGTTCCGATTTCAAAATTTACCCCCCCCCCACCGGGCCGAACCATGGTCCGCCAGATGGGCCCTCCAATAAATAGGACTCCATCTGCATTTGTATTATCTGTTGTCTGCTTACTTTTTCTGAACCACCCCCAGATGAATAATAGATCCTTCCTATATGTATACTTTTTAAACCGGTGGGAAAATCCATTTAGTACATAAAGGGTTAGTAGTACGGTCCTATCTCTATTCGGTGGCGCTCGTTGGTTAACTATTTGACTACATGTACTTACTTTAAATCATCTTCACAGATTACGATGAGTGTAGCCATGGAAACCACCAATGTGAGGATTATTGTGTCAACACAGTGGGTGCATTCATTTGTACTTGTCGCCTTGGTTACCATCTTCAAAACGACGGTCTCAATTGTGCCGGTAAGTTTTTTTTATCAGCAATAGTTCAATATATTTCAATAGCTATAGTTTGAAATTGGATGCACTTGACTATAAAAGAGAAGTATACCTTTATGACACATGTGTAAGCTCCCCCCCCCAGATTTCCACATTGACCTTTCAGAGTTCTTATTTTGACATTACAAGAACATGTGTAGTGGAAGGTGCGTTCTAAACTATTCAGTTCAGGCAAGTGGGGGGATTTCCGACACGTATGCTGGGGGTGGTGGGTGTCAAAATAAGCCCAAAGCAATTTTTTCCGTGACAATTTTTTTTTTCCTTCACACCTTTTATTGGATTTTTACTAGTTTGTACTGGTTTCTAACACTAAGAAATCAATAATAAGGAACTGCAGCAACACTTAACACGCTAGGGCCATTGGATGTTGGTTTGTGCCTCTTTAGGACAAGGGAAAGTATTCTTGATGCAGCTGAATCACCCATGCAGTATTCTATGTAATTAGCATCAAATAAGGATAACTTTAAATAAATAAATTTAATGCCAAATCTGGTCAAACATGGACATTAAACACTGATGTATACACTGATGTATTAAGAAAAAAACATGTAGCATACCTAGACTTGTGAGTGGATAACACAATTATCTCATATGTGACAAAAGAGATAGAAAATGGTAATAATTCACAATCTCATGTAGTCATGAATGAGTTAATACAGGTTTCTACTAAAAGTGTAGCTTTGTTTTTTATTATATGCTTTACTATCAATTGATGCTACACTTGAGCAGTCCAATAGAAATAATGCCTTTTCTGAACTCATACAAGACTCCTGAATTCATACAAGATAAACTGTGAACGTTATAAAATTCCTAACCAATCCTGACCAATCTGAATCAATTGGAATCAATCGTAACATTAACTTTCTTTGATTTCCCATTGGTGCTCATGGGTGCTCTAGTGTATTGCTATATGTGCGATAAACATTATTAAAGTATATGCCGTTTGAGTCTGTGTTAATAATGAATGGGAATAAAATAAAGTAACACCATTTAAGACTCATTTGAGTTTTAAAAAAAACACGAGCTTTCGGCTATCTAGTAGCCTTTATCAAGTATGAAGTTAAATTATATTATAGGTTAAATTAGTACATGTTTTAGTAATGTCTAATGAGTCTGGGTGGCACGTAGCATATACTAATTTAACCTATAATATAATTTAACATTGAGTCGATAATGGATATCTGAAAAATGTGTCAGTTTTCCATTTTACATGTTTTAGTAATGTCTAATGAGTCTGGGTGGCACGTAGCATATACTAATTTAACCTATCTGATATCATACAATCACCTATCTGGTGTAAAACAAAATCACATATCTGGTGTAGAGCAATATCACCTACCGTACCTGGTGTATAGACATAATATATTTATAAATTTCCATAACAAAGTAACAAAACACAAAAACTAAAAAGGTCTCTAAAAAGGACTACCACACACATTTTGGCACTAAAACAGTGACTATTAATTATGATTAACCGTGCGCGCTGTGTCAGTGACCGGTTACCCACTCAGGCATAGCTGCTATTCACAATAGCAATAAAGCTGCTTAATAGGTTTTGTGACGAGAAGGAAATTGAATGCAACCTGGACACAATACAATGACTTCAGTTTAGCAATAAAATGTTCGATGGTATAAAAATATTAGAACGTCAGTTTGTCTATAAATGTTCGATATAATATAATGATTAGAGCATATATTGTCGTTGACTACGCCAATGTAGTGGCTAGTGGGAATGGTGTAGTTCACTCGCCTTCGGCTCATGAACTACACCCTTCCCACTGGCCACTACATTTGCGTAGTCAACTCCAAGCCATGCTCTATTCATATACTAATCTTTAAAATAAATTGACTGCAGAGCTGTGGAAATATGATATTTATCAAAAACGATTAAAAATCCAGTGCAGTCAAGAATATACTGCTAGATACCAGCCCTGCTGTTCATTACTAGATTAACTGAATCTCAATGTAGGAGGTTTGGTCCTGGTTTTCTCTGTATGTTTGTGTTTTGCTTTCCACAAGGGGTGGGTGTCAAAATATGGCTGGAAAAAACTCTATGAAATGGAAAAAAAATAGGGATCGGGGGTGGATGGGTCCAAAAAGTGGTCATCGGCAAAAAAGTAGCATACGTGTCTCGAAATATTTCCCGACCCCCCCCCCCCCGGTTCAGAACGCGGATATGTTGGCGGCATGACATAAAACGAAATTTCTACTACAATCCGTTGCATTTGCAGATGCCGACGAATGCTTGCTTGGCATTGACGGTTGTAACGACACTTGTGTTAACGGGGACGGTTTTTATTTCTGCGAATGTCATGGCAACCAAACTGGACTTGGACCAGATGGAAAGGCATGCCTTGGTGAGTTTACCAACCATTGATATTATTCTTGGTGGTTCCGGTGTCCATGTCACATCAAGGACATTTGACCGTCGGTTGGGCGTCGAACACACATTTTATATAGAGATATAGAGAAGGAATAGGCATTCTGCAACTGAAAATTTCCAACGAAATATTAAAGGGGAGATGCACGTTTTGCATAAATCCAGCAAAACATGGCAAGAGATTTTCAACAAAGAATTTTTCTGGATCTACCTGGCAAAAAATCTTGGGATCCTCATATCATCATCTTCGTTGTATATAGTATCTGAGCAATTATGAGGAGACAACAAAAACTGTGGATTTTAATACATTTGAGAGGTTGAAAACAATTTTGGTACCACGAACTGCTAGAATAACTAATAATTTCCTACAAAACTCAAAATAGCTCATAGTCTTGGTTCTATGATATTGTCTTGGCTCTATGATAGAAGGCTTCATTTGTATCATAATGTTGAGTTAGATTTTTAATTGCATAATATAGCATCATACCCCCCTATATTAAATAATAAATAATAAAGCAGTTACAGCTCAAACAAATGTTGATATGCGGCGTCGTCCACTCAAACAGAGAGTAATCAACTTGAATTAGGACACAGTGTTAAGAGATCAACTTTTACTTGGTCGGTGAGAAAGTGCGTGAAATGTATTTGTCTGATGTTTGTGGGTTGATTTGAATATATGTGTTTGTGGACATGTGGGGAAAACTGCACCGATATCCTCTTGCCATATGTGAAAGAGCTTGGTTGAGTGTTGTTGTGATAGTACATCACATCGGATGTATGTGCGATTGTGTATGTTTGCGTAATGTTTTAGATTGTGTATGCGCACGGGTGTGGTCGAGAGGTTGTGTGTTTGTTGACCGTGGACTCTGACATATGTAAGCTCGTGTTCATGTAAATATAATTAGAATGATATTCTTTTCCTCGGTTGACTGCTCTCTTGCTGTCTGTTCATTACGTCTTTTTGATTGCTAATTGTATATATGTTGCATTCATGTACCCTATGTCTTTTGTTAAATCTTCAATACTGGAGGCAATAAAGATATATATATAATCTTAGCTCAATTTTGCATTGATCGACAGCAGGCATGACATGAATATTCTCAAATGTTGAAAATTATTTATGGGTAGTTGCTTTTCTAAATGGAAATAATCATTAAATTTCACGAATCAAGAATAATTAAGTCTCCTCTCATGATTTTGAGATATGATATAGATCTATGAACTGCACTTTTGAAAAAAATAAATTTTACCGAAGTTTTTGGTACCTGAAAACAGTGACATTTTAAATAGTGTTCATGTCATAAAAGTAAAGTAAATGAAATTATAATATCCAATGGGTCGATGGTTCTTAAATATTGTGTCACAATAATCGCTTGTACCAAATTTCACAAAGAAATTCATGGCAGATTTTGAGAAAATCCATTTTGAAATACCATTTTGAAATTGGCAAAGCGTCTGACCTTTAACATTCAGAGCATGGTGCGTGCCAGTGACTTCAGATGATGAACCCACATTGCGCCAATATCTGATTTGAGGATACGGACAATATTAAATCAGCGTGACAACGATGCACCAGACGTTTTGTTATTCGTGTTCACAATCTACTGTCAGTTCTATCCAACAGGAAACATTGAGCCGATAATAGATATTTGAAAAATGTGTCAGTTTTCCATTTTTGGAATGGGTCCCATTTGTGTGGCCATCTTGGATTAGGAGTGCCAATAGTCTCACTGCGATGTGTACATATTTGGTCGAGAAGACCCATTGTTTTCTGAATACATTCCTATAATGAAAATCAAATAACGCATATTTAAAATCAAAACAGATAAAACAGTATGTCGAACGCCATATTTCAAACTAAATTGTATTGTCAACAATAAAAACAATTAATATATGATACGTAATACTGCGTGCACGGTTTCGTTAATGCCTCCCGTTCTTCCAATTATTTCACAGAATGTGGGCCGAATGAGACATACAGACCTGCGGAACGAGTCTGTACACCATGTCCAGAGAACGCCCATGTCACTTATGGGGATAACGCCACTCTATTCGAATGTTTCTGTAACACGGGATACGTTGGCAAAGCCACGCACGAAGAACCATGTAAAGGTATGTGCATGTAAAGCCTTGTATCATTGCTGGTGGTACGATGCTCAGCAGTGATATGAGACACCCCCCCCCCAAAACCCCCGCTGTCACCACGTCTCTGGTGGTACGATGCTCAGCAGTGGTGTGAGGCAGTGAGAGTGAGAATGTTGTGCTCGTTGTTTTGGATTTGAAACCAATTATTGGTAAGAAAATTCAAGTATTAGAACAATGTTAATTTTATATTTCCATCGGATGTTGTTTGAGGCATAAATTTCAAATTGTTCAATATTTACACCACATATCACCCAACTCCCAATCACATGAGACCTCTATTATATCATTAAAAGTCCATTACATATTTCCTTATCTGTCACTAGTGATGCATAAGCCATAGGAGCATGCTACATACAATCATGCATGTCTCGAGAGACGCCCGCTGCATGAGATAATAATTTAAACGACAATAAACGAAATTGAAATGCTCAACTACACCATTTACCGGACTCGGCCTCGGGGTCGCAGTATAACTTTTAATGCGTCCCAAAAATTCCAATTTCTATAAATAAAACCCCCATGCGCCCATAGATTACCAAAAAACTGTAGCTGATAATACACCCGGAGGGCGAAATAACGCGGAATCGCGCCAAAAATGACCGTGCCGCGTCTTCACATTGATTCAGGCGGATCAATACTCTTTCAAAAAGCTGTGCATGACACCAAGACAAGACAATGCAAAATAATTGCTTTGTTCATTAAAGTTAAATCCTTGTACAACTTCGCTGTACTAACAATAAATAGACACCAAAAGCAAAGAGGCAAATTGGGGGACTATATATATTCTATCGCCAGCCCCAGAGTCTAATACTGTCGTATACGGTTGAGAAGCGTCTAAGCCAAAGCTGTAAATATATGCATTTTGCAACTTCTTGTAAGGATTTTGATTTGTTAAAAAGGCATAAAGCTCTAGTTTTTTTCATGTGATATACAAGATCTTCAATTCGTCATATATGTTGGGAAATAATATTTTATGAAACTCGTTTGATAAATTTGATTCACAACGACTGGTTGTGAATCAAATTTATCAAACTCGTTTAATAAAATCTTATATCTCAACATATAACTCGTTGGAGATCCTCTATATATACAATACTAGAAGGTGACCCGACTTCGTCCGGGCTTTGACCTTGAATTGTCTATTTTGAAGGCCAAGGTCAAGTGGGGTCACGATTTGACCCGTCCAAAACACTGCCCGAACAAAAGTACCCGACAAAAGTACCCGTCGAAATCCATCCGGTTTTACCCGATTTGACCTTGAATTGACCATTTTGAAGGTCAAGTTCAGGTGGGGTCAAACACCAACACCCCAAAAATGGTGGAAATCGGCCCAGCGGATACCGGGAAATCGGCCCAGCGGATACCGAGATACCCTATGCATCAAATTTCGTCCGTAAAAATCCGCCAGTTTAACCCGATTTGATTTCCACTGAAGTATATAAACGCGCCTCATATACACACGCTCATTAATTATCAAGTTTCAACGTAAAGATAAATTACCATCAGTGCCCGAGATATCGCCAAGACGTCTGAAACAGTCAAATGCATCGGCCTGTTAAGAGTTAACGTGATCTAACTTTATGACCTCTAACGACGTCATAGAAGTTACGCATTGTTTTTACCCTGATAGAAGATCGTACCACTTCTTCTTAATAATTGAGGCAGATAACTAAAACGGATACATACATATTATATATCGTTGGAAAGAGGAAACACGAAAGATTCTCATAGTGTCATTATTATGACTGGCATGTTATTATTCGCGCTGTTTCGAATCGATTTGTAAGCACCGAACTCAAATGAAAGTCCCGTAACACAGCGTTAAAACAGATTTGACCTCGGATCTGAAAATCAATAGGCCTATGTTCGTCCCCGGCCGAAAATACACCCACATACCAAGTTTCATCGAAATCGGCTGGGCCATTTTCGAGTCCATCGATTACTGACAGACAGACACACACACACACACACACACAGATCTTCCAAAATATATAATAGACTAGAAGGTGACCCGACTTCGTCCGGGCTTTGACCTTGAATTGTCTATTTTGAAGGCCAAGGTCAAGTGGGGTCACGATTTGACCCGTCCAAAACACAGTGCCCGAACAAAAGTACCCGACAAAAGTACCCGTCGAAATCCATCCGGTTATACCCGATTTGACCTTGAATTGACCATTTTGAAGGTCAAGGTCAGGTGGGGTCAAACACCAACACCCCAAAAATGGTGGAAATCGGCCCAGCGGATACCGGGAAATCGGCCCAGCGGATACCGAGATACCCTATGCATCAAATTTCGTCCGTAAAAATCCGCCAGTTTAACCCGATTTGATTTCCACTCAAGTATATAAACGCGCCTCATATACACACGTTCATTAATTATCAAGTTTCAACGTAAAGATAAATTACCATCGGTGCCCGAGATATCGCCAAGACGTCTGAAACAGTCAAATGCATCGGCCTGTTAAGAGTTAACGTGATCTAACTTTATGACCTCTAAAGACGTCATAGAAGTTACGCATTGTTTTTACCCTGATAGAAGATCGTACCACTTCTTCTTAATAATTGAGGCAGATAACTAAAACGGATACATACATATTATATATCGTTGGAAAGAGGAAACACGAAAGATTCTCACAGTTTCATTATTATGACTGGCATGTTATTATTCGCGCTGTTTCGAATCGATTTGTAAGCACCGAACTCAAATGAAAGTCCCGTAACAGAGCGTAAAAACAGATTTGACCTCGGCACGTGAAAAGTTGACCTCGCACGAACAAATTAATAGGCCTATGTTACTCGTGGCCCGAAAATACCCCCACATACCAAGTTTCATCGAAATCGGATGGGCTATTTTCGAGTCCATCGATTACTGACAGACACACACACACATACACACACACAGACACAGATCTTCCAAAATATATAATAGATAATGTAAGATTATTTTTATTATTTGGTTTAAATACAGATGTCAACGAATGTGCAGTTGAAAATTTCGGCTGCGAATACGCATGCGTCAATGAAATCGGCAATGCTCATTGCGACTGCCCGCCAGGTTTGCGATTGAAAGAGGATGATAAACACTGCGGAGGTAGGATTACATGTAGCTACAGTAATGCTCTAAATAATCGACCCCTTAACCACAGCAGAATTATGGGTACTTTTTCAGGATTTAGTCGGAAATATGGCTTGTTGCCTGGGGAGAGCTTTCCGATGAATGGAAACAAGCATATTTCCGACTAAATCCTGAAAAATTACCCATAATTCTGCTGTGGTTAAGAGGTCGATTATTTAGAGCATTACTGTATCATAGTCATAAATTATGCATTGAGGCATTGTAGATGTTATACTACATTGCACACTGACTTTTATTTTATGATATAGTTATACAGAACTACTCAGCTTTTATAATAGCTTGCGCGCGGTTGTCCATGTGCAGCAAGTTATAGGTATATCATATTTATGGAGGCTCAGTTCGAGTGTTCATTGCTTCAAATGTTCTTGCTTCAGTGAGCGTGAACAAATTCTAATGCAAAAAAAGCCCATTTTCGGACAATAATATATGAAGGTAATATATAGTATAGCTGCTTTGTCTTGCTTTTAAATTGAACGGTGTCTGTAAAAAAATTATGAACGCAATATATGCCTTTAACTATTTTTAATTGCATGTCACAGGTAAGAAAGTAGGCCAGGGAATGTTTGCGTGCATGTATTTTGTCTCTTATTCCTTTGTTATTCTCTATTCTCAATAAAAACAAAAATAAAAACAAAATAAAAACAAAACAAAAACAAATTCTCATTTCTTATCGAAATTTATCGACCGGAATGACACATTGAGATATCCATCAACTCAGAGACAAATCTATGGCAGTTTACCAAACACCATAGGTACACACCAAACTCTGTGAGATAACCCATGCACACACCCTGGTACATAAGTTTTACGTTATGTGCAAATTTATTTCCATTTTAAGATGTTGATGAATGCGCTTCGGACGACGCCTGTGACTTCTATTGCATAAATACCATCGGGTCCTACATGTGCGCGTGCGCAGAAGGATACACATTGAACGAGGATAACAAAACGTGTTCGGGTGAGTCATACATATATGAACAGAGACCCATTCAACGCACAGATATATTTTAGTGACATGGTTTCCATGCATCCAAGTTCACATGACCATACCACCTTATATTCTGTTAATTGGAGCGGGTTCTTGATGTGGCAGCATTGAATCTGACGATACTTCACTCCATCCCATCCGCCCCACACACGATATTATAGTTTCTTTGGTGAGTTGTTGTTTTTCTTCTGTGTCATTTCTGCTGCTAGATCAAACCATGCTATTAGTTTTACCGCTAGAATACAAGTAGCGCACGTAGAAACCACTGACCAAGGACAAGTAACTGACAAACATGGCCTGATACACAGTGTATCATACACTTATTATAGCTTATACCCCTCTTGATGTGTATCACAAATCCGCCACTATCGGGAATCGAACCATCTTCGTCATTTGGCGGGTTATCGCGGCCTAATACACAATGCACCTTGTCACATGGGTCACCGGTGGGGGAGGGGGCTTACACGCGATCTATATTGATCGCATGGATAATTGGATTATAATTAGTAAATTCATTTATTGCTTAATAACGTTTGTTTTCTTGTTTTCGGTGTAATTTCAGAACTGCCTTCGTGTGACACGGATTGCGATTACAAATGCGTCAACAGTTCGACAGGTTATCGGTGTATTTGTCCTCTGGGATATCAGTTAGTAGGAAAACACGCATGCCGAGGTTTGACTTTTTTAATTTAATTTTTTTCATGTGAAGTTCGCTTAAAAGGTTATTTACAAATGACATACAGTTTGCCAAAATTATAGTGACTTTCACATAAAGTGCCTTTCCTGTGGATTCATCTTTGTTGACTTCGGTTTTCAGCAATCGAGCCAACGGCGTTACGTAGATATAGAGTTAACAGCTTCGTTATTGAAATAAAAATGGCTGAAAGTTCAGTCCAGTCCAGTCCAGTCCAGCCGAGAAGTAGACCAAGACGTCTTCTCGTTCCACAACAGCTTGGGATATCGGTTGGGTTGTTGCTGGTACAGCATCAACTCAACCGATATCCCAAGCTACTGTGGAGCGAGAAGACTTGGTCTAGCCGAGAATGAATATACATTGATGGAGGCCATGCTGCCTTTGTTGATTTTTGCGTAAGCTCTCAATTTAATTGACGATGGTTCACAGTAACTGTTGTGAAGTCAGGTAACATTTGGCAAATGTTATGCCACTGCAATTAACAGGAATTCACGCTATAATTTTACCGGGACAATGTGGTACTTACACCTACTATACATGTATGTATATAACGTATACTAACATTACATGTTTAACCTGCGTCGACAACCGTGATATTTTACAGGTACCAATTATAGTCCGAAGACAAAACATGTTGAAATTGAAACCCAATTAACCCCTCTCCTACATGTCGAAGTGAGCAGCGACAATGCTCAGATGATGAATAACAGACATATTAAAGATTACATGTCCCATTTAACATCTCTAAAATCTGGATATAGTGTGTCTGACAAAAGAGGTCCACAGCGGGTGAATTTAGTGATGCTATATACCTCACAGTTGGTTAGCATGACCAAATTCACTCTCCGGGGACCTCATTCTGCTTAGGACTCATCTTCTGGGAAGTATCTATGTTCTCAAATTAACATTGTTTTAGTTACTTTTTCCCTTTCTATATCCCCTATTTGCAGAAGATAAATTGCATAAGCGATGTGACTAATTGGTGAACATCACCAAGTTCAACTGGGGAACTTCAATCTGATTCTAGGTCTCCCATAGCAGTTGAGGCATAAGCAGAATGAGGTCCCTAGATGGTGAATTTGGTGACACTAGGCCGCTGTGCGGGATAGCGTCACTAAATACACCCTCTGGGGACCTCATTGTGCAAATGACAAACACATCACATATATATCCAGGCTTGACACCTCTAAATTATTATTTCACGGCTATAATATATTTCGGGTTTTAAAATCTACTAATTTCATCCACTTAGAATTTTTGTCAGTCTGGATACATACATATGCTTATTTCCGTAACCATGTTCTATTCATGCAAATAGACATGTTATATAACACCACGAAAGCTGATTATATATGGAAATAGATGTTTGACTACATTTGTGATGACACGTGTTGGGAATTTCTAGTTTGAACTAGATATCACCATATATGGAATATGTGAACCACAGTCGCTCACCGTCCAAACTACCAAAACAAAACGTAATAAACTAAATTGGATAAGTAAATTGACTTTTGGTGAAATTGTTGTTGTTGTAACTGGATGATGTCAATTGGACAGTGTATCGTTAAGAGGTTTATTTTTTCCCCATCAGTTTGTGATGTTGGTTTCTACGGTGTTGAAAGGAATGGAAGCAGCGATAGTGCATGTGTGGCCTGTGCTGAATTTACGACAACCTTGAATCCTGGTGCAATTTCACGTGACCAGTGCACATGCGCAGCCGGTTATCACGGTGATCCTTTTGTTGCAAGTGGATGTTCAGGTAATCGAGTTAGTGGTATTTCATAAAAAAATAAAAATGTTTTCAGAGCATTTTGTTTTATAGACAGTGTTTTATGTAGCTAGCGGGGTATAAAATAATAATATTATTATGAATTGAATACACCTGTCCGGAAGCGCTTCTATCAATTAAATATTGAAACATCACTGTGGCCTTTTATTATCTATGTTGTCCCTATATATCTATGTCTTGGGGACCTTGCCATGCATGCATAACGTTCAGAACTCCGAATAGATTTTTAGCATTATTATAAGTAATTCCCCATTGAGATGTTATGCAATAAATTCTTGAATATTGTACATATCTTGTATTAATTCACGAGGCAGAACCATCGACTAACATACACCACTATATACGTATTAGCAAAATCCAAAACCATTTGATACGGATATGTTTTCCAAAATGTGTTTTGTATGATTGTATCCAACCAGTGTGTGGTCGGGGCTCATATAAGGCTGCAGGAAAAGGGAATTGCACGGAGTGTCCAGAATATTCCACCACTTTGAAGGAAGGTAGTGAATCCATTGACCGATGTCAATGTAACGAAGGTTTCAAGAAAAATGAATCAGAGCCAGATTGTATTGGTAAGATCAATTGTATGCATGTCGTTAGGCTTGACTATATATCATATATATATACCCCATATAACACCCGACCTCACCTATACTATTTTATTGTCCGATAATAATTCGGCTTATGTGGTGATTTATATTGGGCATTTAATGACATAATTGATTGACTATACCAGAACAATCTCAACATATTTTACCAACTGATGTTAATTTAGGCATGAATTTTACAAATTTCGAACCTTTTGTCCAAAGTGGGGGTTGAAGGTTACAGTTTGCAATAAAAGTCTCCTTTGCGAAGTATAAATGTTATTAAATAAAGTTCATGAGTTGTTTGGACGAGCATCAATCCCTATATGTTTCACTATAATATACTATCGAAGGGTATGAGACTTTAATAAACGCACATATGTAGAACATGGGATTAAATCAGGTATCAATGTTTGTTAACTGTTGCTATCCAATGGAATTAGTTGTACTACATGTAGTTTAACCCTTTGATGGAGTTTCCTGAAATTTTGCGAACATCATGTACCAATGCATTATGTTATATATGCGAGTCTCATACAGGGAGTGTCGCATATATAAGAGAATAAAATGGCCTAACAATATTTGTCTTCACATTGTAAGCCAGTGCATTCTATTATATATGCGAGTCTCCCTATGGGAGGCTCGCACATATAAGAGAATGCACTGGCACATGGTAATTAATGCTACATAAGCGCAGCTCCAATTATGAAATGTTTAAAGGATGTTGAGCATACTGATAGTTAGAATATTGACAATTGAGGGTTTTGGTGATATTTAGGAAATGAACGTAGTGTGATGAGTGTGTTTCATTCAATGTTGTTGGTGAACAAATACACTCAAACTACATTCATTTATTGTATTTATGTAGCGTTTTCATTTTTAAATTCTATAAACTCAGCCGAATTGTTCTGCAGTTTGGATATTATACCATGCAGTATATGTAAATGAGCCCAGTGTTCTACTTGTGAATTATCGATCGATTAGTCTATGGCCGCGCAATTAAAAAACACGCCCAGTTATTATGTCTTACAATTTTAGACATCTAGGTCAACAAGATGTGACGTCGATCGGTTCGTGTTATCATTATGATGTGTTTTATTGGGATATGAAACGCATGACCCAATTGATAATTGACCATATATCGAACATGATTTATTGTAACGCACACGGGCTATGTAAATATAACAAAATGGTAAAAACTAGCGTTTCGCATATTTTCAAGTTAAGAACATAACATTTTCCTTGTGAGAACGTAGGAATTATCCAAGATGTGCGCTATCATATTCGTTATATATATGTTGACCTGCTATGGATAAACGTATACCTCTAATAATTGTTTTGTTAACCGAACAGATATAGACGAGTGTGCTTTGGACAACGGCAGGTGTGACCAGCTATGTGTGAACAAGTTTGGTTCGTTTCATTGTGCATGTAACGAAACTGGTTACCAACTATCCGATGACCATCGGACATGTCGAGGTGAGTGACGTAGAAGGCAATAGTATACTAACGACGAATACAACTATTCGTTTTTATTTATGTCAATATTTCATGCTAAAAGAACATTCAGGACCTGCATGTGCATTATATTGAAAATAGATTACAATCTAATTAACTCATGATTTTACCACTTATTCTGGTCCATATATTTAGTCATGAAACGGTGAGAAATTATTTGCTTCAACCGTCGATACTAACAATCTGGCTGTGAAATGCAGATACATATACTACCTCCGCCTGTTACTAAACTTGGTTATATGCTCCCAAAGGCCCACCTGATTTTCGAGTCACCGATTATTATTTTTATTGTGCCTTGTTATACGGTTTTAATAACCAACTATGGCATAAAATATGATTCAAATACTATAATTCATTACCATTTGAAACGTCTGTGTCTCATGAGATGCCCATAGAGAAATATAAAATAACTGAAATCATAGAAAGACTTCCCCCGTTATGGCTCCCAGAATGCAACATAATTCAAACTAAAATTGTGTTTTCAATGAAAGGGTAATAACGCTATATCTTAAGATATAGAGCTACCGGTACTCCCCTTTCATTGAAAATAATGAAACTTTTACGCAGAACACAAGTCGGTATTTAAACAAAAACAACATGTTCACAGTTTATTATACCGAATAAGTTGATAATACAACGTTTTGGAGCTTCCTCTTTCAAATGGTGTTTAATATGGCATATATCTTATATAGTGTGATCCGGGGATTCGAAAATTAAGTGGGCCTTTAACCAACCCAGCACAAAACAACAACAATAAAGTGATGTGAAATACCCCGGTATATAGGGTGATAAAATAAAAATTGAGAATAATCTGGCTCAAAGTAGTTATTTTTTACGAATATTAATTCGAATTGACAACATACACCGTCATTCTTATATATTATTAAATGCAATAACTCTAGATGCTATATCATTTGTGTTAGTTTATCGCTTATAGTTGAGTTCCGAATCGGGGTGTAAATATTTACAGTTGATCGTAGTTCAGATGGTGTTTTCTATAGAGTGGTATGGACGATTTCTTTAAACGTTTCGGCAATGTTAGTAGAATGGTACATTTCCCAGGTAAGCATAGCGCCTGTGTACTAACTTATCGATTTCACGCACCTGAACAAGTTCACAATTTGTCTTTAAAGGTACTCAATCCGATCAGACGGTACCCATATCAAATATGACCCAAAATTTTTGGCCGAGGTGGCAATTTATGACCATGAACTTGTTTCGGACAATTTCCGTTAATTTTCGAGGCATTTTTGAACTTTTGACCCTGACTTTCTTTCGCAGGAAATTTCGTCTCACCTTACTAAAGACGTTGCCGTGGTCATTTGCCACATTTTCCCAAATTTTCCTGACCGAACAGAGCTGGAATTTCTATTAGACTCACTTTTTCGGACTCAACACAATTAAATTTCGGCTCAAAAAGTTCGGCACAGGTGCCATTTAGGAATATGGGACATTTTTCCACATTTTCAGAAATTTTCCCGACCGAGCAGAGCGAAAACTGAAATTCGGCCCACTTTTTTGGACTCGACCTGACTCGACCCAAAATATTTTCAGCCCACCATTTTTGGCCGAGGTGGCAATTTAATGACCCCAAACTTGTTTCGGACAATTTCCGTTTATTTTCGAGGCATTTTTGAATTTTTGGCCCGGATTGTTTTTTGCAGGAAATTTTGTCTCACCTTACTAAAGGTCATTTGCCACATTTTCCTGACCGAACAGAGCGGGAATTTCTATTAGACCCACTTTTTTTCGGACTCAACACAATTAAATTTCGGCTAAAAAAGTTCGACCCAGAGGGGGCCATTTATGAATATGGGATATTTTTCCACATTTTCCGAAATATTCCCGAACGAGCAGAACGAAAACTGAAATTCGGCTCACTTTTTTGGACTCGACCCAAAATATTTTCGGCCCAACATTTTTGGGCGATTGGCCATTTATGACCCCGAACTTGTTTCGGACAATTTCCGTTTATTTTCGGACTTATTTTCAAGGCATTTTTGAACTTTTGACCCAGATTTTTTTTTGCAGGAAATTTGTCTCACCTTACTAAAGACGTTGCCACGGTCATTTCACACATTTTCCCATTTTTTTTGAATAAGTAACGGAATTCACGCTGCTGATAAACTAAATCAAATGATTCCGCCATCGAGAGTCGTTGCATTTAATAATATATACGAATAACGGTGTGTGTTGTCAATTTGAATTAATATTTGTTAAAAATAACTACTTTGAGCAATTCTCAATTTCTATTTGATCACCCTCTATACGGAGTGGTCCACATCACTTTAAGATAACGCAATATTTTCCGGACATTCCATTTCTGATTCCAGAATTCAGATTTAATGTTTGAATGTTTATTTGCACTGTTGTTGTACGGGACCCATATATATTGTGTTCGTAATTGTATTTGTGGTGACTTCACTGTGTCTTTCTCGGTCATATACTGTTCGTAGAAAGGTATATATAGTTAAGATATTTGATCGACCTATATATTCGATGCACCGGACACAATTCAAAAGCGAATAATATAAGAAGGATGTATTTTGGAGCGCAAACCGTCATGTGGCTTCTCTAATATATACGTATATAAAACATTGTATCCTACAATAATTATATTCTTAGGGCGAATATGTGTGTTATATATATGCACATCCAAAAATACTATATATATAGGATGTGGTGAAATTGGAGATTTTATTTCGAATACGATGTCATTTAATTTTCAGATACTCGACCTCAACGGAAATGCCACCCGCTGCCAAAAACTGCATATACCAATGTTGACAATGAACAATGTTTTGGTAAATCTAAAAACAGGACAATAACTCACGGAACACGATGCATGTTCAGCTGCATGGATGGCTTCCGGTCACGTGGCAGCAGGGTACGGTTCTGTCTGAAGAACGGGCGATGGTCTGGACGCTATCACAAATGTCGACGTGAGTCTATCAAAGTCGACATTCATGAGTTTCAAGCCTTGAAATAGGGTGTCTGTCATTTGCAGAATGAGGTCCCCAGAGGGTGAATTTAGTGATGCTACCCCGCATAGCGGGCTAGCATCACCAAATTCACCCTCTGTGAACCTTATTCTGCTGAGGTGTAAGCAGAATGAGGTCCCCAGAGGGTGAATTTGGTGATGCTAGCCCGCTATGCGGGGTAGCGTCACTAAATTCACCCTCTGGGGACCTCATTCTGCAAATGACAGACACCCTATTTCAAGGCTTGATGAGTTTGTGTATTCTTCCCTTTATATTTTCGACCCGTTGAGTTTAATATAATGAACCAAGTAAACTGGAAAGGTATGACACTTATGAACGTGCTGCAGGTAAAGTATATGTCTTACCGGACTATTTGACTAACATCAGCGGCGAGATGTACCGAGCTTGTAACATTCACATGCGTATCCAGGGGATATATATAAGGATTAACTGTCATGTGGACTGTTTTTATGGAGATGTAACGGTGAGGTAAGTGGACATAACTTGTGTAAAACCCGAAGGGTTTTACATACAAGTTATGTCCACTTACCTCACCGTTACATCTCCATAAAAATAGTCCACATGACAGTTAATCCTTATATTTATATACATTTAGCGAAAAGGCCACTTTTGTTAATATATTTAAATCGAAAAGTGTATCGTGACAAGATCAGCCCAAAATACCCAATAGCACCCTTGGCAAAAGTTAATAGGAACAATTTCTCTTCATGTTGAAACCCGATGATGTATTAAGTCAATCCTGCGCGAGTCAAAATGCGCCCAAAGCATTACGCATTCGTCTTTCCAAACCTAATGACGTATCGATGGTGTTATTAGCTTGGTGTCATTAGGCTTTGCGCATTCACCAAGAAATAACTGCAACTAGCCACGTGGGCACCGACCAATCAGAATGCTGGATTTAGTGATGACAACACTTAGTGTGTAAATATATATATATACATTCACAAAACTCGTTCGTTTTCTTGTAACGCCAACAAATTATTTACATATCTATCCTCATGTATCCTCATGTCGCGTTATTTGACGATCGGACGTCCGTATCTGTTGATAATCAACGTCTTTATAGTCCCGCACGCCGTGACCGTGTGGTTATAGTATGCAGGGGTGTTTTAATTAACCGTATATAATGTCTATGTAACTACACCAGAAATCAAAATGACAAAAACGAAAAATTAATTTGCCAAATCCAAGATGAAAGAGCATCACAATTTGCTTGCTACCTTTTCGGAACAACATAGAATACTGTTCGGGATATATGTGAAAAATCAGCTTTTTAACAATTTTGGTTGCCATTTTGCAAGCTATCTTCAGTAATATTGTCTAAAAAAACACCTCAGTGTGCCACATTTAAGACAGATCAAAACAATAAACACCTTTGATACCAAAGAGAGTTCTATTTTACATTTTTACTTCAAAAAATTGTCCATGAAAAGTAAATTTTCGCCGAATTTGATATCAAGTTTGTGAGAGAAAAATAAAATATTTCTGGTAATGTCAGTGGTGACAATAGTAAAAATTAGCCAATGTGCATCAGCAATGCCAATGTTAGTATTCGATGTATAGAAGGCATTTTTTTTTACCACAACTTGTAAGCGATAGCTGGACACACATGGGCAATATCTACCACTGTCCATCATTTGACGGCCAATTTGAGCAAAAGTGACATTTTGGTTCCATTGAGTTGGAATATTTATAAGTACCGGTATGCCTCACTTGAATTGCATGTTCAACTCATTGTTTGTGGAAATATGACCAGAATCCCAATGGAAAAATTTTGTGAAATTTTGTACCGCGTTCTGTAAAATAGATTTGTTTAGGGAACGGAAGGGGCTGGGTTCCACAGATTGGCATATTTCATTACTCCAATAATCAGTTAACGCGAAAAATAAAAAAAATATTTCACAATTTTCAACCAGTTCACAGCAGCAAAAACTGATCTAGAAGATATTAGTACAAAATAGTCATATGTTCCACTTCCGGTGGCCATCTTGGTAGCCCCCAAAAGGTCTTAGCTTCACAACAATATATATATTTGACAAGATTTTATCTCAATAATTTGCATCAAACTGACTTATAGTGATGCCATGTCCATGTTGGACGCCATTTTGTCTAGTGTCTACACGGCCACTTTTTTCCGTGTTAACATTGCTTAAAGGTTGAGGGACATAATAGGGAAGAAAATGAGTGGGGTGAAAATAAGTCCCGGTGGGGATGCAGCGGTAGCCTATCAGTTCCCAGACCATTATATTTGTGTTTTTATCGCCGTTGCATGACATTTTGACCCGATGACGTCACCAATTACAGCATCATATTTTTTTTGCTACAAGAATAATCAAATACCAACAAAATGACACATCACCTGTTAAAAGTCCAATCACAATGACATCACTTATATATAATTATTGGATTGCGTTTCCCCTACCTCATCATGATCGAAAAAAAAAATGGAAACTGAGTAAGACTAAACTTTGATCCAGTAGGTACACTGGGACTCAACATATTTGCTGTTAAAGATGCATAATCTGATTAAGCGTCCCCCTCAATTACTATTTATTTGGATTGGGGGGTAAAAAATATTTGATTCGAGTCGAGGAACCCACCTATCAAAGCTCAGAGTTATTAGATATCGATTTTTAAAATCTATTATTTTTCACCATCGACTTAATAGTGGCCCAGTAAAAAGACGACGATCGGACGGCCTCGGACCAAATTGCGGATGAAGATGGATAACTCTAAAATATAAAGAGGCTTTGTGTTGGTAATAAGGTCAAATTTCGTCGAACAACATGTTCATAAATAACACGTTTCGGACAATTTTATACTATAGTTGACAGTGATTAGCATTATTTTTGGGCAATTAATCGATTCTGATAACTGAAGCGGCATTTCTAAAATGTTACTAACACCATGTTTCCTGGATAATACGCATTGGGGTACATGAACATACCAAAGAAAGCTGAGAAGTTGGGTGCACGAGGGGTCCTACTAGCCCATCGACTATAACATTTTCTAAACCACATCACTTTGCTCTACCAACGTCATTTCTACATCAGCATGGTTCACCGATATCGCAGAATTATAGCAATATAAGTTGAGCAGCCCTCATTATCCAGATCCTTAACCCTTTCATGGTGGGAGCTGCGCTGGTGCAGCATTGAAGACCACGTGCCAGTGCATTCTCTTATATATAAGATAATACACTGGTTTACAAGGTCATTGTAAATAATGTTAGGCCAATGTATTCTCTTATATATGCGAGGCTCCCTATGGGAGACTCGCATATATAAGATAATTCATTGGCAAAGGGTTTTCCAAATAATTCAGAAAGCTCCAGATTTGGAAGGGTTAAAGATGCATAATTCGAATTAACGCTCCCAAATTACTATTTCTTTGGCTTCAGAATCGAGGAACCCACCCACCAAAGCTCAGCGTTATCAGATATCGAATTGTGAAATTTGTTATTTCTCGAGATATGTACTTATTTGTGGCCTGGAAAAAATCGTCAAGGCGACGGTCTAGGAAAAAATTGCGAATGAAGATGGAAAACTCCAAAATCAATTGGTAATACGGTAAAATTTCGTGATAATCAATGATAATACGGCCATATTTCGTTGACCAACAACATGTTGATAAATAAAACTTTTTGGAAAATTATTTACCATAGTTGACAGTGGTTAGCATTATTTTGTTGTAATTAATCGATTCTGATAACTATAGCGTATTTTGAAGAAATGTTGTTGTTGTAATAACTTGATGATATGGGGGCCGTCTGATCGGATTGAGTACCTTTAAACAACGAACACAAATACAGATAGTTCGGAATATAAGGCCTAAAAATGACCTTTCCTTCAGCTAACCCGACCCACCCTATTTTGAACGGCTGAATCTGCACATTTTATTGTGAATTCGGAATCCACAAAAAAATGTGTGGTTGTTTTTATTGAAATCTGATACGTCTTTTGAACAATTAAAATAATTGTTGTGCATCGTGCTTCATATATTAACTCTTTAAAACGGGGTCATGTAGTTAACCCTTTACCCAACAGAACGGCCCTGTGCCAATGCATTCTCTTATATATGCGAGTCGACCATATTAAAAATGATAAAATTGTCAAAGAATGTAGAAAAATATTATAAAAATTGTTAAAAAATGTAAGAAAAAATTATAAAATTGTTAAAGAATGTAAGAAAAAATGGTAAAAAGTGTTAAAAACATATTTTTTTTAGGCCAATGCATTTTCTTATATATGCGAGGCGATCTATGGTCGACTCGCATATATAAGAGAATGTATTGGCACAGGGCATAACTGTAACCATCACAATGTGGTCAATGAACCGGTTCCAATGATATCCATATTTGTATGGTGTTATTGAGACAGACGGAAGATATTTTAGGCTGTTGAAGCTTTATTTGGGCGTTTTTGGCCGTTTTGTTGGGTAAAGGGTTGAGTGAATATAGACCATGGTAATTGAATTTAAACTTGGAACATGGAACTTGAAATATTTGAACTATTGCCTGTTCCGTTGTATTTTCAGGGAGGGGGTGTAGGGGACTCAGCGAAATGGAGAATGGATATATTCTTCCACAAGTGTGTAGGAAGAAGCGGATACGATCTGGACAGAACTGCCGATACTTCTGCAATGCCGGCTTCAGACTTCAAGGAGCTATAGATTATATGATATGCTCTCACAGATACCAATGGATTCCGAAAGTCAGCCGACCGAAATGCTTGAGCATACACTAGCATGAGATGCGTGGCCTCAGCGTGACTGTGTGGACACGATCTTGGGTATATTCAACAAATCAAATACTTGTTTGGTGCAATGTGGTTGTATTATATAAAATAAACTATGTTAAATTCGCAACCATGAACGTGATAGCAAGTGACACAGTGTGATTGTGACAGTATTCGTTAAAGAGGATCAGCATTACACATACATTGCACATTGATTTTTCTGGTTGCTTATATATAGGGTGCGTTCATACACTTTAATTTGCCAGACATTCTTTTGCAGACATTTCCTCATATAAAACCCCATAGTTCCAGAATATAGACGACAACGTGCTGATAACATGCATATTTACCAAAGTTAATGGCATGAGAATAACAAGTTCTGTAGTTCTACGTGTAACGGGGTAACTAACAGTTTCCTTCAAATATAATTGTACGATTGATTCCTGCGAGATAATTGCAGGCTATTGACAGGCACATTTCGGTAGAATCGCTACAGGTAGAACCTACTATAGAGAGTTTACTTCTCATGTAGTGAGCTGTGGTAAAGATGCTTATTATCGCCATCATTCCGTTCATATTCGGGCACAATATCGTTTTCTGCGACGAAATGTTCGAGGAAACATACCATGTAAATTGTGAGTGTGTGAACACACCCTTATGGTACGTTTACACGCTGGCAATTTTGCAGGGAATTGGTTGTAGACGGTGTGCATCTTGTAGTGTGCTTGGTTATGAACGACGAATTACTTATAAAATGCACATGCCCATTACTATACTATATGCACAAAAAGATTTATGTTATACAATTAAAGGTACTCAATCCGATTCGATGGTCCCCATATCATCAGATTCCAACGTCCCCATATCATCAGATTCCAACAACAGCAACATTTATTGCAATGCCGCTTCATTTATCAGAATCGATCAATTGCCACAAAATAATGCTAACGACAGTCAACAATAGTATAAAATTGCCAAAAACGTGTTATTTATCAACAGTTTGTTCAACGAAATTTTGCCGGATTGTCAAATATCTAACACCGAAAGCCACTTGATTTTAGAGTTATAAATCTTTATCCGCAATTTGGTCCGAGACCGTCGGCTTGACGAATATTTGCCAGGTCGCCAAAAATTACATATCTCGAGAAATAACAAATTTCTATTTATGCATCTTTAACATTTGCCTTAAAGGTACTCAATCCGATCAGAGGGTCCTATATTACTATTTCTTTGGCTTTGGGGGTAAAACATATTTGATTCGAGTCGAGGAACCCACCATCAAAAAAGCTCAGAGTAGGAAAGCTTGAGGTCAGTCTAGATGCTAGGATTTTGCGATTTTCTTGTTTAGATTTCAAAATTTTCTCACACCCGGCCGAACAACCATGGTCGGCCCGGTGTGTCCTGGTCTATTGCCTGTAGTCGTGTGCATTTGTCTGGAGTTAGACCACTAGATGTTAGGATTTGTGCAATTTTCAGGTTCAAAATATATGAATATTATCATACCGGGTAGATAGAACCATGGTTTATAAATAGGCTATTAGCCATGTGAACACTAAACTTAGGTGCAAGGAGGGAATGAAATTATGCAAAACCTTTGGTCTGAATTCAGGGGGTGTTTTTGGTTTGATTCAAGGGGGGGAGGTGCAAATGGAATTATGCAAAACCTTGTCTCTGGTCTGATTCAAGGGGGGGGGGTGCAGTTGGAATTATCAAGGTGGACACCCGCCAACGGAGACCCATCTAGCCACGTCCCTGCATGCAATAGACAGTCATCTGTTAAGAATTTCAGGAATATTTACCAGGCAAATTTACCAGCTGTGGGAACGTAGCCTTAAATGCATCGGTTTGTCTGTAATGTATGCAAGAGTACAGATACGCGAGAGTGCACAACCAGCTTAACACTATAAAGTTCAACAGTTCAAAAGTTCAACAGGTCGTTTGTTGAACTTATAATCTGAACATTTCCATACACCAATGAATATGAATCCTTCTGTACCTGTATTATCGTTTCGGCTGTATGTCGTCTGCTTTTATTATCCGAACATCCCTTCAAATGAATAATACCAAAACTACAGATACAGGCATACCTTTTTATTATTCAGTGGGATAATCCATTCAACATAGAAAAGGATAAAACAAGGGACACTTCAACAATTTGAGATTTCTATACAATTTCCATAATTCTGTGGTTGAATCAATTAAAATATTAGTATTTATATTTGAAGTCGGGATTGAGAAGTTGCGATATAGGTAAGGCATGCGAACAAAAAGGTCAACCAGGCTGCTGAATTGGAAAAGTTTGCATGTTTTCTTTGATGAGGCCATCCATAATCTCTAAACGTTTAATATGGTACCCATAATTTGCGAAACGTTTATTAAATTACCCAGACTCCACAAATTGCATGAGAACAGCGAATTTATATACATGTGTTATTTGGTTAAACTGAATAATAAAATCAAAATTCGTTCAACAAAGAACAAAAAACATTATCGATCGGATAACTACGACAGCGCAGAGCAGTCTCAGCTTGTGAAGAAACGTTGTGATAATGTTCGCGGTAGGATCCCATTAGTGTAACAATATTTACTCTGAATAATCGAATTCATAATGCAAGTAACCGTGGCAAGCCTGGTCAAATTCAGAACTTTTACATTAAATGCATTAACATCACAGTCATCTTGTTCAATACACTTTTCACTGAAAGGCAGTAGCTCTCCGAAGCCTTAACGGTATTTATTGATCGTAATGTTCACGAAGCATCCATAAATATTATGCACATCGAGAAACAAGACATTTGCCTGGGACGACTGTGATCATATGGTGCATTTTATATATATATCAGCAAATGTTGTGCGAACCACACCTTACGGTATTCGTGTTCTAATGGGATCCATTCCGGTTATGCGTTCAGATTTGTTATTTACCTGTTATATTGACCAGCAGTATTAGAACTGGGCGACGATTGGCAGAGAAGCCAATCATTCCATTCGACTGATGGTGTTGGATCACAAGCAATGGGACTTACAACTGTATGAACAGAATGTACATTGGGTCATCTAGTTGTGTCCAGAATTTTGCCACAACCATGAGGTATGCCTTGTTCTTTCTGATCATATCTCTTCTAAGTGTTGTTCGCTGTGACATAAGATCAGGACAGCTCAGAGAAATCCCTGGTTTCATTAATACCGATTGCAATACTTGCACATTAACAATACTCAACAGCGTCTCGAAGATTCGGTGTTCTGCTGCTTGTCTGGAACGTGGTATCTGCGTGTCATTCCAATATGACAGCAACAAAAAGTGTAAACTTCGAAATTGCCATCCAAGAGCAGGCGAATGCAGCGAGGTGAAAGATCGCACAAGGCATTATCGCATGGTTCTACCTGAAACTCCTACTGGATACAAATATGAGTCCTCAATTTATGGGTGGTACAAATTGCAAACAACTGCAAAAGCAACATGGCAGGATGCACGGGATAATTGCGCGAATGAGGGTGCCCATCTTCTCGTTATCAACTCGCAAGAAGCACAAGACTGGATATCACGAATTCTTATCAATGAAGGAAATGGAGAATACTGGTGGGTTGATGGGAATGATTTGTTTACGCAAGGACAATGGCTTTTGCACAATGGTGAGATTGTCATGTGGTATGCATGGGCACCAAATCAACCGACAAATGGCAACCAGGCAGAATGTATAGTGTTGGATCCCAGAAATACTAATGATTTTTATTGGAATGACAGTGATTGTGGTTATATGAACTACTTTGTTTGTCACATAGATGAGTCTTAATTTCATAAGGAAATAACTAATCAAATATTTTGTTGCGTGCTAAATGCGTACCAATAATATAAGTTATTTTGTGATTTGGCAATGCAATGATTGCCCAAAATCATCTGTTCTTATAATATTCATGAAGGACATTGGCTCCAAAATTAAACCTCTCGAAGGTCAAGACGCCCGTTCTGCTTACAATACCTAATATTAAATCTTTTGCATAGAATATTAAATTCCACTGTTTTCAGATACCAAGAACAAAAAAAAAATTGTTCACAAGTACAGTTGATATATCCATATCATATCCGAAAACCATGAGAGGGAACTTAATTTTGCAACATTTAAGAAATGTATCCAATTAATTCCATTTAGAACGATAACAAGAATAAAGGATGTTGTTTGTTTTTGATAGTGTTTATGTCATGTGTGTTGATTAATACAATTTGGCTCACAGGTCACAGCCCATTCCCAATTTCCAGCTGACCACGTATCTTAAATACTGTGGCTAATTTCCAGTTGATTGCTCCCTACTTGAGTGGACCAAATTGCATATTTGATTGCGCTGAAATATTTATGGTTGCTTCATTCTTCATTGCAATATATAGAGGATATCTACACTTTTTGGTTGGATATGGGAATTGTCTCATGAGTGATGACAAAAACATTAATTTCCACGACTGGCTCTGCCACGAGTGGAAATTTATTTATTTGTCATCACGAATGAGATAATTACCATATCCAACCGAAAAGTGTAGAAGTTCTGTTTATTATATGCTCCGCTCAGTTGGCCCATAGCTCAACTCGAAAGAAGAGTAAAAAGTGTAGATTTGTATACCCAAGCACAGCCATGCTAATAAGATTCTGAATATAAAAATAGTTCCATTTTCAGACATATTGGTTGAGGGATAAAGGGGCTAACATCATAGTATGTTTAACACAAACAATTAATTGATCGCACATTACAAGTTTTCAACCTGAACACTCATGGACTTTTAGTTTTAATTAACTCATCTAGTACCGAATCATTTTTAATTTAATACCAGTGAGATATCGATTCTCACTAGACGGATAACGGTTTTTATCTGATACAAAAATACCACTATTTGATAGCATAGCATATAATGTATGAGGTTATGATGATGTATCATATTGAAGTGAATTCAGTCGTAAATTCTTGCACCAATGATATAGGGATTGAAGAGATGCACAGCTCAAGGTTTACTTTAATGTTGCAATCATAACATCAAACAATTGGGGACAGTTTTAACAAACCAGAATATTGAGTTAGCGTTGAATGTTGTGAGCTTTCGGAGCTACTTCCGACCTTTTTCGAGCCAATGACAGATAACGCCAATCCGATAACGTCCCTTTAAGCGGCATGACGTACCCTACATGTTAGTGAACGTTCAGACGACCACGATACAATCGTAAGTGGAGGAATCGAGTACACAAAATCGTGGATATTTTGTTCAAAACGATTGCGATGTCGTCGCAGATGAGTATATCGTGGATTGTTCGCAAGCCATGGTTAACCACGTGATTGATTACGCTACGATCTTTCCATCTACGTTGTTTATGTACACACGACTGCGATTCCGTCGCAAGTGGAGGATGCGCCACTATTTCGCATCTAAATTCAAACAGTGCTTGATATTATTTATTTACTCGCGATCTTTTCGTGAGCACGCGCAGTCCAACTAACGGTTACTACCTACAACGAAAATATTTCTACTTAGATTGAATCGTGGTCGTCTGAACGTTCACTAAGTTGTCGCGATTCGTCTGCATAATTATGTTCTTGTCAAAATGTTGGTTGTGTGATAAGAAACCATGATCTCTGTTGATGTCAGCATGTACAAAGCTAGTAGAGTTTGTTTATGAATTCGAGTATTGTTGTCAAAATAAATGTGGGCTGCATGCAGGGTTTGCCAGTGGATTCAAATGTGAAATTCAACATAGCTGCTGGCGGCCATGTTTTAAAACAAATTTCGGAGGGAAAGGGATTATCATATCTAGAGGTCACCCTGAAGATTCATTTGAAGTTTGGTGACAATCGGATAAGATATGTGACTTTTTGGGTGTGCTAACGAAAATTGTTGACGGACACACGGAGGGACGGACGCACGGACACAGACGACTCGACAACGGACGCCAACCCATGGCAATAGCTCAAATGTTTCAGGTGACTTTGACCCTACCAGTATCAAGTAGTAGCGATTTCTGCGAGACATTTTAGGTTCTAAATTTTGTCATCTGCATTAAAAACAGTTTATCAGAATTCCGTTAAAACAACGAATCCTACAAATTATTACAAAAACTATGTCTTATCGCTGAAGGTTTCTCATTCACCACACCAGAAAGCCAATAAATGCGGATCAAAAATATACTAATCGGATTAAATACACCCCGATACTTCCCAATACGCCTTTAGTATACATTCCAACTGAGACATACTTCATCAGCAATGTTAGCTGTTATATTATGCATTGTGTTCCCGCAATAAAATCTTCAAGAGTGGCCCAGCCATTGTTCACACCTAAATATCGAAAGCAATTAACGCGGTCATAAAAGTTACATACTGCAACAATGAGACATCCGCGAAGATACATCCGCGAATACATACATCCTGCAAAAAGTCTAACCGGTACGCAATAGAGCGAGTACGTTATTAATCAAAGTTTATAACATCGCCAGATCAGCCTCGCAGTATACACCCATGAGGGCTTTATAAGCTTATAGATCATGCGAACTGTGACAAGAGCCACATTGTTTTCTGAGTGCGTTTAGATACTACCACAAGCCTAGCATGCTTATCAACTCAATGTCATCTGGAAACCAGACAATAACACTGTCACACAGCCAATTTAGGTTTTTAGTTTCTGAAATGCCCGATATGTTATACTTCCTTGGAACATAAACTTTAATGAACACAATCTTTCATATTATATGGAAATTATATATTAAATAATTAAAAGAAAGGAGTAACAAAAATAATATCGTGTACATGTGCGTGACTACATGTATGTACATAAACTGTATGTATTGACACTACTTCAAAACTTGGGAGTGGGGGGATTTGTAAAAATGCTATGTATTGAAGTCAATTGAGGATAAAGAATATGAGCAAAGGGAATGGAAATAACGTCAGGAAGGGGTTTAATTGATGATGCTGAAGCAATTACCATGACGCTAAGTAGAGATAGTTTATATTGTAAGGTGGCAATATACATAATATAGATAATTTGCATACATAATGCAACAAAATATTAAACATTGATGAGATGAAATAGCGAAATGTAGTAAATTGAGCAGAACATCTCGGATGAGCCTCGGTGGAGCTATATTAGACATTTCTGAATATTCCGAAAATTGGAAAAGAAAGCATAAAATACATATTACAATCTCGTCTTAACCCTTCCATGACTAGATCTTCCTGAAATTTTGCGAAAAACCTGTGCAATGCATTCCCCAATAGGGAGCCTCGAATATATAATGGTAGTTTACATTGCTGTAGATCTGTACACAGATATGTGTGAAGTCACGTGTCACATATTGCTGTGATCACAACATGATTACTGATTGTGAACGCGCGCTCATCAGTACTCTGTTAATTGACAATTCGCTATGAGTCGTGTCAGTTTAGGCCAGACAATCAACTATCAGCAGACCAAAGCAGTTTATTCTTACACCAGTTGATGGTTATGCTATGCTTTTGCGGCCGCCCTGTTGTTTGTTCACTGAATGTATAAGGTATTACCAAACTCCAAGAAGTACAAATATTAATAAGATATACTGTACAGTTAACACTTTACTTTAAGTACTTTGTCACCACACACACCAGATCACATGTTCTCGCTCACACAGTATGAAATACATGAGTTGAAATGACAAAGACAGATTAAGCACATTCGCCAAGCCCGGGTAACAATTAATCAAATCATACTTGCCTGTCGCAATGCCTCGGCGTTGATTGTGACTTATAACTGATACGATTTTTGGTCACACGAACGAATACCGTTTTCTTTCTGTGTCCATTTCTATATCAACCCGTTTACACTACTATGCGTGTAGAACTGTATACAGATCAACAGCAATGTAAACCCACCCTAAGAGAATGCATTGGCCTAACAATATTTACCTTGAACTTATAAGCCAGTGCATATTGTTTTATATCACATGAAACCCCTATAATATCATTGAAAAGTCCATAACATATTTCCTTATCTGTCACTAGTGGCTAATAGCTAATAGTCCAAGCGGTAATTACTTTCATTGTATACCTGCGCGCGAGACGTAATTTTGATTCCGTACCAAAAGATAGCTGTGAATTACTATTGAACTCTGATGATTTGTTTTGATTAAAATTATATTATTGACAAATGTTACCAATACATAACCCAATAGACGTCAAAGACGAAACTAAAGGGGACTATATTTCGTTGCGCGTGTAGCTCAATACTGACGTATAGTGGTGAAGCGTCTGAGCCAACACAAGACTTGTATACAGTTTGCGTGTTCTCTACAGATCTGATGTTGTTTAAAAGGCATAAATATTTAGTTTTTTTCATGTGATACACAAGATCTTCAACTCGTTATGTTGGGGTATTAGATTTTATGAAACTCGTTTCATAAAATCTTATCTCCCAACATAATTCGTTGGAGATCCTCTATATATGCGAGAATCCCTATGCAAGACTCGCATTTATCACATAATTTGGTCATAAAAGGGCCATTCTCAGGTAACCGGGACCAAAGCAACAAAATAAAATCGAAAAATTAATTTTCGTAAACAGTTGTCAACATTATTTATTTGTGAAGTTGGGTATCCATTGTACATTTAACAGAAGTGGTTAACATATCGATGATATATTCCTATAAAATATGACTCCATGAAGATGGTACCCGCATTTTCAGTGTGCGACAGATACGTTACCACAGCATCATTCTAGATAACATCGGTTTTTCTATCTAAGAGGATTTCTGCTATGCACAATAAGATGTAATGCTCATATCAGTCCACAAGTTGCATATATTGACTGAAAAATCATATCTGGTATGGAATACTTTTTATTTATGGACCATATATACACGAATTCTACGCGAATCGTGACTTATTTTCAACCATTTCAGGAAAACATAACACACAGTTCGTGTGTCCTACATTATTATGAGCGTCGTGGACAAATGTTTCAATGTACATGTGATTCCACACACTGGGGTTTACAAGGAACCAAAATTATCTGAAATAGCTTTATTTTTTCCCAAATATGCGTTGGTACATCGGCCAAGTTTTAGGTAACGTATCTGTCGCTATATAACAGAAAATTATATTTTCTCAGTTTCAAAACTGGCATTGTACTACATGAATATGCCACAGTATGTTTGCTTCCTTTGGTACATATTTGTAACAAAATAGCTTGTATTGGATGCAAAAGCAAACAGATAGATCAATATATTATATACATGCATGCACTCTATATTTAAATCTTCACTGATATATTGAATATTGAATAGTTTGTAAAAAGTCTGATTATCGACTTAATAGTAGGTATCCAAATAGTTATAGGCCTGTATTGAACAACATAATAAATATTTCTAAATACCGGTATTTAAAAAGGTCCGTCCGCGGGACACCCACCTAATGGAGTAGATTAGTAAAAGAATTGTTCACTTCGTGACTAAAGCATGAAATTTTGACATACCAATTGATATTAGATATGGAGCCACGCTGAAATTTCACTTTAACCCCTCTTTTAAATTTAAAGAGCGTTTCGTGGTTATATAATTTAATAAATGTCACAATTAATCTTACCATGGAATCTGCGCTTGAAATTAGGCATATACAGTAAGAATGACTCAGCGCGATATAATGGCACATTTTTAGGGCGAAATTGGAACTCCCCGTTCAAGATGACTGTCAAAATGGCAGCCGTAAGTGGAACATTTGACGTTTTTTCACTGATATCTTTCAGACCAGTTTCTTCTGAATTGAACTGGTTCGGAAATGTGACTTTATTTTGTATTGTTCATGTTAATTGGTCACTGGAGCAATGAAATATGACATTCGTTGGATCCCAGCGGCCAGCCCCTTCCGATCCCTCAATAATTTGATTTTACAGAACGCGGTATGAAATTTTACCAAAAATCGCCATTGGGATTCTAGTCATATTTCAACAAGAAATGAGCAGAACTGTGCAAAATAAGTGAGGCTTACCATTACTTATGAAAATTTCAACTCAATGGAACCAAAATTGTCACTTTGGCTAACAATGGCTGTCAAATGACGGCTAAAATATGGAAAATGGTAAATATTGTCCCGTCGTGCCACGCAATCGCTTGAATGTTGTGGATGATGAATAAAATAGGCTGTTCTGTCATATATACATTGAATACTAACATTTATGATGCATCTTGGATAAGTATTACTATTACATTACCAAAATTATTGAAATTTTCTCTCGAAATCGGGAAAACAAAAACTTTTCAGGTTTGCACCATTTTTTCAAGTAAAATGGAACTATCTTTTGTGTTTATTGTTTTGATCCGTCTTAAATGCGTAACACTGAAGTGTTTTTAGAAAAATATACTCAAGCTGGCTTTCAAAATGTCCACGAAATTTGGTAGAAAATTTGATATTTTCAAATGAGCAGAACTCTGAAACTGAACTGGCATAATTATGTGGCTACTCAGGCCCAATAACATGTGCAATCATTATAGGTAAGTGGATGTCAGACCAGGTAACACGTCTATCAGGATAGGTGTCTCAATACCTATTACTCTAGAATGACAGAGAAATAGCCAACTTAAAACACTGGCGGGTGGACCAGATGACTTTTTAGAAAGTCAAACAAAGAGATGAGTAAAAAACTGCTTAATAACATCAAATTCTGAGTCCTTGGCATCAAGATTGATTTACTAATGTCAGGAAAACAGATTCCTCCATTGTGCATATAAAAGGCCACCAAGATGAAGAACTCTCTGAAATTACATCCCAATCGATTAACATATGCTTATTATTATGGAAAGTGATAGCCACCAAAGGTCCAACTGCACTACTCTCCCCTGACCATACAATCATATTATATATACATAAACACCACACAAATGACCATGCAGCCACTCGCTTTATACACACACACCTCACCCACGACCATACAAGGACACTTGGGTTTACCCGTGAACCACACACATGACCATACAGCCATGAGTCAACCATTCAGGTACACCAGATATACTCCTACACTTCACTCATGACTATACAGTCGTTCAATCGTGATCATACAATCACTTGTATACATATTCACCTCATCATTGGCTATACAATAACTCCCTGTATATATATTTGCCACATTTATGGCCATATATCCACTCAAGATATACATATACACTGCAACCATAACCATAGAGTAACTCCCGGTATGCATATACACATCGCCAATGGTCATACAGCCCTTGTATATATACAAATGCCCCGCACACATGGACATTCACACACTCCAGGCTTGAATAAACTCCCCACTCAAGACAATTCAGCACTCGTAGCATACCCATACACAACATGTGTGGTCATACAATCACTCCTTGTTTACCAACTTCACCTCACCATTGGCCATACGATCACTCCCTGTGTACATATTGACCACACCCATATAGCCAATAAATATATACAATGTACACACACACACACACCCCACCAATGCCTATCATAGAATCACTCCAGGTATACATCGACACCTCACCATTGACCCTACATACCTTCTAGATATAGCAATACCGCGCATAGTACCTCACCGTTGGCCATACAGTCACTCCTGTATACATTTTCTTCGCACCCATGACCATATACCCACTCAAGATATACATATACACCCCACTCATGACCATAAGGTCAATCCATGTATACATATACACCTCACCAATGAATATACCAATATCACGCACGACCATTCGTACACTCCAGATTTACATATACACATCGCCCATGACAATTCAGCCACTCGATGTATACTCAATCACCCCATTCATGATCATACAGCTATTCTCGGTATACATATACACCCACCAATGATAATACAGCCACGGCAGAGATGATTATACATCACATATACAACCATGACCACAAGGACACTCCATGTATACTCCAGGTATGCATATACACTTCAACAATCATTACCGTACTGTCATTCCATGTACACCTATACACATTGCACATAAGCATATATAAAATCACTGCCTATTTATTCATACACCTACAGTCCCACACGTGATCATACAGCCATCATATGTATAAATATACACCCTTCATTGACAATAGTCACTCATGTATATCCCATGTATATCCCACACATGACCATACAGTCACTCTATATATACATAAACAACACACAGATGAATATACTGCTACTATCAGTATACACATAAACCACTTCAATAACCATACAAATAGTCCTTGTATAGCTATTCACCTCACACATGACCATACAGTCACACCTTGTATACCTATATAGTAGCAAAATTCCATATTACAGTGCATCATTTAAAATGAATTTGTCATGCCCCAGAAGGTACAGGGACAACGAGAATGAAACATGTAGTAGTCAGTAGATTAAGAAACATGGTTAATCACTAAGTGTTACAATTTTTTTGCTAACTCTTTGGAACAGAGAATACTGCTCTGGATATATGTAAAAAATACTTCTTTTTTTATCAAATGTGGTTGCCATTTTGGAAGCCATCTTGAGTAATTTTGTATAAAAACGCATTAGTGTGACGCATTTATTAAGACATATCAAGAACAATAAACATCTTTTATACCAAAGATAGTTCCATTTACTTGAATAAATGTCCAAACCAGAATAGTAATTTTTTGCCGATATTGATTTGTGTCAAACTTGTGATAAAAAATCCAATAATTCTCGTAATGTCAGTGGTTACATTAGTAACACTTAACCAATGTGCATCAGAAATGTTAACATAAGACAGCATAGCCAATTGTATTCGCCAATCACAACTTGTAAGCGATTACATGGCATGATGGGGAAATATTTACCATTTTCCAGGTTTTGGCTGCCATTTTGGCAGCCATTTTCAGACAAAGTGACAATTTTTGTTCCATTGAGTTCAAATATTCATAAGTAATTGTATGCCTCGCTTAGTTCGCACATAGATAGAGGGTTATAGAGGGAGTACCATGGTATTATGACTGATAGAGGTTATAGAGGGGGTACCCCCCCCCCCCCTCAGGGCCTACGCAATTTTTAAAGACCACGTAGGCCTAATTGTATAATTCTGTGGCATTATATACCCTAAGGACCTATAATAATAACAATAGAACATTTAACTGTGTCAATTAAAACAATCCTAACAGTCATATTGATGTTTTCTTCGGCTTACGAACACGATTGCATAATCGGTAACGTATCTGTCGCGGTAACGTAACTGTCGAATCGAAACGTTTTTAGCAGCTGTGGCTATTGGTGAATACTAAAAGCTTCCAAACTATATTGTTAAATGATCCCAGCCGAACCTGTTATATGATAGAAAATACCAATCGGCAAGGTTTAAGACGTTTATTGAGATATGGCACTAAATGTTGGTAACGTATCTGTCGAAAAGTAACGTACCACTCCGTGGGCCGAGGCTATGTGTCGCTAGCATTTCTTGCACAAATTGTCGAGCAAGTTTTCGATATTACATACTCAAAGACATCCATGGGACGGATGTATGGACACAACTTGCAAACCTGATACACATTTTACTTATTGACAAGGCGCAACTTTTGACTTGGTAACGTATCTGTCGCGACGATTTGCGACAACAACATATCGTGGTGTAAAATATACCGTTCCTGCTAAATTTATGCCACCAACTACGTTCTAACATTGTCACGACTACAGATACGTCGACAAACCCAATACAAGTCCAATGTAGCCATTTTTATGAGTTGTAGGATTAAATAAATTATTCCAACCGAGCTTGCGACAGGCTGTTTTGGTTGGATATGGGGTATATATCGCTACAGGGTGTCAAAATTATCATGGCGTTGTATCCACATTGTTTAAAATAAATCACAACTGGTTCGTTTCAACCGGAGAGGAACATTTTTGAACACGAAAATGGTAGTTTTTATGTTGAAAGTGGTGTGCGACAGGTAAAACCCGTATTGGTCCCTGTTATCTGAGAATGGCTCAAAAGCAGTTTCATAATTATCGGTAATAGACACGTTTAATATCAGCGCGTGCGATGACGTCACGGCGTTCTTCAAATAACTTGCGATCGCTGTAGTTTATGATTGTTGTTTTCGATGAAAATTGCGCGTTGCTTCGGGTTTATTTGATCATGTGATAAAAGGTATCTCACACTCGTCCTATTTTATACGTAATTTATCAACCTCGTCCTCTAAATTCTATTTGAGCCTCGGTAAACCTCGGCTCAAATCGAATTTAGTGAACTCGGTTGATAAATTCCGTATAAAATAGAAACTCATGTGAGATCCTCTATATATAAGAGAGTGCACTGACATGGGTTCTGTAATGCTGCACGAGTGCAGCTCCAGCCAATAAAGGGTTAAAGATGCCCTGTAAGAGTTCACACCATAACATCACCAGATAATGATTAGATCGGACCCATGAGCTCATTAATATGAGGTTTTTATGACCAGATATCGACTTTCAAACGATGAAGTTGTAACACGGTTATAATTTTTATCAGCCTAGCAAAAATTACAGTGATCCCGTCTACGAAGAGCGTCCATTTTTCCGTCATCTAAAAGCGGCGAGTAATAAAGAGGATTTCAAGTATGAGTTTTTGCACTTGTTTATAACGTAAAACTGTTGGATACTTATGTGTAATTTTCGCGATGAATGTGCCATACAAATCTACTGATTTCAGGTTGTCCAAGTTGTTTGATTTTTTTCTTTTGGTCGGTGAGTTGAAAATTAGATCAAGAAATGTTTGACTAATTTTGGTGTCAAATAGGACAGAGCATTGATATGTACATGGTATAATACTGCACGTGAGAAATGCATATAGTCACAAATCTTTTTATATATAGACAATACATACAGTATGTGTTTGAATACCGAAATATCTCATGAGTGCTGGAAAGAAATATCGAATTTTCACGAGCGTCTGCATTCTGCAAGCCGCGAGTGAAAATTCGATATTTATTTCCAGACACAAATGAGATGTTTCAGGTATTCAAACAAAAAATGCAATTGTTCTTTTTATTATAATTTTTTTTTATGCGCCTTGTTAATGCTCAAAGTTGCTAAATTATCGTCGCATCGGTGATATAATGTTCTATATCCATTTTTATTTTTTTGTGGGAAACTCTATTTGAAAATTTGACCATCTGGTTTTCGTATATGTCTGCTTTATTTTCACCTTATGTTCTTTTCGTTGTATCACAGGAAACGAAAAACTAATCTGATTTTATTTTCTTTCTTTAAATGTCAGTATTATTCTTGTAATTCGTTGACATGTGTTTGGAGATAAAACACTTTGCTCAACAATTTAGCTTTTTCCGTGAGTGCTAAAGTGGTTTTTAGGTTTTTAAATCATTCCAAAGTACAAAACTCGCACATTTTGTCATTTTCAGTGCTATATAACTGGAATTAGCTGGAATTAAGATTTTCATATATAAGAGTACGAATGCACGATTTCCAGTCAGGCATATTGACGGCCACCAGTTCCCATTGCCTACCATTGTCGGTTGTAGATAGAACATTATAGAACTAAAATTTACGCGATCATGTGGTACAAAATAAACCAATGCATTGGACCACAATGGAGATAGAACACTACAGTACTGACACAAAAACTAATTCGGGAGATGGAACATATTTGCATAGCCTCTCATTCATATCTGCAGGTATATGCTATACTCAATATCTTGTGGTTTTCGGACAGAAAATGCCACGCCGAATCGACGGTACAGTTATCTCATTTCCCCGCCAAAATGGATATAGAACATTTTAGCATCGAGGCGACGTTATGTGGCCAGTGATAACAAGAGACCGTTAGCAAAATGTAACCTAAAGTGACGCCTGATTTTGCCCGATACCTTAATCACTAAAGTCGGAATCATATTCATTTCTCAGATATTATCAAAAAGGAGTATCTGGTGAGTGAATAGTTTTTGACACCCCATTGGGACAGAGTTTATATTTTAAGGTACCATTATACACAATATAGATCATTTTCATACACAATGCAACACGATATTAAACATTGATGATATAAAATAGCGAAATGAAGTAAATTGAGCAGAACAGGAGCCTCGATGGAGACATATTACAAATTTATGAATGTTCCGAAAATTAGAAACGTGGAATAACGAAATCGTATCTCACTACAGCTTCGAAGAGATACATACGATATACGATTCCGTAATTTTTCGTTATTTTCTAGGCAAGCATATATAATAAAAAATGTTAGTTCAAAATAAAATGTTTCTAGCTAAATAAAACCTGCCAAACTGATAATTTTTCAGCGTTTAGTGCAAAGCACATTAGCCGAAAAATATTGTATTCGCTGTTCGTGATAATGAGTGAGCGATCTATTATCGCTGCGTGCACGAACAATGGAAAGAGGTCACGCTATTATAGAGCGTGTGTTCGTCATTTCTAGCCAAATCGCCTTGTCCTTCGGGTCAGCTCCAATTTTGTTTGTTTCAAACATTTGAGTAATGTTATGGATTGACTGTTCAATACCGCAAGGAGAGGCGTATGTTGAAACTATATCTGAGAAACAGATAATCTTATAACGCATGACATCATGCATATTATAGAAAATTGACGTTGAATTTTGTTCAATAATCATTAATAAAAGTTAATTGCAACTTTGAAATGTGCGTATCGCACCTTATTTATGAAGTAAAAGTTTTATAGTCTTTTATATTAAACGAATATAATGTGTCATTCGATCACGATCATAGTGTATATATTTGAACATGTTAAATATGTTAATTTATATTTATATATATTATATAGTGTGTGTACAGGTTTGTGTTGCACAATTGATCAATTAGAATGAATTTCCGAACATTCGAGCTGCGTTAGAGATGTTGGTTTCGGAAAACAGGTTTCCATCGTTTTTCCCCAAGAGGTTTTTCGTTGGTTTTTCCTGACCGTCAACGCAGACACAGTATGATGTAATTAATCTGTATGTGAAGACGTGCCCGTTCCTTAACGTGTAAGCATGTATACCAATAAACGCTGATGTCTATGGGGCGCCATCCCTGCAAATATTCGTTTTCGGAGATATCTCCTTGTAATTCGGAGATATCTCCTCGGTTTCGAGGAGATATCTCCTTGGAATTGCAATTTCTAGCAGATATCTGCTTGGAATATGGTCCATTATGGAGATATCTCATTGGATCCAAGGAGATATCTGCTTGGATTATGGAGATATCCCCTTGGATCCTAGGAGATATCTCCTCGCAACTACGAGATATCTGCTTGAAATATTTCCAACGAGATATCTCCTTGAAACCGAGGAGATATCTCCATAATCCAAGCAGATATCTGCTCGGATTGTGGAGATATCTCCTTGAAATAGTTTTCAACGAGATATCTCCTTGGACCCAAGGAGATATCTCCATATTACAAGCAGATATCTCCTTGAAAATATTCCAAGCAGATATCTGCTTGGATTATGGAGATATCTTCTTGGAAAACCGCGGCCATGAAATATTAATGATTTCTCCACAGTACATATATCTATGATCGAAATACATCCAAGCAGATATCTGCTCGGAATATGGAGATATCTCCTTGAATTTTTTTTTTTCAAGCAGATATCTCCATAATCCGAGCAGATATCTGCTTGGATCCAAGGAGATATCTCCTTGAACATATTTCAAGGAGATATCTCCATAATGCGAGCAGATATCTGCTTGGATCCAAGGAGATATCTCCTTGGATCCAAGCAGATATCTGCTCGCATTATGGAGATATCTCCTCGGTTTCAAGGAGATATCTCCTTGAAAATATTTCCGAGGAGATATCTCCATATTGCAAGCAGATATCTCCTTGAAACCGAGGAGATATCTCCATAATGCGAGCAGATATCTGTTTGGATCCAAGGAGATATATCCGAATGGCGAATATTTGTAGGGATGGCGCCCCATAGATGTCGACCCCCAGTGGACTCCGGTGCGGCTTGATGGCAATGATAGTGTTATCATTATTGGAAAATTGAGAATACTGCAATCAATCAAGTTTATTCTCCAAACTCACAAAACAACATGAGTATTGAGATACAACATTTAACATAAATACAATTAATAAATAACAATAATATGTACATATTTACAAATGGGGGAGAGGGGAAGGCGGGATACATGTATATCATTTCAGAATTGTATATTGCAAAAAAATATGTCATTTAACTTCAGAGTTTTAAATAACTGGCTCATCCGTCTCGGTATCTACGGTAGTTGAACCTACACGGAGCAGTCAATTCATATATTTCCGTTGTTCCGGGTTAGGTGTTCGAGTATACAACAATCAATTCGTCCATATTTCTATGTTTCGTTGTCCATGCATTACGATGCTATTTATACATCATGTCAACCATTGCCGTGTTGGGCTCCCGTGCTAACATGTATAGCTAAATTGTGTTAGTTCCCCGCTAAACTATTCCCATGTTTGCCCTGAACGGATAAATAGAGAAGACCTACAGTTTTTGTTTGAAAACTGAAATATCTCATTCGTATCTGGAAAGATATATCGAATTTTCATGAGCGGCTCTAAGCCGCGAGTGAAAATTCGATATTTCTTTCCAGACAGGAATGAGATGATTCAGGTATTCGAACAAAAACTGTAGTTGTTATTTTATTATATGTGCCTTATTAAAGGTATGGGAGGCCTTGGCGGTGGGTATCCTGTGAAAATATTTCCACCCGTCAAAAACCGCCACAAACAGAAAGAACATCAAAATGTAGACAAACTTTGTCCGTATACAAATAAGAAATATCGCATAAACAGTATGTTATTGTCATATTTTTGACCATTGTTATGTAAACAAAAGCATAAAAAGTTACTTTTCTGGTGTTTGTTTATATTATGATGGTAAACATAAAGAGCGTTCTTTATTGGTGAATTCCTGATATGGAACTAATAAAGAGCGTTTATGCAATTTGTGTGTGATTAGCCAGTAGCATTGTGCTGTTTTCTGTAACACAATCGGGCTCTTGCTTAGTTAAAATATAGTAGGTCTTTATGATAACATGTTGTTTACGCGGTGGTCATGGTATATATGAACGAAACTGTATGCATTTTAATGTTTTTCTGTTTACGTGATTGGAACAAATATGAATATTTTCGACAACTAAGGCCTCACGTGCCTTTAATGCTTGAATAATTGCTAACTTAATTTTTTTTAAATAGTACAACAAATTAAACAATACACGAAAAACAACACATGGTTGACCCAAATTTCTGACACTGATAGGTATCAAACCGCTCTCAATGGAAACATAATAACTTCATTCGACAAGCTACAGTGAAATAACGAAAGTTACAACGAAATAACGAAATCATACAGTAATGCTCTAAGTAATCGACTTCTTAACCACAGCAGAATTATAGGTAACTTTTCAGGATTTAGTCGGAAATATGGCTTGTTGCCATTCATCGGAAAGCTCTCGGTGAGAGCTTTACGATGAATGGCAACAAGCCATATTTCCGACTAAATCCTGAAAAGTTACCCATAATTCTGCTGTGGTTAAGAAGTCGATTACTTAGAGCATTATTGTATTTCACTGTATCTTCGAAGAGATACACACGACCATCTATGTATTTTTTACGCTACTTTATAGGCAAGCATTTATATTGAAATGGCTATCTCAAGTCAATATTGTTTTTCTTAGTCACATATTTGGTATATATATAAAATCACACACATCTCAGATTTTTCGATACTACTTCACAAATGGTGAAAAGAAGTGAATGCATTTATATCTCGATCGGAATATGAATATTGGAACTTTCTTCATGCCATGCTTATACAAAAGCTATGAAATCATATTTTTGTCAACTATAGTTCGGGATGCTGTTGTCATCTAGTTTGCCATCTTGTGCATTCCAGAGTGTAAAAATCCCATTTATCGACGTAATTTCGATTGTTGAAAGATTCAACTGAGACATATAACGTGATTAAAACTGGCATCACCAAAGTTAGAATGCAACTTGGAAGCTATTTCAAATTATGCTTTGTAGATTTACTGTGCATATATCATTCACTCAAATGTAAGTATTTACTAGCTACAACAGCATGTAGATTATTAACGTGCATACATTATTATGCGTAATTATATGATCATTACTTGTCGTACCTTAACATGGGTTTACATGTCGTACCTTAACATGGGTTACACAGCCTCGCCCAATAGATGCTCAAACCCCCCTCACGGACATAAACAGTTTAAGCGACGACACTCGCTACATATTTTATTTATCCATCGCACAAAACTTGCCTTTTGTGATGTAAATCTGTCATTTTCCTCAGTTTTACATTCGTTACTTCGATGACGCCATGACATTTATTAGGTCAAGCAAACCAATTAGCATTCATGACGTGGGAAAACCGAAGTGCAGCTTAGAGCGAAATAGTTCGTTGGCATTTTTACATTTATTATAAGCAGACCTTGTTCTGAGGATTTATAGATGTTTTAAAGCTAAAACATATATCATTTTACGAATTATTTTAGTGAATAATACACGATAAAAACGTTCTGAAATCACAATGACGTCATTAAGACCGGTTGACGTCCTTAGTTACCTGCGCAATTTGCATATCAAATTACGTCATAAAGTAGTACTAACCTAATAAAGCTACGTTGACCTAATAAAGCTACATTGACGTAATAAATGTAACGTTTATTAGGCAGGCTTTATGTAGTCAATGAACGTAGTGAGCGGTGGATAAATCACGATATTAACCCGGTGCGGGGTTGATAACAAAATATGTGTTACGTCACGCGTAAGAGGTGGCTGTCCAATCACGTTACGCATTGATTTGCGATCAGCCAATAACAATTGCTTATACATAACTCATTTGTCGTTGATTTTCCGAAGAGAGTTTCAGTAAATCTGCTGTTTGTTGAACATATTTGTCTGTTCAACTCCTACAGTAGTTCTCTAATTGGCTACCATGCAGGTAAAGAATGCCGCTAGTTCATATAATAAAACACTTGTTGCATGGTTTCGAGGCCTCGGTGAATATTAACTTCATCGGGTCAATAAATCCTCATGTCAACCTAGAAACCATGCAATAAATGTATAATATTTACGATAAGATATATTTAAACATTTCCGATTTTTTTTTAAAGATTTTGTTTTACGTACCGGTATGTGAGGTAAAGACAAACGAAATGTACTCAAATTATAACCATTCCACATCCAGCCAAACAGTTTGAGTTCCTGTCTATAATTACGTAATCTGCACATGTGATAGTCTACTCTATAGTACCTCTATTAGAAAAGTACAACATGTGATACTGCATATAATAAATGCACACATTCAGAGTTTCTTTGTCGATTGGTTCAGAAGGAAATCAATTCCCAAGATGAGGCTGGTTGCCCATGTAACGCTATGAGGTTGGTTCTTTGACAAGATGAGATGTATCATAAAGTATATTGTTCATGACTCAAACTATCAACACACAATAGGTAAACAGACACAAGTTACGGAAACCATCAACACACAATAGGTAAACAGACACAAGTTACGGGGACTTTACTTATTCAACGTTATGGAGAGAACTGATTTCCGAGTAGAAGTGATCCAAATGTCTCAAAACACTAGTATGTATCTAGCACACCACACCCTAGGCTTCACGGCGTGTGTGTTTCTCATTTGACCAACTGGTTTTGGCTACTACATACTGTAGGATGAATGGCCCGCAAAAGATCTATTCAATACACATCTCCCACGGGTCATATTCCCACGATAATGTATATGTGCTTTAGCAAAGCAAAGGGCGAGGCATATTAACCATATTCACGTCAGCTAATTGTGCTGCACCCAGCTTACTTTTATATACACTGTTATATGTTAAGGTTTCAAGTTCTGCTGTTGATATACAGTATTATTATGAATGTGAGTTAATCCCACTAATATAATCTCGAGATGTCCCAATTAAAATAGGTGAAAATTTTGAATGTTTTCTGAATACACGTTTTTTGGTGTATAATACTTCGAATTTAGCCTACACAATGACACTACAATGACATTCTCTAAACAATATGATTTATTACAGGTACGAAGTGTGTATAGATCGAATGACAAATCTGGCTGGAACCAATCATGAATTCAAAAGACTTATGCTATTCATATACCAAATGATTTAGTAAGACAGTTAAATTAAAAAAAATCACGAATAAAATTCATATGACCGAAACAAAAATCACTAACCATCCGATTGTTTAGTTCTAAAGTGAACATGGTGGTACATTTTATGCACAAGAAGTCAAGAACCCATACCATCAGTTCACACTCTAATATGTATTGGTATTCAAAGTGTCACTTGTTGTGTTTTCTGGTGGATTCTCTATTAGTTTTGTCCACTTTCGTTAAAATGACTCACACTTTCACAAATGTAATATAAACATGGCCACAGCTCAATTTTATCATGTGATCAAACCAGATCGATCAATATGTGAAGCGCTTGCATTAAATGACTTATGAATGCGATACGAACTATCGAGATAATAAGAGTCCCCTTTCCTCGTCATGTAATTACATGTATTATGTTCGTTCCTCGTCATGTAACTACATGTATTATGTTCGTTCCTCGTTTGTAGTTCATTCCTTATATGGTTATAATACAGAGCGACCGTCATTTGTGTGCTGAACGCAGTCAATATAACTCTATATCATTTGAGGATTTCGTTCTGGGGAACACAAAGCCAGTATATAAGTATGTCACATACTGATGCGCAATTATTCACCACATGGGGTGAACTAGGCTTAAATTATTGAATATCATGAGTCGCAATAAAGGAAGAACAGGTGCTGACACGTCCCATCATAGTATTTGATGCTGGACGTCTCTAAATCACAAGCCTCCCACCACGTTTAGTCAAATATAAATTATCTGAGCTCCCGGAGAAAATAACTAATATGTCGCGCTAAACAATGTAGTCTCTTGGTTATCGGTATACACGAAATGCCGATGGCGTCATACAGTTGTAGAGACTGTATTAACTTCTCTTGATCCAGTTGTCGGTTGGTCGATGTAATTTCGAGAAATGAATTTCTCTTTGATGCTGACATAAACTCTCTTGTTAACGAGAAATGAAGCGGCGATAAAGATTCCCTGAGAGCTGTTGGTGATGACGTAGATATACTCAATTGCCTCGTTATCGGTGAAAGCTGAGAGAAAGCCGAATATCCAAGTCAGACCCAATATTGACGCAATTCGCACGTATGCCATCAGCCGTTTCTTATCCGGTTTTCGATTCAACGTTCTGGATGATTGGGCTGTCTGCCGCTCAATCGCAACAATGATGCTAATAAAACAAAAAACGTCGTATGTTAGCGACAGCAGGACCGGGACTGCAAACATATAAACTGTTGCCATTGGAACAGATATCCAACACAAGCCGACGGAGCCGTAGCCAATGTGGAATCCTCCTGGGCGAAAGTTGTCGACCAAAACGCAGATAACGACGAATATCGTCGGGGGGAGAAATGCAACGACAAGGTAACGTAAAAATGTTTTTGACGGCTCTCCGCTCGGTTTGTTGTTGGCGAACGTTCTTTTCATGTCAAATGAGATGATGGCTACCCACAAGAAAGAGGCCAACAAGAACCAGTGAAGGGACACACCAACAGCATAACATAATTCCTCATGACCAGTGCTTGTCAGAAACAGAAGAATTTGTGCAAACATCAAACATGTAGCAAAAGCAACAAGACACTTGCCAGGTAGATTCAAAAGTTCCTTGCACGATATGTACACACTAATTGTGACCAATAGCGAGAGAGCTGAAAATCCAAGCAGCACGCTCGAGACAGTTTCGATGATTGACTGACCAAGTGGCATCATTGAAATTGTAAGATTCGACGCACATATATAAAATATGCTATCTTTGACTGCAAACACTGACCCAGTGACATTGAATTCGGTGCCATTCAGAACAACTGATGTGTCATTGTGTGCCGTAATATTGCCATGTAACTCTACCGTATCGCAATTGAGATCAACAGGAAAATGCAGACAAACCAGAGACAATGTCCTGCAAGGAACATCTTCTGTTGAGAAAAGAACTTCTTCATATGGAATATGTAATACTGATGCGAAAAGAGAACCGTCCAGGTAAAGAAATGCGCTCTGATTGTCTGTCGCTTCAGTGAATTCTGCGTCGCAAAGTAGAGTTGTCTCCCCTGTCTTGCAATCGAGCGGCCTGTCGTCGACGTTACTCAAGATTATTGTGAGATTGTCAGGAATAATGTCGTCTGAAAAGCTCTGTTCCAGAAGATTTTTGATTTGATGGATCTTGTCTGATCTAAATGAAATTTTCATCACGGTCGATTCCGATGAATATGTGATGGACTCATTAAGATGTACACGTAACTTGTTTGTGTCATCACATTGTTTAAGATCGAATTCCGGGAATCTAAGCAGCGGTTTTAAAGATTCAATAGTTCGTGAATTATTTGCAGACGGCTCTCCCGAAACATTCTCATTTCGTTCATATCTGATGAAGTTAACATGATTCCAAGTACGGTTCGAGCATTGTGTTTGTTCATAAGACGTCATAAGTGGCTTCTCGTCACCCTCTTTCGTGAAGTTAACAACCTTTTCAAACTGGCTGTTGAAGTGCGATAGAAAATATCCCATCCTGATATCTGTCGAATAATTACGAAATAATTCGCGAATTGGCACAGTCATGAAATATTTTATATAATATTGTCTGTTTGGTGTTCCATAGATTTGTCCGGTTTTATTTGTAAACCTAGAACGGGCGCATGCCTCTCCTGGTGAATCAATACATTGCGTACGCACGTCCATACAACGACCTAAACTCCCAACTAGTATCTGATTTCCGGAGCATTCGGAAAGAGAGTCATCGTTGTGGTCTTCAAAGCTTGTAATATCTGAATAATCAAAGTTAAATAAGACGCCTATACTGGGAATTTGGAATAAACATTGGTTAGGCCATATTGGCATGTTATTTACTATTCGTTCAATATCAGATATTCCCGGGTACACGTACGTGTGCGAACACGTCTTTGTGTGAGAACACGTGTCGCACGTTGGATCAGGTAAACATGCTGGGTTTGGACATTTTGCAACTTTATTCCATGGGAGAAGACTCTCACTTTTGAAACCATTGCACACACCACAGTAGATATTCTTGAAAGTAATGTATGGGACACCCTCGAATGAGGCGAGATTATTAAATGGGTCGTCAAGATTCGGTAGCTCACACAATAAGTTACTCCAAGAACTGACATTCACTTCCCGATGACATTGGTCGATCAAAGGAATATATATTCTTTCCAATTTCCCGTGCTCGGTTTTTACGGCCATGATATCATGCAACTTGCTATAATTCTTGAACCAAACCTTATATTCAAAATCTTCGATCCCGTAGTTGTTATCAGCTGTGATATTCAAACCACGATTTGGATAGTCAACGGCATTGTCGGTATCATTTGTTTCCAAACAGACAGAGAAATAGTTCCCACAACAGTCTTCGTGGAGCAAACAATCAATATCACATCCACACATTCCAGACTGCCAGTGGATGTATGTTCCACATATATCCTGCGTGCATGGGCCTGGATTCCCATGTGATATCAACAAGGATGTTACCATAAGAGTGCCTGTCAATTATAATTAAAATCGTGTGTTAGTCATGCATTATTCATAAATTATCACATAATTAGCCCCTAAACCCGACCGCATATTTTTGTTAAGACATACGCTCAGTGCCGTAAGTACTTAGCGCAATTGTAGTATTTATTTGTACAATATATAGACATTTGGTAACAATACATTATTCAAAAGCGAACATCGGTATATTGTATATTGCGCATTATATCGATCAATGTTTTTATTATGTTAATTAGAATATAATTATAAAATTCAATTTGCGTTCGGTTATTTAGTGTTGACTGCGGGATATGCATGGGTGATAAGGGTAGTTGAATACTGTTTGTCAACATGAAGAGACACATTTGAAATGGAATTATATATTTTTTCTTGAATGTGTCTTTTCTTCCTCTTTGGTTGTGACTTAATTAAATCAATATATTACTGAATTTTGTTTAACCCCAGCTGTTTTGAGATCGTTTTTCCTTGTAAATTGTGATTGTGATAAAAGGGATCTTAGGATCTCAAAACAATTCTATACGAAATTTATTAACCTCGTCCACTAAATTCGATTTGAGCCTGGATAAAGTTCGGCTCGAATCGAAATTAGTGCACCAGTTAATAAATTTCGTGTAGAATTGCGATTCATTAGATATCCTCTATACATTACATGTTAGATTTGAGGAAATTGCAAGAATCTAAGTCGTGTATTCGAAACAGCAATGAGTCGATAACAAAATAAACAAACGATATTAAGGCGTACGGAAGCCTATTAGGGCCATTTAATTTTTGTTATATATTCATTAAAATATTTCCTTTTTTATTTAATTTTTTATATATATTCATTAAAATATTTCCTTTTTACTTTCTTTTTTTACGTTCCACCTGGGAGATAACTTTTCTCCCGGGAATTAACTTTTCTCCCAGGGAGATAACTTTTCTCCCGGGAATTAACTTTTCTCCCAGGGAGATAACTTATCTCCCAGGGAGAAAACTTTTCTTCCGGGAATTAACTTTTCTCCCAGGGAGATAACTTTTCTCCCGGGAATTAACTTTTCTCCCAGGGAGAAAACTTATCTCCCAGGAGAAAACTTTTCTCCCGGGAATTAACTTTTCTCCCAGGGAGATAACTTATCTCCCAAGGAGAAAACTTTTCTCCCGGGAATTAACTTTTCTCCCAGGGAGAAAACTTTTCTCCACCGGTGGAAAATCACGTGATTTTACATGCAGCACGTGACAGGTGTAGTGTGGATCACACTCGACATTCCAGCTGTTTTCATTGTTATTATCATCGCAAGTCTTTCGTATCATGGATGTATGTGTCGGTACTCTAAAAATATGACCAGTGTTAAAGTTCTCCTGATGTACGGAAGCCTATTAGGGCCATTTATTTATAGTGATATGTGAAGCACACCCACCACAATACATACCTTTGGACACAGTGAACCATAGTAGAGAATGGATAATAGAAAGATATTTTAGCCTTGAATTTGAATACATCGAAATATTATGTTTTCTTCATTTGTACCATGGCATAACAATGAGTTTGCGACATTTGAAGAGAATTCTGAAATCGATGGGCCTGACACGGAGAAAATTCAAGGATGACATTATGGATGTGCTATCGGCTATAGAATCTGAGTTAAATAACACAGGCATGATCTTGGGTATAGGGCAATGCACGCCAGATTAAAAAAGTTTTACAACATCGCGGCTGATAAAGAAACAGTGAGACTGGTGATGAAGTTCATGGTGTTGAGTGTCGAAAGCGGCACCGATTGAAACGACGCAGCTATCGTGTTTCTGGTCCAAACTACATATGGCACATTGATGGGTGGGATAAGTTAAAACCCTTTGGAATTTGCGTGTATTTTAACCGTAGGAGGATATGTTTGAATGTTATCGGTTACGTGAAACCTATCACATCACGCGATTTTCCACCACGGGAGAAAAGTTAATTCCCGGGAGAAAAGTTTTCTCCCTGGGAGATAAGTTATCTCCCTGTGAGAAAAGTGAATTCCCGGGAGAAAAGTTTTCTCCTTGGGAGATAAGTTTTCTCCCTGGGAGAAATGTTAATTCCCGGGAGAAAAGTTTTCTCCCTGGGAGATAAGTTTTCTCCCTGGGAGATAAGTTAATTCCCGGGAGAAAAGTTATCTCCCTGGGAGAACAGTTAATTCCCGGGAGAAAAGTTTTCTCCCTGGGAGATAAGTTAATTCCCGGGAGAAAAGTTTTCTCCCTGGGAGATAAGTTATCTCCCTGGGAGAAAAGTTAATTCCCGGGAGAAAAGTTTTCTCCCAGTGAGATAAGTTAATTCCCGGGAGAAAAGTTATCTCCCTGGGAGATAAGTTATCTCCCTGGGAGAACAGTTAATTCCCGGGAGAAAAGTTTTCTCCCTGGGAGATAAGTTATCTCCCTGGGAGAAAAGTTAATTCCCGGGAGAAAAGTTTTCTCCCTGGGAGATAAGTTTTCTCCCTGGGAGATAAGTTAATTCCCGGGAGAAAAGTTTTCTCCCTGGGAGATAAGTTATCTCCCTGGGAGAAAAGTTAATTCCCGGGAGAAAAGTTTTCTCCCAGGGAGATAAGTTAATTCCCGGGAGAAAAGTTATCTCTCTGGGAGAAAAGTTAATTCCCGGGAGAACAGTTTTCTCCTGGGAGATAAGTTATCTCCCTGGGAAAAAAGTTAATTCCAGGGAGAAAAGTTTTCTCCCTGGGAGATAAGTTAGTTCCAGGGAGAAAAGTTATCTCCCAGGTGGAAAGTAAAAAAAGAAAGTAAAAAGGAATATTTTAATGAATATATATAAAAAATTAAATAAAAAAGGAAATAGTTTAATGAATATATAACAAAAATTAAATGGCCCTAATAGGCTTCCGTAAATGCGCACTTATGTCGAATAATTGTTTTAAGAAAAAATAATATACGTCATGTCTTTTACTTTTGCAAAAGCGAGCATCCATCGGGTATATATTCACCCAATCATCTGCCCCCCCCCCCCCCCCCACACACCCACAAGTACAGACTACGCATGTACATCAGGCAGAAGGAAACACTATGAAAGCTCTTGCCTGCATATATGTAGAACATCAATAGTACCAAGAAATTGGTAAAGAAGCGGTTTTGGTGTCTGAGGCAATAATGACTCCCTATGTGGATGGAACAGAGCTTATATTAGTGTCAAAATCCTCACATATTATAGTTACACAAATATCTATAACAATTCCGTACCAGTCACAGACAATTTGCCAGCTGCGTTGTTGTTGCTTTCTCGTGTCATCGGTATATTTAAAGGTACGGGAGGCCTTGGCGGTGGGTATTCTGTGAAAGTATTTCCACCCGTCAAAAACCACGACAAACAGAAAGAATATTAAAATGTAGATAGACTTTGTTCGTATACAAATAAGAAATATCACATGAACAGTATGTTATTGTCATATCTTTGACCATTGTTATGTAAACACAAAAGCATAAAAAGTTACTTTCCTGTTGTTTGTTTATATTGCGATGGTAAACATGAAGAGCGTTCTTTGTTGCTGAATTCCTTATATGGAACTAATAAAGAACGTTTATATTATTTGTGTGTGATTAGCCAGTAGTATTGTGCTCTCTTCTGTAACACAATCAGGCCCTTGATTAGGTAAAGTATGGTAGGTCCTTATGATAGCATGCTGTTTATGCAATGGTCATGGTATATATGAACGAAACTGTATGCGTTTTAATGTTTTTCTGTTTTCGGTGATTGAATATTTTCGACAACTAAGGCCTTCCGTGCCTTTAAGAGCCAAGTGTTTCTCATTTCGTTGACCCAATTTCCAGATCATTGCCAGGGAATATAATTGCCCGCAAATACGTTATCACTCACATGAAATAGAAACATTTGGCCAATTTATTCCGACATCGTAATTATGTTGCAGAAATTCCCACTTCACCTTATACGAGATTATAATACCGACTACGTGTTGCCTACATGTATATGCATTGTTTCGCTCTGGGTTGTAATTTATCGTATTTTTTTGTTTTGGATATGATATTAGATATGGTATTTTCTATTTGCATGCATAGGCCACATGCATAGTATGTGGTTGAATAAATTATCATTGTGTATCGAAATATACGTGCTTCGTTCAAATTGGTAGTTTTAGATGTCCGTTATTAATTCAGATCAGGTGTGAAACCCCAACTGTCATCCATGTCTGATGTTGAAGTGATGAACGGCTCGCCATCAGCTCAGAGCGTAATGATGCATGGCGTCTTTGGTATAACCACATTGGCTATGCGTATATCATTTATGAAAGCCATTCCACTGAGAATTCAGTATGATTTGATGTGACACAGAGTGATCACCACCTACATTTGAAGGATTGTTTCGCTGTGGACATCGAGGTGGTGTAAGTACAATTCAAAGCTTGTGTAAGTCTTAACAAGGGGTCTGATGAAGAAAATGGTTGTTAATATATACTTTATTCTCCCAGCCAATGTACATGGTACGAAGACAACGGAATGCAATAAACAATACCTACCCCGTGTCAAGTGCGGATGGTCGATGGTTAACGTAGTTAGTTAATTAATCATATTCAAGTTAATTTTGCCATCAGGACGTGACAAATAAGAATAGGAAATGTGTTATGGCAGTTTACAGGCTGTCGCACTGTGAGGTTGTTCGTTTCTAGCTAATTGCTTCAGAGGATGGCACAAGGGACACTCACACAATGTGTTTGTCCGTAGGTATGGATTAGGGTTATTATACTTTATTAATTCTGGGCATTCAATACATGATCAAGTATCAGTTACCTTTATAAAGTTCAGGTCCGGAGAGAAGCCAAGGCACTGGTGAAGCATATATTATTAAAAAATAAGATTTAATACATGTCGGACTGTAACCTGCCTTTGGTAGGGAGGCCGGGTCCTAGCTTGCTTAAATTATTATGATATGTGTATGTTCGGTTCCAATTTGAATATAAGAACTGTGTTTGCGTTCAAGATTCAGGTCAAATTCTCAATAATTAACTTCATTTGTTGTAATAATTTGTTCTTTTTCTGAGCGTCACAATGTATGCACACAAGTTCCTCATATTGATCTTAAGCATAACCTGGCATTGCCTGTCAAGCATTCTCATGCTTCGAACTCATCTACGTTTTTGATAACAATGTTCATGTCGGATAACCTTGATTCTTCCACTGAAAGGCACACATAATCATATATATTATATATAAAGTGATCTTTTGCCAATGTGTTATGGGAATTAAGAGGTGCAGTATACAATAAACTATGTTCGCAAGTATTCCGATATGCTGGTATAATTTGGAGAAAAAAATTCACCAGATTATTTCCTTCTCTCTGGAGCTATCTGGTAGTATCAATCCTGCCTTAAATTACTCAAATTAATGAAATGATATTGGCTTGACCAATAGTTACAAGCCAATATACTATCCTCTGTTGCAAGCAACTAGAAATAACCGATAATTTTCATGAGACTATTTGTTCAGAATAGAACAACATTGGACTAGTCTTTGACAAGTTCGTCGGAGCACAATATCCATGTTAAAAGAAGCTTAAAATACATACATCATTGCAAACTCCAGGCAGAGTTATCTCCCATCGCTCCACTGAGATACCAGTTGGTAAGGAATTCTTACGTGTTTTTAGTTCTTATGTTTTAGGATTAAAATTGTCTATGTCTGGCTCAGTTCATATTGTTCTTATCAATACCGAAAGAATTACTATTATTGCAAACTTTAAAAACAATTTGGTGGTCAAAACAAGATAATAGGTGACTAAATATACAGTTCCGCGATGATATGTAAAATAGATATCGTCTGCAAAGCACCACCATTGTGGCAGTGCTATATCGCATCGATAGCGTAGAGGGCGCGGTATGGAGTTTGACATCATTGGTTGAGACCATTCACTACAGTACACGATAGTATTGCGCTCTGACTGGCGACGGAAAATATAGTCCTCCAATTTGCTTCTTTGTTTTGTTGGGTCTATTTTCGCTAGTGCAACGAAGCTGGACAAGAATTTAACTTTAATAAATCATTTTGCATTGTCTAGTGTTGGTGTCATGCACGGCTTTTCGAAAATGTCTTAATCACCTGGATCAATATAAAGTCATTTTGTTGGCTCTATTCCAAGTTGGCGGGAAGTACGCGCCTATTCACCAATAGTGATAAATAAGGAAATATTAATGGCTATTTTAATAGGTGTTTCATGTTACATATATGTGTATATATATATATACTAGAAGGTGACCCGACTTCGTCCGGGCTTTGACCTTGAATTGTCTATTTTGAAGGCCAAGGTCAAGTGGGGTCACGATTTGACCCGTCCAAAACACAGTGCCCGAACAAAAGTACCCGACAAAAGTACCCGTCGAAATCCATCCGGTTTTACCCGATTTGACCTTGAATTGACCATTTTGAAGGTCAAGGTCAGGTGGGGTCAAACACCAACACCCCAAAAATGGTGGAAATCGGCCCAGCGGATACCGGGAAATCGGCCCAGCGGATACCGAGATACCCTATGCATCAAATTTCGTCCGTAAAAATCCGCCAGTTTAACCCGATTTGATTTCCACTGAAGTATATAAACGCGCCTCATATACACACGCTCATTAATTATCAAGTTTCAACGTAAAGATAAATTACCATCGGTGCCCGAGATATCGCCAAGACGTCTGAAACAGTCAAATGCATCGGCCGGTCAAGAGTTAACGTGATCTAACTTTATGACCTCTAACGACGTCATAGAAGTTACGCATTGTTTTTACCCTGATAGAAGATCGTACCACTTCTTCTTAATAATTGAGGCAGATAACTAAAACGGATACATATATATTATATATCGTTGGAAAGAGGAAATACGAAAGATTCTCATAGTGTCATTATTATGACTGGCATGTTATTATTCGCGCTGTTTCGAATCGATTTGTAAGCACCGAACTCAAATGAAAGTCCCGTAACACAGCGTAAAAACAGATTTGACCTCGGCACGTGAGAAGTTGACCTCGCACGGACAAATTAATAGGCCTATGTTACTCGTGGCCCGAAAATACCCCCATATACCAAGTTTCATCGAAATTGGCTCAGCCGTTTTTGAGTCCATCGATTACACACAAACAAACAAACAAACAAACAGATCTTCCAAAATATATAATAGATATGTGTGTACATAATACATTGTTCGTCATTGGATGATCTCATGTGTCAAATATCCGAATGGGCAAAATTTATTTAAATAATGCTGCCAGTCATGTATATCTCGTGTTGTTTTAGCGATGCCCATGTCAGTAAGAATATATGCATCATTTTAACTCGCTCACAAAACCCAATATTTATATAGGTTTATTATAACTATTTGTTTAGACACCTTTATTCAGCATGGTGTTGTTAATGCATAATGCATTTATAATATAATCAGTTCTACGAACTGTTTAATTCTTGTTAGCCACGAACACGATCCTGATATTAATGGAAGATACAGTGTACATATGCAATCAACATATGTCTTGTGACATCTTTATCGAGAAATATAAGCAACAAGTAACTAGGTGTTGCTAGGACTTTTCCAATCAGAATCGAGGACATGAAGGCGAAAAATAGAGGCGTAATTATATGCAAAACATCGATAGCGGTGACAATACAAAGTTTCATTACAAGAATATATGCACTTAGTCCTTACTTACCGCACGATTTGCGATAAAAGGAAATTGTGGCGTGATTACAATCAAAACAAAAAGGAATCCATAAACACTCTTTTTAAAACATATATTGATTTAGAAACGTAGCTATAAGGTTTAGGCATTTGTATTTAAAGTGGAATATTTGTCGCTGAAACCATGGAAACGCGCATTTTTCCGATTGGTCGAGATGATTAGATTCGCCAAACATCGGTCGGTTATCCGGAGACATAATTTGAATTGAGCTCGCTATCATTGGAAACATGTGCAAAATACATGTACGTCACTGTAATTCCAGGAATCGAGTAATCGAGTCAACCGTAACGTAAACACAACGTTGTTCTGGCGCTGTTTCCATATATCAGATCACCATACAAAGGTTAACTCACTTCGAATAAAGCATATAATGTCAGTAACAAATGTTTTTGTGAACTTTCTTTTAAATTTTCTGGTGGATATAATTAAAATTTAGATAAACCAACATATTCTCGTGTTAATAGGTTCTTATAGGACCTAAATATTCACATACGTTCATATGGAATTTATATCATTCTGAAATAAGCTCATATTGGACTTATCAATCTGTCTTTCATTGAATGACGCGGGCCGCATTGAAATACATTTATCTGGTACGTCGTATCGATGAAAAAAGTAGATTAAATAATGCCAATATGAGCGCATTTCGAATTGAAATAAGCTCATATAAGACTATTTTGATCGTGTCGCATTTAAGTTTATATAGAGCTTAATTCAGATTCAAATAATCCACATATGGGCTTATTTCGTGTGTTTTAAATAAGTTATGTATGAGACTATTTACGGGAGAACCGGCTCCATAAACATATCCCGTTACGTAGGATATTCGTGGGTTCAAGCATGAAAACAGTTTGTGAACTCGCCGGCAAGTCGACTCGTTCACAAACTATCTTCATGATCTAATCCACGAATATACAACCCAACAGAGCATGTTTATCTCCTAAATATAGCGCACATTGAAACATGTGCAAAGAAGGACATGCAGTAATTCTGTTGAGTTTTTAATATCGCTTGCAGTTATAAATTGGGTACATGTCATTTGGGTCACACCAATGAACCGAGAATAAACCCATTTGCAAACGGACAATTATAAGGTAACACTTCATTTTCTTCTTGAGTGATATAATTTCCGACGTTTGAACATAGTGAATTAGGCAGGGGGGGGGTCGGAACTTTTTTTCAGGCACGTATGGCATTTTTTCCCTTTCGACCATTTTGTTTACCCACCCACCCCCACCGCCAAATTTTTTTCCGTTTTCGGCAGTTTTTTCCGACCATTTTTTGACACCCACCCCCCCCCTTTAACACTAAAACAGAGATTTGCGGGGGGAAATTCACTGTAAACAGCTGTATATGAATTTCTGTGCATACTATATTTATAGGAATGAGTCATTTTGAGGTCATTCGGCCAAAAAAACATGGCTGCCAGCGGCCATCTTGGATTTCAAAATTTGCAACCAAATACAACACGATAACTGCCTGCAGTCAGTTTACCAGTTAGAATTACATTATTTCTCTCATTCAAAGTGGTTTTGAAGCCCAACTCATTGCCAAAACACTAAAAAAACAAGCAGGAATTTTTTTTTTTAGTTGCGAAAAAATTGCTTTTTGGTGGCTTTGACCACCCACCCACCCCGGCATACGTGCCAGAATCCCCCCCCCCCTGAATTAGGCGGAAAATACTTTCTCCACGCAGGTGAGCGAAGATATCAATGGGGCGTGAACAGTAGTTGTGACGTAGAGAAGTGGTCAGATGATTGGTATAAAGGTCCGTGATGAGAGACAATCGGGTCTCTTGTGGTGACGACTTGCTGGCTCTATATAGTCACGCGTTTTAACTAATTATTATAAAATAAAAAATGAATGGCGGATTAAAGCCCATTCAGTTATCACCAGTATATAGATTCCGACAACCCGCTATCATGGTTAATACTATAATAAAAGGTACATTTTCGTTGAAGCACTATATTGCATGTTCCAAGAGAAGCATTGGCATACCGTGACATTTATGATACATGAGTTTGGATTTAGATAGGAATAATCCTCGGATGTCTGTTTACACGATGATAGCTAGGCAAGCATGTATAACACAAAGTCGTGTGTGCTTATACAACGTATACACATGTGTACTGATGTGGGTCATTCATTCCTCAGCAACACTTGGTTCGTGATTTTAGTATCGAACAAAGCGTGCACATATGCAATTACATTATAGAGTACATGCATGTACATTTATCCAAAGTATTATGTGTTACTAGTATATGCTTTTTAAAAAAGACTGAAAGATGCAATATACATTGTATTTTCAGAAACATCTTCTGGTGATGCATAATTGGCTATGGCGTTGCTTAGCCTGGTGGATGAGCAGAGCTCGTCGGATATTTCCTTGTGATCGCCGCAATTAGCTGTGTCAATGTGCTGGATTGGGAAAGATGCTGAAACATCTTGCGATTAGTGGAATTGGTTACGACGTTTCTCGCACGTGGCATGGACGAGCATGGATTCTCTGATTTGACTCAGCAAAGTGCTGGTTAGTAAGATTGGCAAATGTGCCGGTGTGTGGAGAGCAGATAACTTATTTGGGATATGCCGTTGAACTATAATACGTGTGCGCATGTATATATACGTATTCGATTACGCGGGTAAAATTCTAATTCAATTCTTGAAGTGACCGAACTATCAAAACACGTTTCCGGGCGACCTAGTCATGTATTCGAGAATCGAAAGCAACGTGCTCAGTTTAGTGACAGTTCACTTGGTGTGATATTCTGAATTTGTTCTCATCTAAAAATGGTTACCGCGATGGGGAATGTGCATCATTTCGAGTTCACGACGAGCAAGACTGTGATATTTCACTGCAACGGGAAGTTCTCGGAGTTGAGAGGCTCAGTTGTCGACTACGGCGATTAAGTGTTGGAACGCCAAATAATCAAAATTTGTGAGATTTGTATTCAATATCTCATATATATTTTGAAGACCTCTGTCTGTATGTATGTTTGTTTGTTTGTTTGTTTGTCTGTCTGTCTGTCATTTATACAAATCTACGATTCTCGACAGATCGGGACGAAACTTGGTACGTGTGTGTAGTTTGACCAGGCGGTGAACGTTGTCGTATTGGCGAGCCCGTGCGGCGCCCGCTTCGCGCATGCGCAGACGAGATCTCGGAAACGGGTGGAGCTATCGACTTGAAATTTGCTATGTGAATGTCTCTTGCCCCGGATACGAATTTTATCGGATCGCCGAGCCCGTGCGACACCAGCTTCGCGCATGCGCAGACGAGATCTCGGAAACGGGTGGAGCTATCGACTTGAAATTTGCTATGTGAATGTATCTTGCCCCGGATACGAATTTTATCGGGTCGCCGAGCCCGTGCGACGCCAGCTTCGCGCATGCGCAGACCAGATCTCGGAAACGGGTGGAGCTATCGACTTGAAATTTGGTTTTTGAACAGCCCGGACAACGTCGGGCTCATCGGCTAGTCTATTATATATTTTGGAAGATCTGTTTGTTTGTGTGTTTGTGTGTTTGTGTGTAATCGATGGACTCGAAAATGGCCCAGCCGATTTCGATGAAACTTGGTATGTGGGGGTATTTTCGGGTCAGGACTAACATAGGCCTATTAATTTGTCCGTGCGAGGTCAACTTTTCACGTGCAGAGGTCAAATCTGTTTTTACGCCGTTTTGCGCTAATATATTTCAGTTCGGTGCTTACAAATCGATTCGAAACAGCGCGAATAATAACATGCCAGTCATAATAATGACACTATGAGAATCTTTCGTGTTTCCTCTTTCCAACGATATATAATATGTATGTATCCGTTTTAGTTATCTGCCTCAATTATTAAGAAGAAGTGGTACGATCTTCTATCAGGGTAAAAACAATGCGTAACTTCTATGACGTCGTTAGAGGTCATAAAGTTAGATCACGTTAACTCTTCTCCGGCCGATGCATTTGACTGTTTCAGACGTCTTGGCGATATCTCGGGCACCGATGGTAATTTATCTTTACGTTGAAACTTGATAATTAATGAGCGTGTGTATATGAGGCGCGTTTATATACTTGAGTGGAAATCAAATCGGGTTAAACTGGCGGATTTTTACGGACGAAATTTGATGCATAGGATATCTCGGTATCCGCTGGGCCGATTTCCCGGTATCCGCTGGGCCGATTTCCACCATTTTTGGGGTGTTGGTCCACCTGACCTTGACCTTCAAAATGGTCAATTCAAGGTCAAATCGGGTAAAACCGGATGGATTTCGACGGGTACTTTTGTCGGGTACTTTTGTTCGGGCACCGTGTTTTGGACGGGTCAAATCGTGACCCCACTTGACCTTGGCCTTCAAAATAGACAATTCAAGGTCAAAGTCGGGTCACCTTCTAGTTGTATATATAATCACTATCACCGATTGGTGTATATATACTTTGGTGTATATATATAGGCGATAACTATTTGCATATATGCATGTACAGTTCTCTGAACAGATCGCCAGTCTGAATGATTGTGCACAGTGCAATGCATGAAGTTTCACGAGTTCCCCGCGGGAAGTGGAAGAGTTGATTGTCTTACGGTTATCTTACGCATTGTGCCAATGATTCAACCTCTAATATCGGGTCTTTCACCAGTATCCCACAAAGATTATCATTTGACAATTCCAAATTTTTTCTGTAACGGATACATCACTGAATGGATACACGTGTATCATTTTCCGGTATGCACAGGCATAGACAATTCAATGCGTTTTCTAGAAAAGCTCAAGCTATATACATAAAACATGCCATGATGCATTTCCGCGAAGGGAAACCCGATTATGTGTAGTCTGTACATGTACCGGTTAATCAAATATCTATAAGTCAAGTTCTGACCGTCATGTTACATATAATTACATATTTTAAGTTTTAAATGGCGAATCTTTAAATCGCTTCATATATGTCATAATTATTTGCTAACCGTTTTATCTAAAGTCAACATAGGAGCAGGGATAATGATGCATATAAAGAGTTATGGTGTTGTGCACAGCAATTTATATTGACAGAATATGCGAAAATGAATGGCACATTGTTTCTCGAATTGGGACTGCTTTCTGCTACTTAATTCAATGGAAATAAGACTGCATCGGCACAGACGTGACAATTGTGGCATTTCTTCAAAAAATGTATTCTTGGCGAATCCATGCAATGTAGTTGTATTGGAAGAAGAATGCGAAAATTTGTTTTAAATTTTCTTTCGCGAATCCTGCTTTGAAGCAGAGTTGTTCTGTCAAACTATATGCTATTCTGTGGACTGACTTTTGTGACCGAACATGCATAGATGCAAGTTCGTGTATATAATATATCATTGTGTGGTACGCCTCGTGGTTAAAATTGAATTGAATGATGCAGAATACTGTGTATGCATGTATTACGAATATGCCATTATGTTTGCGGCTGAAACTCTCTAATCTCTATAGTCAGGTTATAGTGTATATGTACTTTATACCATGACTCCCTATTGTACTGTGTACAAACATGCTATATAATAAATTTGTGCTGTTCACCCTACTGTGTGTGAACAGGAGTCCGACCGTGGGTAACACGTTTCTACTGTGGGTAACACGTTTGAATGGCATTTCAATGGTTAAAGTTTATACCCATAGTAGAACTACATTTGAGTTGACCTTTCATTAACCTTCCGTGACCTCGATCAAAATGACTCTATTTTTTAAATGTAGCGCCTCGCGATGAAAACAATTTGATACTTTCGATTCAATTGAATATTATACTCACTAATGCGATAAAAACGAACAGTTAATTCCGTGGAAATCACATCCAGATCAACAAATTGAACATATATTTCAAGAAATAGACGTAAAAAACTCGAACAACAAACTGTGGATTTCAAAATGACTTTCGTGGTTTCCTGTTGACTGTACGGCGGAGAAAAAAAAATTCCCACAATGTGTTATATTTATATTCATTAAATTCGTATTCCCATATATATTCATGTTGTTTATTTTATGGCGGTTTTATTACAGTTTATTGTGAATTGGCTACAATGATACCATATTCGTACAATTGAATGTTGACCTAATTCAATATATCAATACGACTGATCAGCTGTGATAGTGTACGTCGATGTACGGCCAAGTGTGGGGAACACAGCGGGGATGATTGTGAATGGTGCGACAGAATCATCTTAATTTAAGTGGGTTTATTTCGATTTCATAGCATTTTTGGCTCCTGTACCGGTCATGGTATAAACAAAATACACACGTAGTGTTTCTGAATACCAAATTTACACCACTCGTGGGATTGATGATTTACCACACTCGCTAAAGCTCGTGTGGTAAATCATCAATCCCACTCGTGGTGTAAATTTGGTATTCAGAAACACTACGTGTGTATTCTATATATATCGCTCTGTGGTAAGCATCGTGGCTGGAATTGCATGTAATGATGTAGATTAATAAACATATATATTAAGAATATGCCATTATGTGGCCTGCCGTTTGTGGCGGAACCTCTCTTATATAGTCGGGTTATAGTGTATAACATCTCGTTTTGTGTTATGCCTCGTGACTGAAATTGCATTTGATAATGCAGATTGGTGTAAACATATTAAGAATATGCATGCCATTCCGTGGCCTGCCGTTTGTGGCGGAACCACTCTTATATAGTCGGGTTATAGTGTATATTAGTAGGGTTACCCGGTGTTGACCAGGTTAAAGTGATGTGAAACCCTCTGTGGATATTTGGTGGAAATAGGGAATACTCTTGCTCTCAAAGTTTTACACGTATTCTCATAAATTGTATATCCAAATGGCATCACAAAACATTATTCTTACGCATGGAATATAAGTAGTGGCTCACCTTGTCAGGTCGGAGCGATTATCATTTTGTTTATCGCGTTTAATCCGACCCACCAATGAAGGAGTATTTATTTATTTACAACTGCGTCTACTTCAGATGTTATAGCATGAAACATGAACATCATAAACACATTAGTTCGAAAAAAATAAAAGACGATAATTGTGTTTTAAATAGAGATGTATCAATCAATCAATCTAGTTTATCATATCTTCATGAAGATACAGATGGCCGGGGAGTGGCATAGATCTATTAATTTGCCCGTGCGACGTGACCTTGAAATCGGGTCATTTCAAGGTCAAACGCCCGAGTATCACGGGATTTCGATGAAAATTAGTGTCTAGTGATACTTTCGTATGGGGAGTGTCATAAGCCTATTCATTTGCCCATGCGACGTGACCTTGACCTTGAAATCGGGTCAATTCAAGGTCAAATCGCTGTCTGTTCGCGATGGACTCGAAAACGGCCAAACCGATTTCGATGAAACTTGGTATGTGGAGGTACTTTCGGCCGGGAAGTGGCATAGGCCTATTAATTTGCCCGTGCGACGTTACCTTGACCTTGAAACGGGTCATTTCAAGGTCAAACGCCAAAATATCACGGGATTTCGATGAAAATTAGTGTCTGGGGATACTTTCGTATGGGGAGTGTCATAAGCCTATTCATTTGCCCGTGCGACGTGACCTTGACCTTGATCAATTCAAGGTAAAATCGCGAATTTTGATGGGATTTCGACGAAATTTTATACATAGGGTTACTTTTGTCCACTGAGTGTTTTCGACGGGTCAAATCGTGACCCAGACCTGACCTTGACCTTCAAAATGATCAATTCAAGGTCAAATCGGGTAAAACCGGATGGATTTCGACGGGTACTTTTGTCCGGGCAGTCTTTTGGACGGGTCAAATCGTGACCCCACCTGACCTTGACCTTCAAAATGGACAATCCAAGGTAAAATCGGGAAACAGCCCGGACGAATTCGGGTCCACCAGCTAGTATATCTATTAATTTTTTTGGGAAATATGTCTGTGTGTGTGTCTGTCTGTCTGTTCGCGATGGACTCGAAAACGGCAGAGCCGATTTCGATTAAACTTGGTATGTGGGAGTACTTTCGGCCGGGGAGTGCCATAGGCCTATTAATTTGCCCGTGTGACGTGACCTTGACCTTGAAATCGGGTCATTTCAAGGTCAAACGCCCGAGTATCACGGGATTTCGATGACAATTAGTGTCTAGGGATACTTTCGTATGGGGAGTCCCATAAGCCTATTCATTCGCCAGTGAGACGTGACCTTGACCTTTAAGTCGGGTCAATTCAAGGTCAAATCGCCAATTTTTATGGGATTTCGACGAAATTTGATACATAGTGTGACTTTTGTCCACTGAGTGTTTTGGACCTGACCTTCAAAATGATCAATTCAAGGTCAAATCGGGTAAAACCGGATGGATTTCGACGGGTACTTTTGTCGGGTACTTTTGTCCGGGCATGGATCAAATCGTGACCCCACCTGACCTTGATCTATTATATATTTTGGGACTTCTGTCTGTTTGTCTGTCTGTTAGCTATGGTCGGGAAAACTGCCCGACGGATTTTGACGAAATTTAATACATAGGGGTGATTTTTTCCAGGGAGTGTTATGGACAGGTAAAATCGTGACCCCGATCTGACCTTGACCTTCAAAAAGGTTAATTCAAGGTCATATCGGGTAAAACGGGACGGATTTCGACTAAATTTGATACCTAGAGGTACTTTTGTTCGGGTCAAACGTGACGCCGACCTGACCTTGACCTTCACAAGGGTCAATTGAAGGTCAAATCGGGTAAAATGGACGGATTTCGACGAAATTTGATACCTAGGGGTACTTTTGTCCGGGGGGGGGGTGTTTTGTACGGGTCAAATAGTGACCCCGACCAGACCTTGACCTTCAAAATGGTCAAATCGCGAATTTTGACGGGATTTCGACGAAATTTAATACCTAGGGCTACTGTTGTCCACGGAGTGTTTTGTACGGGTCAACTCGTGACAAAATGTCAATTCAAGGTCAAATCGGGTAAAACCGGACGGATTTCGACGGGTAATTTTGTCCGGGGAGAGTTTTGGACGGGTCAAATCGTGACCCCGAACTGACCTTGACCTTCGAAATGGTTAATTCAAGGTCAAATCGCGCAATTTGCCGAAAAGCAGAGGGGAAACAGCCCGGACGAAGTCGGGTCCACCAGCTAGTATATATATGTGTATATATATATCTTAATCTTAAGAATATTCCATTCCTTGGCATGTCGTTTACGACCGAACCTGTATAAAGATACAGGTTGTTGTGTATAATATGCCGTTTTATGGCTTGCCGCATGGTTGGATTTCTGATATGTAGAGTGATGTACATGTGTGTGTATTAAGAATACGCCGTTCCATGGCACGCCGCTCATGGCGAAGACTGCATGCATGCTCTGAGATGCAGGGTGAAAACCATGTAAAATACATGTGAATGCCGGTTTGTGGCTGTTCCAGTCAAGTTACAGGAATTATGAAATGTTCGGGGAACTGGAAGGAGGATATAGGCGCGCGATTCGTTGTGATCACACTGAGACGGAATAAAGTCTCTTCACCAGTATCCCACAATGATTGTGTTGTCTTTTGTTGTACCATGGGTATGGTGGGCATTGATATAGAAGCTTATGGGGGGTTGTGGAGAAGTGGATTTCATTATGCAGTGTTTTCTGATCGCAATGCACTGCGTATAGGAACTATTTATAGTTAGTGGGCCAAACATGATATTTTTCGAGTTGGCTGCACCCCCCGCCCTCCAACAAAGGTTTCAACATATCAAATTAAAGGTAATCATATGACGCATCCGATTTTGCTTGTTTCCCGTTTCAGAAAGTGTCCCAAAATAGATTGTTCAGGGAAGACAACTCTTACCCCTAAAATAAAATTAAAAATGTCATCGAATGCAAGTGTCAGAACATAAACAATAGTGCGGTTATAAACTGACCAATTTGTCGTTTATATTAATTAGAAATGATCATAGAATGACACGAGATACAACACTGAACCAATTTATGAGCGTTAGAAAATATTGCGATAAATTTAAATTTTGAAATATTTCTTGGATTTAAAAAAAAAGTGTCACTATAATTAGATTTAAAGACATGTTATGTACTTGTTCGTGTGCGTGAACAGATTAGTAAGTATCCAGGCGCTATGCCAACTGGAGGAATGTAGCATTCTACTACACCCTAAATCTAGTTGGATGAACGTTGTATACAACTCGTTGGGTGCGAATTTGTTGTATACTTATTATCCAACAGTTTAGTACGATGTACACACCTGATTGCGTGAACTGTCTTCTGTGGTATTACTTTCATGCCACATTGGATAAAACCGCCACGTGACCGGGTCATCCAATAGCAGCGCGTTTCCGGTGCGGGCGAGCATGCGAATTTTTGGCTCCAAATATTTTAAAACAAAATGGACGACTGCATGAAAAAACTCCTGAGCGACTGGAAAATTGGACAAGACGTCGTGGATAGCTTTGCCGGTATAGTATATCTTTGTTATAATTATTCCTTGTACGATACACTGATTATGTAGGCTTTATGTATTGAGTGTATATTTATTTATATTTGCCAAATTTTGAAGTTTACAAATTTACACAACTGCTGACGGCACTAATTTGACTAAAGTAGTACACTCATACACTCAACACATAAAGCCTACATAATCAGTGTATCGTACAAAGAATAATTATAACAAAGGTATACTATACCGGCAAAGCTATCCACGACGTCTTGACCTTTTCACTTCCTAATGGCGCTTTCGGCGCGCGCCGAAAGCGACAAAAAGTGCGCCATTAGTAACGCGCCGAAAGCGCCGAAAGCGACAAAATATGCGCCGTTACGGCGCACTATTTGTCGCTTTCGGCGCGCGCGCCGAAAGCGACAAAATGTGCGATATTAGCTCATCTTTCGGCGCGTTACTAATGGCGCACTTTTTGTCGCTTTCGGCGCGCGCCGAAAGCGCCATTAGGAAGTAGACCTAATAGTATTCCATAGGACAGTGATCTTAACTGACGATACATGCGGCATTACGTGCACTCCATATTGGACAGTAAGTTTAGGATGGCATCCAAAACGGCCACAAAAATCGAAGATTAATTCTCACACTTTCCATCATAAAGGTGACTAAGTTCGTAATCTGGGAACAATGTGATTGTTAATCAAACCATGAGTTCACTGGTGTCTGTAAACAAACAGAAGGACTTTATAGTTTCAATTAATTTATTCTACAGAGTAATTGATTGTCTGTCTTAAGGACTATGGATACTCATTTTTTTGGGGAAATGCCGGATAAAATTCAATATAAAGAAAGACGTAAATAATCATAACTGACGTGTGCCATTTGGGCAGGTCAATATATAACTATATAATCATCTTCATTGTAGTAACCTGCTCGGGAATGTATAAATATATACAGAATCAGCTAGATGATACATAAGAAATCATAGATGACAAGAATTCGTACCAGAAATGGGGTGGGTTACAGTATAGCTACGCGAAAGATGGGCTTGGACTGAAAATGCACATCTTACACAATATGTTGACGAAGCCTGATATATCAAATATTCCCCCACGATAGAAAATCATGACAAGTTATTGTGGTATTGCGATCAAAATTCACACACAAAAAAATATATTAATATATTTGTTCAAGTTATCGCGCTCTAAATTCACTTGCAACTCAGGCCACAATACGCGGACCTGGCCTGTTTTGGATCGATCAAGACATTTATAAGAAAGTCTCATATACGGAATATCAACAAAATCAGTTGTTTTATACGCCCGTTTGAAAGACGGTCGTATTATGTAAATGGGTTGTCCGTCCGTCGTCCGTCCGTCCGTCGTTCCGCTTTGGTTTCCGGGTGATAACTTTAGATTGAATCGACTGAACTGAACCAAATTTGTTAGTTTACCACACCAAAATACAGATTAAGTTCGAATATGGGTTTCGTCCGCATGATATTGACTGAGTTATACCTTTTTCGACTTGGATATTACCTGATATGCGGTTTCCAAGATATTGCGTTTTATTTTTGTAATTATTTCGTCTTAAGTCAAAGGTTTCAAACAAATGAATTAAACCTTGCCCAAATCTACTCCAGCAACTGGCATATTGTGCCACGCCCGACGGCGTGTTCTTGTTATTTGTTCATATTATCGCGCTAACGCGTTCAAAATTCACCAAAATGAACTAATTAAAGTCGTCAGTCGACCCATAATAAGCTGACCTAGCCGGAGTTCGAACCCGATCAAGACACTGTTGAGCAAGCCTTATATACACAATAACAACAAAATCAGCTGATATGTCTCCAAGTAGGCCTACATATAATTGCGATAACACGATACAAATTCACAAAAATGAATTTATTAAGGGTCGTAACTCGACCAAAATATTTTGTTGAGCAAGTCTCAAATATTGAATACCAGCGAAATCAGTTGATATTTGTTCAAGTTATTGCGCTAGCACCATTTTGTAGGCACAGTCCGCCCACCACCGCCCGCAAACCGATCTCCCCAAACTATAAGTCGAGTTTTGTTTGAAAAAAAACCTCGACCAAAAATTGTATAGCTTATAAATATACTCACATCGGATATATGGAGAATTCAACATCATGCTGCGGAGAAAGCGAATCGTTCCTCAACCAACAACTAGCAGTGATGCGCGCCCACACGACTCCCTGCTACTATATATAGGTCACCCAGTTGATGACTCTTTAATTGTGGCCACTTTTGCGATGATAATGTTTTAATTGCATTTCGTCAATTTAATAACTAATGGGGTAGATCTATAGGACGTTGTGATAATGTATATTAACCCACCTATGTACCATTCGAAGTATGGCGCTCTAATAGCACCACATCTTAGCTGTTTCGACCTCCCTCTGTAGAGAAACGAAAGTATTGTTTAAAATCATTCTTAGCCATGCGCATCGAGAACGGGTCGTGTATAAATGGCAGGCGGGTGGGCGTAGGCACTTCTGATGTCATAGTGTAGCGTAGTGCGACTACCAGCCAGTACCGTTTAGCAGACGTGCCGCGACTCAGTTAGAAAAGCCGAAATCCGTGGCTGACCGAGACTAGTCCAGTCGTAACGCCGTGTACATAATTATGTTGTCGACGCGAGCTACTATTTACATTGATACCATATCTATGTGATGGCTGTTCAGCAGATTCGCAGTAACTCGGTTGAAAAAGCCACATTCGACGGCTGACAGGCATGCATAAATACAGTTACAACATTGTCGGCGATAGATGCTCGTTAAATCTTCCAGATGGTTGTAAATACTATAATATATGTTGATTGTGTTCAGGTCGGTATCAGTGGAAAAACCGACGACAGCGAACAAAACAAAAACATAGTCATAAATGGTGACGCCCTCAAGATCACATTATTAGGTATATATGCTAGTATAATGTAACATATATTGGTTTCATGAATGCACCACCTCATAATTCTGTTAAGACAACCGATCCTTCAAATTATTACAACAACTACCAACATTGGGTTATGATATGTTATCACGTTCTACTGAAGACACCAACCGGAAGATACCTTATTTTAGTATATGGGACGAATTTCATTTTATAATGAGCTGCACTAAACTGCATGAGCGGAGAATTCGATACATACCTGAAATTATATGGAAAATTGGCTCCCACGAAGCGTTTTATGACATTCTCAATGACGCTAACGAGAATACAATGAAGAAACTGTCAATTCATATCACGAAGATACCAAAGATCAATGAAATTAAATAACACCGCTTTATTACTACATATACTTGAAGTTGATTTACATTTTCTTGCAGGTTTACACTGGCACTTATGTACTTGCGTTCAGGTCGTGACTTCGGTCAATTTAAATTTCTTTGTATTGCTGTGTAATCATGTGCCCACAACCTTGTATATATGCCATATATCACATGTTACACATGTATGTGTCTGAGAGTAAACCATTACAGCAACATATTTATTGTATTACTACTGTCTGTGCAGTGGATGATTCTTTGTTGGGCACACAAATGTTTGCAATTTAAAGTTAAGGGTAACTACAATATGCGCATGCGTATAGTTTTTACAACGAATCAATTCCAATTTGTTACACATGCGTACTGTTAACTTCCTGATACAGTCATGCGGGTTGCAGAATTATGTTCGGTGACATTGCAATGCGCGATAATTTGCACGAGACGTAGCCATGTGATATGTTAGCTCCTCCTACTTCGGCCATCTAACCACGTTTTGTCAACATGTTTTCCGACTGGATTTTTGAAATTAAATAATTACGGAATTATACACATTTTCTGGTAGGTGTCAAAGTTAATATCAATTGCAATATTGTTAACATTAATGATTATGATAGTTGATTCTCAAAATTAAGTGTATTTATAATAATTAGCTAGCCGTCCATGATGAAAGAACATCGGCTCTCCGACTTGTATGACATCAGAGTCGGACTGTCCAGGGATATGTTTTTCAACTTTTAAAATTGGTAGAAAAGTATCAAAAACGTCATAAAATTAAAAGAAAACAACAATCAATGTATCCTATGTAGTTAACAACACTATATTGGTAGCAGATTTAAAAAAATGTAGCACTAACTTACCAACCATACTCTTGACTTTGTGCGCACGTACAGACAGTCAGCTAATTTCCGTAAAAGAAAGTACAACATGATTCGGGATATAAGAAACGCTTTGTTGAGAAATCCACATTTTATAGTAACAAAACGTATTTAATTAAAATTTTCCAAAGACAGGGAATGTGTTGTGGCTCAACTTCACCAGAAACCAAACAGCTGGATTTGACTGTGAGTGTAATTCTGCAAGGTCAGATTCCCTCAGCAACCCAGCTTATAATTTAACATGGCAAGTCTGGTCCATATACCAATCAGCATTAATCAAGAAATTACTCAATGAATTCCCACCAGCAAGTTTACAATGAATACAGTCATTGCCAAATACTGCTGTGCGAAATCTGGTCGTGTCATTTCAAAACTCAATCACTCGCTTCAAAAACTTGAGAATTAAATCATGTTTTGTGCTGTAATATATGGATTTCTAAACAAAGCGATCTTGACAGAGAACTCCCCAACCAGGATTCAGTTTTGTTTGTGGAAATTTCTCAACAACAGACCATGTAAGTGCGCACATAGTCAGATTTCAGTTCGGAAGAAAGTATAACATATTTCCAATTTCTGTCACAGGTATAGTGTTATTTACTACATATAATATACGCATAGTTTTGTTATATAGCTTCTCATGTGAAGTTTGTGCCATAGTTTCTCTATTTAAAAAATTACCCAAATTTGAACCGGAGTCCATATTGGAGTGCTTTGGTTGAGCCTTAAATACACCCCCTCCGATACTTCGTTATACGACCTTTAGTCTATATTCCAATTGAGACACACATCACCAGTAGTGTTAGCTGTTATATGGTAACTGTAATTTCTAAATCGTAACCCGCGCTCGTACGCGTTCATGTGCACTTCTTTTAGCATTGATGTATACACATTTTCTAATTAAACTGCATTAAAAAATCAATTGTTGCCTGCGCTTCTTTTTTCCGATAACAATCTTCATTCCGTGTTATTTACTGATTAAACACGCACGCTTTCGACAATGCTTTTAACGTCACAATGTTTAAAAGCATTTCCAGCATCTTAATGTCCACCATTTTCACATACGAGTCTGGTATCTGGAATAAAAATAGATCTATTAACACAATACATACGTGAAATACATATGCGTCTCAATGTTTAAAAGAATTGACAACTTGAAGTCACACATTTTAATAAACTAGCTGATGTGCCCGACCAGGCTATGGTCTTACAATCTCGTCCAAATGCGGATACGATAGGCGAGAATCGCATGCGTTTTGCTATGTCGATGCCGTCTGGAGAGTTTGGCGGGACCAGCATCCCGTCTCGATTTGCTCAGTCTACCCTTGATGCTATAAAGTGGTAGCCGCGGGCGCTTATATATAGAGTTGTTTTTATGAGCCATCAGGCCCCCGCGGCAGCGGTCGCTGGCGCGACCTGACTGCCTCGATATCAATTTGAAAAAGGGGTGACGTTGCTTAACGCGCCTGCGGCGCTTCAATAACAGTTTGAATTTTGTGTTTTCCAACAGGTCTTATGAGCGTGTCTCTTTGTGGTGTCATTCTTTTGGTATGATTTTTTACTAAATAACGGGTATGTTAGAGTTACATTTCTTTGAATTTTACAATCGAAACATATTCGCATGCGATGCTGAGTCACGCGGGACACGGCAAACTAAATCGCGCGCAAATTGGCTTGCGATTTTTCAGCATCCCACCCCATTTGGCATGCGATAGCGTTTGTACTAGGTGGCCCGACGTCGTCTGGGCTATTTAAGTCAACAATACTGAGCGAACAACGCTGAAAAGTATTACGAGAAAGAAACAAAAACTGTCATTCGATCGGTCCAGAAACATGCCTATACGAGCGTATATGAGCGATGTCAAGGTCAAAGTCAATGACACGGTCGCACATGACGGTCATACAGACCAAATTTGAGTCTGATACATACATACATACATACATACATACATGTATACATACATACATACATACATACATACACCGACAGAAGTTCCAAAATATATAATACATAGATACATACATACACAGACAGATGTTCCAAAAATATATAATAGACTAGCTGGTATGGGCCCGACTTCGTCCGGGCTATTTAGGGATTTCTTTGCCAGAAACATGACTATATGAGCGTATATGAGCAAGGACACGGTCGCATGCGAAATTGGCCCCGGTTTGACCTTGAATTGACAATTCTGAAGGTCAAGGTCAGGTCGGGGTCACGATTTGACCCGTCCAAAACACTCCCCGGCAAAAGTACACATACGTATCAAATATCGTCGAAATCCACCCAGCAGTTCGGATTCGTCCCAATTGCTTTATGAGCGTATATGAGCAAGGACACGGTCACTTGCGAAATTGGACCCGATAAAAGTAAGACACAATCATGCCACTGCCACATTTGACTTTCCAAACGCATCTGAGAGTGACTGGTTTGTGAAAACAGATCACCCGTTAATCACGTGCATGGGACCAGTCCGTCTCGTTTCGGACATATTTATTCACACTAAACGGCAATCATTGCATGGTTAATCGGATTGTTAGGCGTGGCTTACGGGCTATTGTGTTGAATCTCGGCGAGAGTACACAATAGGCAATCAACGCACAGCGCGCATTAACTATCACGCGATTAACCCACCAATCCCCATTGCGGTGGCAGTTGAAGGGTGAAGGAGTGGTCACACGGGCTCGCGAATGTCCGATGAAACTACCCGTGGTGTTTTACCCTTACACAGCTAGTTTGGGTTCAATAGGCCCAGCAGTTTTCGAGTCTATAAAGATATACACTCATATATACGGAAGTCTCAAAATATACATGTATAGTCGAGACTAAATGGTGGGCCCGACTTCTTCCGGGCTATTTAGGGATTTCTTTGCCAGAAACATGACTATATGAGCGTATATGAGCAAGGACACGATCGCATGCGAAATTGGACCCGATTTGACCTTGAATTGACCATTCTGAAGGCCAAGGTCAGGTCGGGGTCACGATTTGACCCGTCCAAAACACTTCCCGGACAAAAGTACCCCGACGTATCAAATTTCGTCGAAATCCGTCCGGCAGTTCGGATTCCTCCCATGGCTTTGTTATGAGCGTATATGAGCAAGGACACGGTCGCATGCGAAATTGGACCCGATAAAAGTAAGACACAATTATGCGACTGCCACATTTGACTTCCCAAAACGCATCTGCGAGTGACTGGTTTGTGAAAACAGATCACCCGTTAATCACGTGCATGGGACCAGTCCGTCTCGTTTCGGACATATTTATTCACTCTCAACGGCAATCATTGCATGGTTAATCGGATTGTTTGGCGTGGCTCACGGGCTATTTTTATGTTGAATCTCGGCGAGAGCACACAATAGGCAATCAACGCACAGCCCGCATTAACTAACACGCGATTAACCCATCAATCCCCATTGCGGTGGCAGTTGAATGGCGAAGGAGTGGTCACACGGGCTCGCGAATGTCCGATGAAACTACCCTTGGTGTTTTACCCTTACACAGCTAGTTTGTGTTCAATCGGCCCAGCAGTTTTCGAGTCTATAAAGATATACACTCATATATACGGAAGTCTCAAAATATACATGTATAGTAGAGACTAATTGGTGGGCCCGACTTCGTCCGGGCTATTTAGGGATTTCTTTGCCAGAAACATGACTATATGATAATATGAGCGTATATGAGCAAGGACACGATCGCATGCGAAATTGGACCCGATTTGACCTTGAATTGACCATTCTGAAGGCCAAGGTCAGGTCCCGGTCACGATTTGACCCGTTCAAAACACTTCCCGGACAAAAGTACCCCGACGTATCAAAATTCGTCGAAATCCGTCCGGCAGTTCGGATTCCTCCCATGGCTTTGTTATGAGCGTATATGAGCAAGGACACGATCGCATGCGAAATTGGACCCGATAAAAGTAAGACACAATTATGCGACTGCCACATTTGACTTTCCAAACGCATCTGCGAGTGACTGTTTTGTGAAAACAGATCACCCGTTAATCACGTGCATGGGACCAGTCCGTCTCGTTTCGGACATATTTATTCACACTCAACGGCAATCATTGCATGGTTAATCGGATTGTTTGGCGTGGCTTACGGGCTATTTTTATGTTGAACCTCGGCGAGAGCACACAATAGGCAATCAACGCACAGCTCACATTAACTAACACGCGATTAACCCATCAATCCCCATTGCGGTGGCAGTTGAAGCGTGAAGGAGTGGTCGCACGGGCCCGTGAATGGCCCTATGATAAGTCCGGGATCAACAGGGGTGAAGTAAAAATTCTCTGTTAAAGTCTTTTTTCTCTCTATGGATTATGATTCTGGTGGTGTGTACATCAATTTCTAGGTGGGTGTGGAGTTCTCACACTTGAGCATTTCCTATAATCCAAGTTGGCGTCCATCATGGCCGCCGTAGTAGAGAATATGAACAAAGTCAGTTCAATCTGTTTTGTTGGAAACTATATCTCATGAAATTTACTCAAATTTATAAATTATTTGGATGCTATTACATTATACTACTGTTTGAGTGAAAATTTGGCACACTATTAGAAAGATGGCTGCCAAAATGGCAACCGGAACGTGAAAAATATGATTTTTTTCACTCATATATCCTATATCCGTTCCTAGTGTTTTGGACTGGTTGCAAATTGTGCCTTGTTTTCTTGTTATTCATATAGTATGTTCATTTGCTCGGTACTACATCTAGTTCCTTTCGTGTCAGCCGCTTCCAGTCCCTAACAAAATTGATCTTACAGAACGTGTGTGAAATTTTCCCAAAAACTCAATATTGGTTTCTGGCCATATTTTAATATGAAATTAACAGATTTGAAGGAATTAATATGCGTGTGGGTATTGCCTATGCAATGCAATTATAGTAGGGCCTGAAACGGTTGCTATGGTTTATTATGGCAGTCAAAATGGCAGAAAATGTATAGAAATTATATATTTTGTCCTTATGCACTTGCTTGTTGTGACTGGTAAATGCGTGGAGTTGGCTAATCCCCTTTAGATACATTAAAAAGAAACAATTTAAATAGGACACAGTATCAGACAATGTGAACATGGGACATTACACGCACATATGGTATGGTATACACCAGAGACTCCCACGCTATATTTAATTTATTCAAGATACAACCTTGTATTATTTATTGCCGTTACCTCAACTATGTGGATAATGCACACTCAGTGTATGACGATAATATGATTGGTGCATACTGATGTTGTTGAGATTAATCATATGTACACGGCAACGTTGTAATACTGGTCTTGTGGGCACTGAGTTCCCAAAGCTGTACAACATAAATGTTAGCATAGTACTCTAGTATATCATAGAGATAATTTGATTACAGCATCATCAAATGAAGATACATTGGGCTGGTGGTACAATGTATCGGTGTTATCCTTACATTCACTTATCACTCACACACGTTCAGATGACGCGATCGAACGTTGCATGAGTTTAGATAGCAGCGTATACTGGGTATCGTTGATCATATGACCATGAACTAACATTTTTTCAACAGCCTCTTCATGCACAAAGAACAATATAATTTCCGTGTATAATACGATTAGAGGGGATGTCACGAATGCTAGTTTATTATGTACCAATATATATGTCTGTGAACTGACATAGAACATGCGCCTGAATACAATGGGACAGTTGGAAGACGAAAATGTCCCAATGAATATAACACATAATGACCCGATCCCAAAGTGAGCATGGTCAAACTAATGGCAACTAGTTAATTTTCAACCTTCTGGCTGAAGCATAGCACACAGTTGGTTGAATATAGGTTAGCTCTAGTCATGGAAGTATGACAATTTGGACTATTCAGTGAAATATAAATCACACTATGGGGATTACTCCCGATCGCTAGCAGTTGAGAAATTCCAAAGAATGCCCAAAACAAATGCTGCTTGGAAGCAATATCTGCGGAGAAGATCGGGTCACGGTGGAATAATCTTGAAGATACACAGGAACAGGCTATCAGTTTCTCTTAATCAGTTGTTCGCCCATGGCACATCCGAAATTGGGGAGAGCTAAATCAAAGGTGGTCACAACACAGGGCATAACAATTATGACACTGGCACCAAATGACCAGCTCTCAACTATGGTAGCATATTGCAATACTCAACGATAAATGGTGATCGAGAACATTTCTGAAATGAGACTGGGTTTAGGAGCAAATGCAGTTCTATATCTAATTTTGTTTTACTAATTGTATCTGCATATAACGGCGTTTGTTGTTTTAATATCTGAACCTCTGTCAATGATGTTTCTGGGATATACATGTTCCTGACTAAATGATGGTATTCAACTGTATTTCACGTCCGGTTATAAAAGATCGCGGTAGATATAACAGACAAATTTACCAGGAGAAAGCTGGCAACTTTGAAATATACATGTACAGGGTTTTGAGGGCCATTGTATATAATGCTATATAGCCTGTCGAACCAAGCATCACGACAGTTGAACCCAGTCTCCATTATATGGATACCATGGTTATGCTAAATTATATTTTCCGACCCAGTAATCCACACTTGGTGTCGACGCATGCATACTGTGTAGATAATCAAATAACTCGCCCCAGAATTCTACACATTTATGCATCTGGTGGGTCGTATCAGACCCAAGAAGACTAGAGTGCAGATAAATGACAAAAAACTCAAACCATACGTCCTTCAAGTGAAGCATGAGTTCGGCACGTACTACTTCGAGGGTTGGTAATAGTTACTTTTGATGGGGTGATCATGTTTGATGCTATCTCAATGTTCTGAAAACGCTCAAATGTGAGGAGAATCAGCCACCTAGCATTACTCGGAAGTAAGTACAGCTTTCTATGAACTATTGAGCATAATCAAGAATGTTACCAGCAAAAGTTAATTGACTGTTGATTATTTGTTTGGTTCTTTCCGTCGATAGACCATATCACGACTAATAATACACCATTCCCGCAGCCAGATTGTGTTGAACTTTGACGATAATTGTTTTCTATTTATTTGATGATTTAATTCCTGAGCAGAGGCGCGAACTCGATTGTTTCTATGATGAAATGTCAACATTTGGCTCACTGCTTATAACCGTAAATGTACGTGAAAGGATATATACCGATTTTGGCAGTGATTTTGAACAATTCTTTAGCTATTACAAAATTTGTTCAAGTGTTTGTCAGCAATCTAACATTTTTGATACATTTGTCGCCATTTTGACTGTCATGATTCATTATAGAGACCATCTCAAATTCCAAGCACCTATGAGATTGAATTATATAGGTAATAGCCTGTGCTTAACTCTTCGTTTCACATTACAATTTTCCTAGAAACACGAAGTTATACAAAGATAAATTTGTTTAGGGATTAAAATGGACTGATACCAAAGAAGTAACAAGTGTCATGTATCCAATGCAGATTAATCAACTTCACGTATCAACCACAACATCTAAACGAATAAGGACGAAACATAGAATTTTCTATAAATTTGCCGCCATTTTGACTGCCATCATAAACCATATTAACCATTTCATACACTAATGATATTCCATTTTGTTGGTAATACTTCTACTGGCTTATCACCTTCGGATCTGCTCATTTCATATTAAAATATGACTAGAAACCGCAAGTGAGTTTTCGAAAAAATATCATACTACGTAGTAGCTGTACACAGATAACAACAAATGTTACTGTGCAAATAATCAGAGGACATGAATAATAGGAAAACAAACAACAATTTGTCATCAGTTCCAAACAGTAGATACGGATACAGAAGATATGAGTGAAAATGTGTCTATTTTCCAATTCAGGTCGCCGTTTTGGCAGCCATCTTGCCATTGGAGAACCACTGCAAAATGTTGTACAATGTAATAGCATCCCAACAATGTATACATATGTATACATTGTATAAGATATTGTCTCCAACAAAATGTATAAAACTGAGTTAGTTCATATTTTGTAACACGTCGGCCATGTTGGATGCCATCTTGGATTATAGGAAATGCTCAAGGGTGTGAACTCAACACCCACACATAAATTGAAGCGCATGCCATCCAGAATCACAATCCGCTGAGAAAAAAACTTTAACAGAGAATTTTTACTTACCCCTAAAATTGGCCCATTGCCTCTGGAAGTCTCAAAATATATAGTAGACTAGCAGGTTAGCCCACCACTGGCGGCAATCGTCAGAAACATGACTTAAATTTTTTGTTTTTCAATGAGTTAATTCTGCCTTTTTAATTAATTTGTTTAATTAATATGTTTTATTTAATTTAATTTTTTTAATTTTTAGTTTTTTTAATTATTACTTTTAATTAATTTTTTAACTTAATCTGTTCAATTTGTTAATTTAATTTAATTTAATTATTTAAATTTTTGTAATATTTTTTTTAATTTAATTTAATTTTTTTTATTTTTATTTTTTTAATTAATTTTTTAACTTAATTCGTTTAATTTGTTTATTTAAATTTAATTTAATTTGAATTTTTTAATTTTTTGAATTAATGTTTTTAATTAATTTTTTAATTTAATTTTGTTTCTTCAATGAGTTAATTCTGCCTTTTTAATCAGAGAAATGATGGTACCCGTCCTTAAAAGAGGTACGATTTACGGTAAGTACGTTATTTACGTAATGATCATTTTCAAGGTCAATGTCATGTCGGGGTCACAATTTGAACCGTCCATGGCACTTCCCGCACAAAGGTGCCCATAGGTAGCAAGTTTGAGCGCAATCGGTTCGAGTTTATAAAGGATACACACATATATATCAGTTGTGAGTACCCATTTCAATGTGAAGATCACCTCGAGCGGAGAAACTGACCCGACGAAAATCTCCCCCGTTCCTAGGAACCCCTAAGTACGAAGACAGACATAAGAATAACACAACACGCTCATGTCTGGGTACAGACACGCTCATGTCTGGGCCCAGACATAAAAATCACACTACACGCTCTTTATCAACGACACTGCGGATACGAACGCTCAACGCTCAACCCCACAGTGCCAAGGACGGTGACTGAGAGTGGAGAAGGGGTGCTTGGTGCTTCTCAAGAACGGCGCGACGACGCGTCCCGTGTTCTTTTACAGTTACATAGGAAGTTTGGTCTCAATCGGTCCAGCCGTTTTCGATTCTATAGTGGATATACACATATACGGAAGAGGAGTTAATTGTGCCTTTTAATCAAGAGAAATGATGGTACCTGTCCGTAAAAGAGGTATGATTTACGGTACATCGGGCGGAAAAACTGACCCGATGAAAATCTCCCCCGTTCCTAGGAACGACAGACTTAAGAATCACATAACACGCATTTTTTTCAATGTTTTCCAATGAATTAATTCTGCCTTTTTAATCAAGATAAATGCCTTCCGTCGTTCCGGTGCGTTTTGCATCCGTAGTTTCGTACGCATAGGTGACCGTTTAGCAACGCGCATCACAATAAAGAGCGTTATTCTGTTAACAAAGCCAAATATGGTCAATATAAAGAGCGTGCCTTAACCCCGCAGTGCCGAGGTGCTCAGAGCTTGTCCAAAACGCGACAATCGCACTGTTCGTGGGTTTTTACCCTTAGATAGGAAGTTTGGACTCAATCGATCCAGCCGTTTTCGATTCTATAAAGTATATACACACATATATATATATACGAAGTCTCAAAATATATAATAGACTAGCAGATTAGCCCACCACTTGCGGGATTCGTCACATGCCTTTGTCAGAAACATGACTATATGAGCATATATGGGCGTATATGAGCGTATATGAGCAAGGACACGGACACATGCAAAATTGGACCCGAATTGATCTTGAATTGACCATTTTGAAGGTCAATTTCACGTCCTGATCACGATTTGACCGTCCAAAACACTCCCCAGACAAAAGTACACCTAGGTATTAAATTTCATCGAAATCCGCGTTTTACCCGAATTGACCATTTTGAAGGTCAAGGTTAGGTCGGGATCACGATTTGATCCGTCCATGACACTTCCCGGACAAAAGTACACATAGGTAGCAAATTTCGTCGAAATCCGTTTGGCCGTTTTCGAGTCTATAAAGGATATACACATACATATATATATATATACTAGCTGGTGGACCCGACTTCGTCCGGGCTGTTTCCCTCTGCTTTTCGGCGAATTGCGCTATTTGACCTTGAATTGTCCATTTTGAAGGTCAAGGTCAGGTGGTGTCACGATATGACCCGTCCAAAACACTACCCGGACAAAGTACCCGACAAAAGTACCTGTCGAAATCCATCCGGTTTTACCCGATTTGACCTTGAATTGATCATTTTGAAGGTCAAGGTCAGGTCGGGGTCACGCTTTGACCCGTCCAAAACACTCAGTGGACAAAAGTAACCATATGTATCAAATTTCGTTGAAATCCCATCAAAATTCGCGATTTGACCTTGAATTGACCCGATTTCAAGGTCAAGGTCACGTCGCACGGGCAAATTAAAAGGCATACGAAAGTATCCCTAGACACTAATTTTCATCGAAATCCCGTGATACTCGGGCGTTTGACCTTGAAATGACCAGATTTCAAGGTCAAGGTCACGTCGCACGGGCAAATTAGTAGGCCTATACCACTCCCCGACCGAAAGCACCCCCACATACCAAGTTTCATCGAAATCGGCTCTGCCGTTTTCCAGTCCATCGCGAACACACAGACAGACAGACAGATTTCCCAAAATATATAATAGACTAGCCGATGAGCCCGACGTTGTCCGGGCTATTCAAAAACCAAATTTCAAGTCGATAGCTCCACCCGTTTCCGAGATCTGGTCTGCGCATGCGCGAAGCTTGCGTCGCATCCGGGGCAAGATACATTCACATAGCAAATTTCAAGTCGATAGCTCCACCCGTTTCCGAGATCTCGTCTGCGCATTCTGCCTTTTTAATCAAGATAATTGCATTCCGCGTTTCGTTTTGCATCCGTATTTTTCGCATGGGTAGCCGTTTAGCAGCTTCGATTGTAATAAAGAGCGTTGATCCTTAACACCTCCGAATATGGTCAATATAAAGATCGTTAATGCCTTAACCCCCAAAGTGGCGTTTGCGGTGATTATGATGATTGGGAGTGGACAATGGGTGCCTGGGCTTCTCCAAAATGCGACGTCGACGATTCCCGCGGGATTTTACCTTTGGATAGGAAGTTTGGTCTCGATCGGTCAACCCGTTTTCGATTCTATAAAGGACATACAGACAGACAGAGGTCTTCAAAATATATATGAGACTAGCCGATGAGCCCGACGTTGTCCGGGCTTTTCAAAAACCAAATTTCAAGTCGATAGCTCCACCCGTTTCCGAGATCTGGTCTGCGCATGCGCGAAGCTGGCGTCGCACGGGCTCGGCGACCCGATTAAATTCGTATCCGGGGCAAGATACATTCACATAGCAAATTTCAAGTCGATAGCTCCACTCGTTTCCGAGCGACAGACAACGCATTCTTTGTTTTACAATGAGTTAATTCATGGTACCCGTCCTAAACTTCCGTCGTTGAATTGTAAACAAACGCTTCTTAGATCAATTCTGCCTTTTTAGTCGAGATAATAGCATTTCGTCCCGCATCCGTATTTTACGCATGGGTAGCCGTTTAGCAGCGTCGATTGTAATAAAGAGCGTTCGTCGTTAATAACTCCGTATATGGTCAATATAAAGATCGTTGATGACTTAACCCCCGAAGTGGCGTTTGCGGTGATTTTGATGATTGGGAGTGGAGAATCGGTGATCAGAGCTTGTCCAAAATGCGACGTCGACGATCCCCGTGGGTTTTTACACTTATATACGAAATTTGAGCTCAATCTGTCCACCCGTTTTCGATTGTATAAATGACATACAGACAGAAAGAGGTCTTCAAAAATATATATGAGATATGTGATGAATCTAAAATATCAACGATTTGAGTGTTTAGATTTCCTTAATAAATCTATCTTGTTTCTCAAATAATTTGTGGTCCACAAGTCATTACTACCTTTAGAGGCAAGATTATCAACTAAAAGTTGATAAAATAGTTACTTTTAGTGGTTAGATTTGACACCTTTGAATACCAATTAAAATAGCTACCCGCAGGTAGCAGAAATTGCAACCTATCGCAGGTAGTAAATTTAACTTCTGGGTAGATCGTATTCATCCTACTACCAAAAGTAGTTAAAAATTAGACAAAACATATATCGATATGATGAATGAGCTCATTGAAACCAATAAGATTCGATACAACTACACTACAGACGAATTAGATAGTTCCCCTCATCATACTTGTAAATGTGATATCAGCAAAAGACTTTTTCTAGATTCACTTTTATTGGATATAAGAGGGGCTACCATTGCTTACTCTTCAAACAGAAAACGAGATCGTAAATCAAAAGAATAATCTCTACAGAAAGCTAAATATGATCTTACCCAATTGGTTAAATAGGAATGGGTCGGACATTGAACAGAAGGTGAAACTTCTGGAAGAGATACAAAAAGTCGATAACGAGTTAATGGATATGAGAAAGGAAGCTACAATGGGTGCAATGATAAGATCTAGAGCAAAATGGATCGAGGATGGCAAAAAACCAACAAATATATTTCTTAAATTTGGAAAAGCGTAATTATATATCCAAAACCCTGACCAATCTGATAGACTCAAATGGGAAATTATTAACCTACCAAAATGACATTATTAAAGAAGCTCGTAACTTTTATCAAACTTTATACGCTTCAAAATGCACTACTCAATCCGAGACACATTTTGCCACTTTCGACAATAACGTTTTGAAACTAAATAAAGATATTTCAGATAGTATAGAAGGGCCAATCACCATACATGAACTGTCTGCAGTATTAAAACAAACAAAGAATGGTAAGACATGTGGATTGGATGGATTTCCGTATGAATTTTGGAAATTTTTCTAGCGAAAGCTTGGGCCTATTTTATGTGAATCTCTCAATGAGTCCTATAAATCAGGAGAGCTCTCCATTACACAAAAACAAGGAATTATAACTCTTCTCCCCAAAAAAGACAAAGACAGACATCTTCTAAAAAATTGGAGACCGATTACCTTATTGAACAGCTCATATAAGCTGGCATCTGCATGTATAGCTCAGCGGATGAAACAAGTTCTCCCCCATATCATTAACGAGGACCAAACGGGTTTCTTGAAGGGCCGATACATAGGAGACAATACACGACTGATTTATGATCTTATATACCAAACTAACTTGAAGAAAATTCCTGGCCTCTTACTACTTTTAGATTTTGAGAATGCACTTGACTCTGTATCGTGGAAATTCATGCACAAATGTCTTGAATTTTTCAACTTTGGAGAAACGATAAAAAAATGGATTTCAATATTTTATACGAATATTAACTCTTCCTTACTCATAAATGGGCACATATCACAATGTTTCACACTAGGTCGAGGCTGTCGGCAGGGCGATCCTATATCTCCGTACATTTCTTTTATTTGCGCAGAAATCCTAGCTCTCATGATTAGAAATAATAAAAAAAATCAAAGGAATTACCCTCGATGGTTTTGAATTTAAGTTAACGCAGTACGCAGACGACACGACACTTATTCTAGACGGTTCCGAAAGTAGTCTGAGTGAGGCTTATTCCACCCTAAATGCCTTTGCTAAAATATCAGGACTCCATCTCAATGCGAGTAAGTGTCAGGCGTCGTGGATTGGATCAATGGTGGGGCGGCAAGAAAATATATATATATATATATATCTTTATTGTCCTCCATTGGTGGAGAGTTGTTATATAATATAAATACAGTTTATCACAGTAGCATCACAAAAGCAAACATATATACAAGTACTGACATGAACAAAATGTTACATAATAATAAGGAAATATCCAAAATATTTACAGTTAGTTTTGGCACGCACAAAATGCGAAGTCACACATGTATACCGCAATCACGCAGAGACATCCACTAACATTGACACATATACACCTGGTATACCCAGCATCACACACATTCTCTCACACTCTCTCATACAAACACGCGCACACACACGAACGCACACACATGTTGTCCACTCAGACAAACATTCACACAAAAGAACAGATGAGAGAACACTACATGCACTAGCTGCTTCTATTGGTAGTTATACATCAAGTGGTTGTTGATCAGGTATAATGGTATCCGAATAACGACCATCATGTTGAAGGTGGAAGCAATACCATAGTTTTATGCTCGATTTTGCAAAGAATCGCAAGACGAAATGAAAAGAGTTAGTTCCATCTTCAAGAAATTCAGATGGAACTTTTCCCAAAAATACTGCTAGTTGAGAGCACTTAGGTAGGGAATCTAGGAATATGAAGACGTTTATTCCGAATGTGTTGATGATATCATACCAAATTGCGTTGCGTGCACTTGCAATAGATGCACATTCTATTAATACATGATTAATTAAGCACTGGTATAGCTTGTTACAAAATTTACAACACCCACTATCACCGTAGGCTGTGTGAGCTATCAACCGGACAAGAAAGAGATAAGTGAATTTCTCCTCCGGATATAGCCTACACGTTCGCCATATGAGTGAAGACGTCAGAGAGGCTTGCATTAGCCCATATTGTCTTAAGTTATTTTCTGCAGTTATGGAAGATCTCCACCGTTCGTCGTCTGATTTGTGTACTTCAGTTTTCACGGTATGTTTCCACGACTCTTTAGATGGAAAGATGCCAGTCTGTGCAAAGACTGCGAGGTACTCGTGTAAGTTGTATTTATGTAAAACATGGACTATATCTGCAATGAATGATTTCTGATTACAACATAATTCAATAATATAACTGTGCAATCTCATCAGGAATAACATTTTGGCAGTTTTACAAACATCAAGCCTACACAAGGTAGCAAATAGACTCAGCTTTCTTTTGTCAATGAATGATGTAAGTTCACTGCAACCTACAAGACCCTGTACAATGCATGTGCGAGTATGTGCCGGAAAACCTTGCATATTTTTGAGACAGAAGCGGTGAGCCTTTTCGAGAAAGGTATAATCAGTATTAGACAAGCCCCACATTAGCTCGCTACCGTACAGGGCCTTGGGGATCACAATTGACTTATATATTTTAAGACAGCTGTCTGGAGTTATGCCTCCAGCATAAACACCTGCATTCGTCAAGGATAGATAGGTCCCTCTAAGTTTTGTGCAAACACTGTTGACCAGTTTAGAATTGAAGCTAAATTTTTCTATATTGATGCCCAAGTGTTTTCCAGAGGAGACTTCTTCGATAATGGTATTGCCAAATTGTCCGGACCTGCATCTCACATTTGCTGACTCATTTAATCTTCTTGGAATCAACTTTAATACTACTTTAAACAAAATGTCGATTAATTTTGAAAATAAGCTGAATGAAATTAAACGATTAACAGAAACATGGAATCATCGACTACTTACCCCATTTGGTCGTATAACAGTTATAAAATCCATCATTATCCCCAAATTAACTCACCTATTCATCGCATTACCTAACCCCAACAACAATTTCATGACCAAACTCGAAAAAAATACTATTCAATTTTCTCTGGAATTCCAAGCGGGACCGAGTAAAAAGAAAACTCACGGTGGAATGAAAATGGTAGATGTAAACAATTTCCTCATGTCAATGAAAATAACTTGGGTGAGACGATTGTTATTGAAAAGTTCAAAATGGACACCCCTAACCGACCTTCCTATCACCAAAGACCACCTATTTCTGACATACAACCATGCTTTTCTAAAAAACAAAGCTAATGTCGTGAACAATCCTTTCTGGCATGACGTACTACTGGCTTTTGCAAATATGTTAGAAAAAAATAAGAAACAAAATCGATTTCAGGCATGCACTATTTGGAACAACCCCGATATAAAACTGGAAGGACATACCATTAATTTTTTTTCATGGCGAAAAAAAGGAATTATATATGTAAATGACTTGTTTCAAAGAGGTGGCATATTACACACAGAACAATCTTTATTCGAATGTTATCATATACGTACAGATTTTCTGACAATGAACAGCATCCGCCAACAAATAATAGCTATGTCACAAAAGCTCAACCAACCCTTATTTCGTATTGAAAGCCCTTTCCTTCCAAGTAATTTTGTTATCCCATTGAACAATACTCATGGTGGACAGTACTTCTACAAAATTTTAAATTCAATGAATATCGTACCAAAATCCCATACAAAATGGCAGGCTGAATTTGAGGATAATGACATTCAATGGGAAAACTACAACCGGCTTGCTTTCACCACGACGCCTGACACGAAAATGTGGTGGTTACAATATAGAATTAATCATAGAATACTTTCCACAAAGAAATTTCTTAAAATGGTCAACCTAGAACAAAATGATTTATGTAATCGCTGCGGCACAACATCTGAAGATATATCCCATATTTTTTGGGACTGTCCGCTTGTAAAAAAAACTTTATAAATGATGTTACTATTTGGTGCAAATCAAATGGTATCGCCTTGTTAGGGTGCATTTACATTGCTATAGAAATGTACACAGATCTGCACGCAGACAGTGTAAACGGGTTGATATAGAAATGCACACAGAAAGAAAACGGTATTAGTTCGTGTGAGCACAAATCGTGACCGCTACACGTCACGGTCAACTCCCATATATTGCGACAGGCAAATCAGTTTTGATTAATTGTTACTCGGGCTTGGCGAATGTTTTCGTTGTCATTTCAACCCGTGTATTTCGAATATTGAACACGGATAGGGACGTGGCAACTTGTTCAACGGTTGGATATTTCATACCTGACACAACATTAGTTGTAATTTCCAAACCAACAATAGATTAAAAATTATCTTGTAGTTTGATTTTCAAACATTTTATTTGGGGGGGGGGGGTATTGTTTTCGGACCACTATTTGCATAATTTCCTACTTTTTATCAAAATTTTGGACTGGAAAGACCAATTAGCTGGAAATTTTCCAACCTTATCATAGGGGCGGATGTAATGTTGGAAATGTCCAACACTTGGAAAGATTGTGTCCTGGTCCCTCCCCGTGGCCAGTCATCATCATCATATTTATTGTCTAACAGCTATATATAAAAACTGCATGTAATTTAAGAAAACAATATTGTCCTACATTGGTTAACATTGTCATTGGAATTGTCATCAGTTGAAAATTTTACTACATTTGGTCAAATAAAGGGTGTTGTAGGGTAACTGCATGGTTTTCATTCTTTCTTCGAACCATTATCAAGTGGTATAAGGATACACTTTAAATACATGCGGCACATACCAAATCGCTGTTATCTGCTGATAGTTGATACATTTTTATGTCTGGCCTAAACTGACACGACTCGCAGTGAATTGTCAATTACCAGAGTACAGATCAGCGCGCGTTCACTATTGGTAATCATGTTGTGATCACAGTAATGCGCGACACGTGACTTCATACAGATCTATATACATTTCTATAGCAATGTAAATGCACCCTTAGCCACAAGAAAGATTGCAATTCTTGGATCCCTATCAATGGGCGGTAACTCTATGATGAATCTGTTTTGGCTACTGATAAAACAATACATATACAAAACTAAATTTAATCCTGATATGTTATCACTAAAATCCTTTCTATCAGAACTACAATCTAGATATTTACAGGAGAAATTGTTGGCACAGTGCCAAATGAAATTACCCTCTTTTGAGAAAAACTGGTTTTTAATCATTGAAGCTCTTAACAAAACGTCAGAAGCAAACAAACCATGATGTATCAAAATATCGTTCCCACCAAAACCCAAGTTTACCTCTCCAACTCACAAGTATTGACCAGAGGAATAAGTGCCGAAAAACCGCCGAGTTGACCCACCAGAAAGGGAAAAAACTTATTTCAACATCAATCAAAACCCCATTATACTCAGCAAAGAGCTATATATACACAATTAATATCTTATAAGCATTGAACCTACCGATATTAGCTCTTTGACTAAACATATGTCTAACATAGCTTGCGGGACCCATACCAGAAACGTGTATAATTATAAACTTGTCGCGATGAGTGAAAGAGCATGTGAGCGAAAGGATGTATGCAAGTTACTGATAGACTGGGGATGAAAGAGTTAGTGTGTGATCTTTTTTTGCAAATCTTGTTACAATATTTATATACATTTAATCTTGATCAATAAAAACTTTTAAAAAAAAATAAAAAAAATTAGCCTCCCGTTTGGAAGTTAAAATAGCCCCCAGAGGTAGTTATTTCAACTACTGAAGGTAGTTAGTTTAACTACTAAAGGTATTTATTTTTTTAACTATCCACCAGGTAGTAAAATTAACCTCCCAAGATAGTTGAATTTTCCTTGGGTAATTCCGAGATGAGAACATTCTGTAACTTCACTGAGATTATGGCCTCCGAGCAGCCATGTTCAGTTCTGTTCATTTTGTCGGACACTTTTATTAAAAACAACAACCTTACTTTTCGTACTCGAAAAGTTGAACCTCCAAGTCACACTGTAATCGTGACAGATAGATAGCATTTCATCGATACCAGGTTTGGAGAGCGATACAATTGCGATATCGTCTGCTGTAGTTAGGGCAGAGCATACGATGTTGTGAATTGCCATCCCCTGTTGTGCCGCAGTTAGTTTTAGGAGCAAGTCATTCACATACACCAAGTAAAAGAACGGTGAACTGACAGCTCCTTGACGCGTTCCTTGTGAGATAGGGAATGGATCCGACACACCGCCATTGTACATTATTTTGCTGCAGCAATCCTTATGCATGTTGCTGATTAATCTAAGAGGTTTACCTCGAATTCCAAATTGATATAATTTCAACATTAGGCCTGTGTGCCAGACGCGATCGAAAGCCTTCGCCGAGTCCAGGAAACACACAAACCCGCGAGAACCCTTTTCAGAAGCATATGCCACGGATTCCTGTAATACGAAAGATGGCATCGTGCAGCTGATATTCTTCTGGAAGCCGCTCTGTTGCTCACTTGGGAAATTGACACATTGGCTTTTCCACACGCGGTTCATAATGACTGCTTCAAAAAACTTTGTAGATAACTGGTAAGAGCGTTATCGCACGATAGCTGTCAGGCAGGTGTGGTTCTTTTGGTGACCCCTTATACAAAGGGACAATAAGTCCCGTTTTCATTTCTCGTGGTACGTGTTCAAATTTAAGGATGCCGTTGTAAAGAACACACAACAAACGTATGACCGAGTCTGGACTGTAGATGAGATGTTCGTTTGAGATATTATCTTCACCTCCAGGCTTGTTAACTTTTAACGCACACACGACAGAACGGATGTCCTTTTGTGATATTTGTGCGCACAAATCTACAGATGAAAGATCTGCATTGTTCGAATTGGAAAACGAGTTGACAGTAGATATGACATATTGTTCGAAAGCTGGCTCTTTGTGTGTAGGTTCGCTATACAACTGTTCAAAGTAGTCCCTCCAGCCAGTAAGTATGTTTCTTAAGTCGCGAGTCATCACACCTTTGAATTTCATCTCTGCTGCTGCTGATATGATAAAAAAATCTGTGTCATCTGACACATTTGTCCTCAGAATCTAGGTCATCTGACACATCTATGGTCATACAAACAGGACAAATGACACACCTGCAAAAAACCATGTGTCGCTCAAATAGGTCATCTGACACATATAATTATGAAAAAATTATCCAAACTTGTCAGCCAATTTGTCCTCAGAATGTGTGTCGCGTGTGTCAGATAACACATTTGGGCCGACACAGGCGTTTTTCTAGGTGTGTTATATGACACACCAAAAATTATCCAAACGTGTCGGCCAATTTGTCCTCAGAATGTGTGTCGCGTGTGTCAGATAACACATTTGGGCCGACACAGGTGTTTTTCTAGGTGTGTCATATGACCCGCTTTGGTGGCAGATGTGTCGGTTTGGTTCAGGGATTTGACAGCATGCACATGTATCGATTGTCCAAAACCCAGAAATGCTGAAAATAATTAATTGGAACAAAAATTGAGTATCAAATACATGTATATCAAACTTGAGAAGTTTAATATATCTGATGCCGGGATAGTGATCTTTTTAAAGAAACTCTTTCACTTGTTCTGGTTTTGGGAAAAATTTATACAAGTCCATATGGTCCAAGCCCTGAATCAAACTGACACACATGGTTTCAATGAGGGTCAGATCTGTGACATGGGCATCACAAGCCGACCACCTTGCCGCCAAATCTCAAATATGATTGTTTTTGGAATAGGCACATGTACACTGAAAGTAACATGATGGGCATGTATGGGTTGAGTCAACTTGATAATTCAAAGCATAGTTCATATAGATGAAGTTTATTAAAACTAACTAAATAATGTTTGTTATAAAATAGTATACATATTTATTCAAAATATTCAATTACTTGAATTTAATTCATTCCTGTATGGAAAACAAGATTTATTCTTCCCTATGTAATTTATTCTTGACTAACACTCAGCTAGAAATGTACTAAATGTTGATATTCTTCTGTGAAGTATTATATTAAGCGGTGTAAAAGTACATAGGTGTCCTGAACAAAACTTGTTTGGAATACAATCACATGTAGAGAGTATTGGCAAAATTCACAATCAGACTGGGTTAGAGCAGACGTCATGTTATTGAGTTGTCCAGTTCATCTCCAGATAATGACATCTTCAGAAAATGTACATGTATGTATGTTGAATCTTGACATTGGATACTCGATGACGCTTAATGCTGAATCTGAAAGAAACACATTAATAGATTTGAGATGACATTATGCAGAATCGCGGATGTACAATTGTATGTCATACATGTTTGCTTTGTGATTGTTGTGTTCCAGATCAGTTACAGTAATGCCCAAAGTAATTGACCACTTAACCACAGCATAATTATGGGTATTTTTTCAGGATTTAGTCGGAAATATGGCTTGTTGCCATTCATCGGAAAGCTCTCGGCGAGAACTTTCAATTACGGTCAATTACTTTGGGCATTACTTTACATGTATGTAGGACTCTATTACATAGTGTGTGCATACCGGGTATGGCAAAATTCATAAATGAGCCATGCTGAACACTTCACTTTACATTTTTAGAAAGAATAACATGACCCAAAATGATATACGACCATGTAATTAGGGATGTTGTGCATGGATCCTGCATGGGTGACCCTTTAAATAAATTCATACACTAGGGGAAGCGGTCAGAATATTTATGTAAATTTAACCAATTTATACCGAAACAGTCAAATCAGTCACAGGCGCAGGTAGGAGTGAGAACAAATATCTATGTCAGTATCAATCAATTTATGGAAACTGTCAAATCGCTCAAGTGCATTAATGTGTTTCGGGCACCCGGATAAAATTTATATCTCCATAATAACAGTGGAGGGGGGGGGGAGGATTGTCAAAACAAATATTTATGTCAGTATCAACCAATTTATTGTTACCATCAAAGTGGTCTTGACAACTAAGGTTACTCGGTCACCAGGATAACATATATTTGGGGTGGGGGACAAATACATGTATTTATGTCATTATCAACCAATTTATTGATACCGTCAAATAAATGGCCAAGTCTATTAATGTGGTTCGGTCTCCAGGATAAAATTTACTTCTCACCACATTTATGTCACTATTGATACACCAAAGTGGTCATGTGACTCATGTCCACTAAAGTTGTTCAGCCACCAGGATAAAATTTATTTGGTGGGGGGGGGGGGGGGGGGGGTTCAGATCAAATTTGTACGTCATCATCATCAAATTTATTGATACACTCAAAGTGGGCATTCCCACTAAGTTTGTTTGGTCACCAGGATAAAATTTATTGGGGGGGGGGGTCGAGTCAGAACAAATATTTATGGCATTATCAACCAATTTATTGATACTGTCAATTAATAATTGGCCATGTCCAAATGTTGTGGTTCGGTCTCCAGGATAAAATTTACTTCTCACAACATTTATTTCATTGGGGGGGGGGAGGGGGGGGGGTCAGAGCAAATATTATATTTATGTCAGTATCAAGTTATAAATTAATCGATAATGTCAAATCATGTGAAATCAGTCATGTTCATTAATGAGGTTCCAGTTCATTAAAAGCACGGGCGGCGTTCGTTGCAGAAATATTCACATTTGTTCAATTCGCCATCAACAGAAGGAATATTAAAATATATATAGTTTTGTTCATATGCCAAACATAATCAGCGTGTAAATAGTATATTGTCGTCAAGACGTACGATTGTGTACGTAAACAAGAGTCTGCTCGTGTTGCAGAAGTTTTGCTTCTGTTTACATAACACAGCGCAATTCTATTGGTTAATCGACTACAAATGATATAAACGCTCTTTATCATTTCCATATCAGGAAACCAGTAACCAATAACGCTCTTTATGTTTACCATATCGGATCTAAACAAAAGCCAGGAAACGTAACTTTTTTTGCTTTTGTTTACATAACAAAGGAAAACATTTGACAATAACATTCTGTTTATGCCATATTTCTGATTGGTATAAGAACACAGTATGTCTATATTTTACTATTCTTCCTGTATATGGCGGTTTTTGACGGAGCTGAATATTTTAACAGCATATACCCACTGCCAACGCCGCCCATATCTTTAAGACCATATTACACACATGTGGCGCACTCAACAGAAATTCATACATGCATTTGCTATCTATGTCCCTAGCCAAAGGGTTGAATTTTCCAACTAGAGCTGCAACAGGCAACACATATATATATATATACAATGCATGACCGATGCGGGTAACGCATTGTGAATCAAAACTATCGATTCAAATAATCCATTTATTACACCAAAAAAAACCCACCGCGGTGTAACACGGACCAACAAACTCCTTGTGGATCACGGACATAAACTTGTTCTGCCTGAAATGTCAACCAGTTCGCGGCTTCTGCGCACGCGGGCACCGACGTATCGGTATACGCCACCGCTGCATAACCTGGACTGACTATAAGTCCTGACTTCAACCAACCGCTCATCCATTCCGTGGACGAAAACCCCAACAATCAGTGTTGGAAGCATCAGTATACACCTCCGTGGTGTAACCTTGTCAGTTACAAGTCCAGACTGTTCATAGACATGAACTTTTTCTGTCCGAAATGTCAACCCGTCCGCGGCTTCTTCGCTCGCGGATACCGGCGGATCCAATATGCCATTTATTGCTCACGAATACCGACGAATCCGAACTTAATTATACATGTATGCCAATTATACTGCTTTGAACTTGCATGGATACTATGTGCATGCATGTAACGCCCTTTTACTCAAAGGATCAATTCCAATATGTCATTTATTGGTATATATGTTTAGCATCTGCCACGCCTAACGCCCGCACATTGGCGAAACATTCGCGCTTCTTGTTAGAACCATCATAACATACCACCGCGGTGTAACCAAGTTCCGACTGTTCATAGATATGAACTTTTTCTGTCCGAAATTTCAACCCGTCCGCGGATTCTGCGCTCGCGGATTCTGCGCTCGCGGATGCTGGCGGATCTGAAATGTCTTTATATGACCTTTTTTAAGCTATTGACCGATTCCAATATGTCATTATTGATAAGAGTTTAGCACCTGCCACGCCTACCACGCGCAAATTAGCGAAACCTTCGCGCAACCTTCGCGCTTCTTGTCGAAATTATCGTTAATTCAAATTAGATTTCATATTCCGTAAACTTGGGCTAAAAGTCATCGCGACGTGTTGTCGACATATTTATGTTATGTTATGTTACACTCTAAAAAATCGAATAATAATACATATGTGTTCTGATTACAGAAATACGCATACGTATATTCAAAAACGGTATGTGATTATGAACAATTCGCACACACGAGTTTTGATTTCACTGTGAAACGGACGCGCTTAATAGTAAACGCATCACACCGCGTATACAGTATCATGATTTGAACCACATAATAACATTATCATCCCCATTCTCATTTCTGAATTATATAGTAATATTTTCTGACAATCCTTAACGTTTATACGCCGGAACACGTTTTTGATAAGTTTTACCCAATTTTCCAGTAGGTAAGTCTATCTATTATATATTTTGGAAGATATGTGTGTCTGTCTGTCTGTTCGCGATGGACTCGAAAACGACCGAACCGATTTCGATGAAACTTGGTATGTGGGGGTACTTTCGGCCGTGGAGTGGCATGGGCCTGTTAATTTGCCCGTGCGACGTGACCTTGACCTTGAAATCGGGTTATTTCAAGGTCAAACGCCCTAATATCACGGGATTTCGATGAAACTTGGTATGTGGGGGTACTTTCGGTCGGGGAGTGGCATAGACCTATTAATTTGCCCGTGCGACGTGACCTTGACCTTGAAATCGGGTCATTTCAAGGTAAAATGCCCGAATATCACTGGATTTCGATGAAAATTAGTGTCTAGGGATACTTTCGTATGTGTACTCTCATAAGCCTATTCATTTGCCAGTGCGACGTGACCTTGACCTTGAAATCGGGTCAATTTAAGGTCAAATCGCGAATTTTGATGGGATTTCCACGACATTTTATACATAGGGTTACTTTTGTCCACTGAGTGTTTTGGACGGGTCAAATCGTGACCCCGAACTGACCTTGACCTTCAATTCAAGGTCAAATCGGGTAAAACCGGATGGATTTCGACGGGTACTTTTGTCGGGTACTTTTGTCCGGGCAGTGTTTTGGACGGGTCAAATCGTGACACCACCTGACGTTGACCTTCAAAATGGACAATTCAAGGTCAAATCGCGCAATTCGCCGAAAAGCAGAGGGGAAACAGCCCAGACGAAGTCGGGTCCACCTGCTAGTATTATATATACACGAGATGTTTGGTCAATTAACAACCATAAAGTGCGATACATTTCTTGGTGGTACTTTTACGACGGAATATGCCGTTATCAATTGACAAAAAACACGTTTTTTGCAAAGATATGACATGCATAACACACAAATGGTTTCAAATAAACAGATGCCGATTTTATTTAAAATAAATTAAAACGCTACACGAGAATAGTGCTACATATATGACTGGTGATCTACGAATGTTTGGCCAGTCAAACATGCCTAACCACAATTGCGTGTGAACCAGACAACGAACACGGAGTTTAAACATGCGTGTAAAAGTGGCGGATGATAAATTAATCAACTCGTTCATTTGTGAGTCACAAATAATCTTTTTAATTTCTTTTTTTTGTCGGACTCGCCATTGGACTGGACTACAACGTTTAGTGTGTTGTGTCCCTTCTGATATGTGAATAATATATATATATAATATATAATAGTATCATATGGGAAATCACTATTGTGTTTAAATAAACAGAACACATGCCTCAATTCTGTTTCATTTAGGTGTTTTTGATCAACACTAGTGTGTTTTAATAAACGGAACACATGATAAATCTCTACAGTCAGATGCACGTAGCCCGTTTATATATAACCATGGGTATATGACAGATATAACCGTACACAAAAACCGCCGTTATTTTGACCGTGTATTTAACCATGGTGTGTGTGCCTGTGGTTGTCTGTAACCTGATGCCCGGTGTTATTGCTTTGAAAGGTAATCATGTTCGACCTGTGTTGTTAGATTGGTAATGAGATTAGCGGTTTCTATATCTTGTCTGGTCATATTTACTGTTTGAACTTTGTCTGAAATAGACGCACTTTTTATACTATAGAGTTTATGCAACAGGAACGCAGGAAAATCGCACGTTGAGTTGGTTTAAGGGTTTTTAGAAAAAGTATTTATATGACATAGAGAGGCAACAGGAACGATACCATATATATACTATATGCGACTGCATTCAATTTGGATTTATTGGGATGTCTTCAGTGTAGTTTTGTGGTTATGAGAGCTCATTCCCCCCTATGTGGTCTTCTCCTTTAAAATTTCTATATGATTTGAAACAGGGGTGGCACCAGGATATTCCCGACGCAGGTGCTATTCTATTACCCGACACTGACAGGGGCCCTGATTTAGGTACCAGGTTGACCATTGCATATCTCACCGACGGGGGTGGCTACCCCTCTCCGATAGGGGTGGGGTTGTAGTCCCCCGACTTCTCCCCGTGTGCAACCTAACACAATTTAGTATAGATGATTTCTTGTCTTCAGTGAATGCAAGACCGCGCTATTAGCATGGGGTGCCAAACATGGACGTGTCGACAGGTGTTGTTATGCAGGGGTTTTACCCCATCCCCAAACTGTAGTCAAACCTAATGCAACATTAATTGGAAAATGCTCACCAAAATTAGGTTGAAAGTTTTCTCGTAGTATGATTTTCCAACAATTTCTTAGTGACGAATGTTGTTTTTAGACCAACATTTGCAAATTTCCCTTTCATTTCAAACTTCTGGACTGAAATGGCCATCAGTGGGAAATTTTGAAACTTAAGGGTGGATGTCAGGTTAAAAATCTCCCCGAATTGGAAATCTTGAGGCCAGTCTAGATGCTAGAATTGTCAAATTTTCATGTTCAGATTTTCAAAATGTTCTCACATCGGGCCTATAACCATTGGCCGACCGTGTGTTCTGTGCCCTTGCCAGTAGTTACTTGCTAATTAATTTAAGAAAAAATAAATCGGGGTGTAAATTTGTCTCGCGTTATACCACTATAGATGTTAGGAATTTTTAATCTCATACTGTGCTGAACCATCCTTTTCATCCCCCTGCATGACTAGTGGCCACAATACTACTGGTTCATTTATAATAGGCTACCATCTAGTAAGGGGTATGCAAATTGAACTACGCAAACTTGTGAGTTTGGTGTGGTTCAATGGAGTGGGGTACAGTTGGAAATTCCAAGATGGAGAGTGCCAAATATCCCAGTCTCCCAGACTCAATCAGGGGTGCCCCTCGCTACTTAGTTTCTGCTTTCGGCATATAGGCCTATTTGTTTTCTATCCGAGAATACACTGCACCGGCGGGAATATATTGACCATACTCTGAATGAAAACGCTTCCGTACGAACACACGGTAATGTCGTGCTGCAATTAAGACGATAATTGTGTTGAAGAAATGATAGGGAAGACCGATTGTCAAAACACGCAACATCAAAATACACAGGGCAAGGCTTGTCGATCCAAACTGTGGAGTGTGTTTTCATTGTGTATTTCTCGCATATACCCATGGTTATATATAAACGGGCTACGAGCATCTGACTGCTAGTGTTTTTAAATAAACAGAAAACATGCCTGAATACAGTTTCATTTAAGTGTTTTTGATAAACACTAGCGTGTTTTAATAAACGGAACACATTGGTAAATCACTAGTGTTTTTAAATAAACAGAACACATGCCTGAATACTGTTTCATTTAGGTGTTTTTGATAAACACTAGTGTTTTTTAATAAACGGAACACATGCCTGAATACTGTTCCATTTAAGCGTTTTTGTGGAACACATGTTTTGCATAATAATTTTGTACAGTGTACACACGACCGCGGTGTAACCTGTACCAACCAAGTCCCGACGGTTCATGAATTTCTGTCTGAAATGTTAACCCGTCAGCGGCTTCTGCGCTCGTGATGGGTACCGGTGAATCCGAACTTTCTTTATATGTCGTTTATAATGCTTTGCACCTGCTTGTATACGATGCATGTAACGCCTTTTTTAATCAAATGACCGATACCAATATGCCATTTATGGGTACACATTTGGCAATTGCCATGCCTAACTCGCGCAAATTAGCAAAACCTTCGAGCTTCTTGTTGGAGCATCGTCACACACCATCGCGGTGTAATCTGGACAAACAAAGTCGTGACCGTTATATTAGTTTAAACATATCTATCTGTCTAATTTGATAACACATGTTTATGCTACACATATCTTTTTACTCGGCCAATGGGATTGGAGGAAAAGTGCTGACTCACTTATGGGTAACGCCTCTCCCATTTATTGTTAAACTCAGATATAAGTAATACAAAGCAATCGCAAAGCGACGTGACTACCAACATAGGTTGACCATGTATATTATACTGATACAGAACGTTTGTATATATGAACTTTTTCTGTCCGAAATGTTTGAGACTTCACTGAAATTGTTTAACTTATAACCATGTTCGAATATTCATTTTATCGATGTGTGAGCAATCTGCTTTTATCTCGCATGCTGACAGACTCATGAAACTGGATTCATTGCCAGATTATCTCCGCGCTCGACGACTTTGTTTTGCGACTAATTATCGCATGCACCGCTTCACTGACACCAGAGTAAACAAACACAATGTCCATTTTCAATACTGTGTGACATGAATTCAGGCTTGCGTGAATCCGGCGACCACAATATATCCGTTTAGCTATACCAATAGTTTTATTACCTTCGTCAAGAAAATTTATGACATACAAGACAAAATACAAAATCAAAATATAATATACATCACGCACGCGCCACCATAACGATCACACCACGCATCCTGACTTTCCAAAAATGATCTGGGCCCCCACTGACTATCCCTTCCAGTGTCGTTTTGCGACACATGGCAGCTGATAATCAGGTAGGGCCCAGTGCCATCACATGCGTACTTAAAAACCACCCACCACCACTAGCAATTCATTTTTAAATACAGTAATTGAATACGGATTACAATTATTGCTCTATAGATACATATTATCATATTTTGAATTTGTACGGATTATCTTAGCCAATTAAGCCTATCATTGAAAGGGTGTATTCGTACATGTATCTGTAATAGGGTGGTGTGTGGTGTTACTCACTGTCTTACTCGCCTTACACCTCTCATTCATAGGAGAACATATTACATTAAGCTAGCTGTGAAAGAAGAAGAGTAACTCTATATCTACCCAAAACAGTATCCTACGGAGATTGACGATGTTTGCGAGTGCGATGGACCACTGTGTTCTAATAATGTAGGCGATTTCCTTGCGAGCAAAAAGATATTAGGTTTGCCACATGTGTGTACACGATGAGTAGCCTTTCTTCGGATTATATTCTACTACTTTCTTCGGATTTTCCTATATTTTCGCCTATTTAGACTGCGGCACCTTTACACAAACGGCGTTTTCGCACACTAAATTATCATATCTGCTTGCAGATTTTTTCCAAATATCTAGTTTGATGGCTGAAGGTATATATCCAACAAATAGTTTCGCCTATTTAGACTGTGTAACCTTTGTGCAAACGACGTTTTCACACACTAAATTAGAATAATTGCTAGCAGATCTTCTTTTCCCAATATCTAGAATGATGACAAAGGTATATATCCAACATATGGGCATTTGGAATAATGTTGCAAAGATATTCATCATTTAGTTGGCAAATTTGTCCCACCGGATGATAAAATATAATCTTGGGAAAACCCTTTAAATTCATGCTGTACATGTGAGTACATTCCATTGTGGGAACATTAGTCATGTGTGGAGAAGTCGGTTGGAACACGTAGAAATAAATTGTGGTTCAGATTATCGATGTTTTAGGAACTCGACTGTACCACCTTAGTCGATCGCATAGAAAATCTGTCACCATTAGTCGATATTGAAATTTTTGTTATTATGATTAAAATCGCCAGATAACGCAGGGATAACGCATTATATAAGTCACATGCTGCATGTGCACATGGTGTAGGCCGTGTGCCTTAGTATGGATATTTATTTTTTAAAAACTGTTACAATGCATGGCTGAATTGGTCCAATGCTTCTTGTTTCCTTTTATTAGCGTATCCAGGATCACAAATGGGTATATTGTGCACCAGTTCTATTAAATATTGTAGAATGCCAGGATATGTGGATCTCACGACAATGGCTCTTTCCACAGCTGTCAATCAAATAATTATTAGGAGATATTTTGACCAATCAGCGACTGAGCCGGTTGGTTGCTGCAATGAAAATTCTGCTGCCAACTTTCGTCACCCTAATTTTGATATCCGTGCATACATTCAGTGTTAGATTCCCTATAATCACTGTTGGCCACTTTTTTGTTGTCAAGTCATAATGTACTGGAATTTATATTTGCCACATGATGTTGGAAATTTATCAAAGGTTATAACAATGTTTTTCACAATTAAAGGTGCATCTATATATTATATAAGTAAGATGATTGTGTGTCTGTTCCCGATTGCTCTCCCATACCCATGCACCGATTTCAACCAGGCGGTGTTATAACGACGTTTTTTAACATTTGAATTATTAAAATATGTAATATTAACTTAATTTTGTTTAAATGTTGATTTGAGCAAGAAGTTCTCTAAAATATTTTAAAATAACTAAAAATAGTTTTAATTTAATTTTTTTATTCAAATTTTTTTAATTCAACATGTGCGAAGCACACATAGGAGCCTGTTTCGTTTAGTTATAGGATATGTGCAAGCGCTGATAAACAAATTAGACTAATTCCACAAACACATTGTCTCATAGCATCCGTAAGCTCCTCCCACCAGTGAATATGTGTGAAAAACTCTATTAACTATTAGGGCCACTTGCTAATGGCGCTTTCGGCGCGCGCCGAAAGCGACAAAAAGTGCGCCATTTCTAACGCGCCACAAGCGACAAAATGTGCACCGTATATATATAATGGCGCATATTTTGTCGCTTTCGGCGCGCCGAAACATGCGCTAATGGCGCACTTTTTGCTATTAGGGCCACTTTCTAATGGCGCTTTTGGCGCGCGCCAAAAAGTACGCCATTGGTAATGCGCCGAAAGCGCCAAAAGCGACAAAAAGTGCGCCATTAGCGCATATTTCGGCGAGGGCCGAATGCGCCAAAAAGTTCGCCGTTCCGGCGCACATTTTGTCGCTTTCGGCGCGTTACTAATGGCGCACTTTTTGTCGCTTTCTGCGCGCGCCGAAAGCGCCATTAGCAAGTGGCCCTAATAGGATTCCATAGGTTACCGATATTTAGTGTGGTGGTGTATACATTATGGAATCCTATTAGGGCCACTTGCTAATGGCATTTTCGGCGCGCGCCGAAAGCGACAAAAAGTGCGCCATTAGTAACGCGCCATTACGGCGCACATTTTGTCGCTTGTGGCGCTTCGGCACGCGCCGCAACATGCGCTAATGGCGCACTTTTTGTCGCTTTCGGTGCTTTAGGCGCTTTCGGCGCGTTACTAATGGCGCACTTTTTGTCTCTTTCGGCGCGCGCCGAAAGCGCCATTAGCAAGTGGCCATAATAGGATTCCATAGCAATCCCCCACCCATCATTACTATTGTTATCGAATTAACTGAATCTTAATAAAGGTGTTGACTTTTCCTAGACCTATACAAAACACCACTAATAAAATTACATTGTGAGAGTTTCCTGAAATGAATGGTATTGATTGACAAATATTGTTCAACTTTCTTGAGGAATTAAAAAGTGACTTGCCAAAACTTTTTCCAAATTAAATTATTTTTTGCCAAATGTAAATTATTTTTGCCATTGGCAAATTTGGCAAGTGGCAGCGCAAACCATGTCGTTAGGATGATAAATTTATATCTTTGACCATACACTGTGAGCCAATGAAACTCTGTATGTGGATGATATCGTATTTTTTATTTATAATTGATATACTATACCACATATAGGTTGAAATTGTTTGAATTTCCAATCAGCAATTAGTGGAAGGGAATATATTATTTTCCGACCAACAGCAGTACATTGTTCTACTTTTGGTCGAAATTTCGGTCTGAAATGGTTTTATATTGGGTTTAGACATGTCAATGAACTTCAGGCGCTGTCACTGTTTTCAGTTGCCCAATTGACATTACTCGCACTTATTTTCGATTCATTAATTTTTCATATATTCTAGATTCGTGATTTTAATTCTCCTTGGCCTATTTTAAACTCACATATCTTTAATATCCATATTATCACTTTGTTTTAAACTGTATGTACGGGACGCTTAGTGGTCGGATATGGTGTCACGTTAGGCTCAGCGATATCAATATTATGCTCGGCCTACGGCCTCGCCTAATATTGATCTCACTTCGCCTCACATGACACCATATCCGATCACTAGGCGTCCCGTAACTTATAATATGCAACAATGAGACATCCGCGAATATTTACATCCTTCAAAAAGTTCTAACCGGTACCCAATATAGCGAGTACGTTATTAAACAATGTTACGCCATAGCTCCTATGACATCGCCAGATGAGTCGCGCAGTATACACCCTAGATGGCTTAATAAGCTTATAGTGCGAACCGTGACAAGAGCCACATTGTTTTCTCTGCGCGTTTAGATACTACCACAAGTCAAGCGTGCCCATCAACCCAATGGCATCTGGAAACCAGAGAATAACACAGTCACTCGGCCAATTCAGGATTTAAATTTCTAAAATGCCAGAAGTGTTATACTTCCATGGAATATATAACTTTAATGAACACAATCTTTCATTACATGGAAATTATATTTTAAATACTTAAAAGAAAGGAATAACAAAAATAATATCGTGTAGACGCATGCTGGTGACTACATTTATATGCATAAACTATATGTATCCATCTAGTATATTCGTCGAGAAGGTCTTGAATAGATATTAGTCAATACAATGGAAGTGTAAATGACACTACCTCAACTTGGGAGAGGGGGGATTTGGAAAGATTCTGTGTATTCAAGTCAATGGAGGATCAGGAATATAAGGACTGTTAAAAGTGGAAATAACGTCATGAAAGTGTTTAATTGATGATGCTGCAATTACCATGACACTAAGAAGAAAGGAAAGGAGTACCTAATGAGTGAATAGTTTATTCTGACACAATATTGAGAGATATAGTTTATATTGTAAGTTAGAATGATACATATTATAGATAATTTGTATACACAATGCAACAAAAAAATTAAACATTGAGATAAAATAGCGAAATGAAGTAAATTAAGCAGAAAATCTCAGAGGAGCCTCGATGTAGACATATTACACATTTATGAATATTCCTAAAATTAGAAACGTAAGCATAATAGACATATTACTTTATATTCTTAACCCTTGCATAGTTGGAACTTTCTGAAATTTTGCGAAAACCCTCTCCAGTAGGGAGCCTCGCATATTTAAGATAATTCATTGGCCTAATTTACCTTGACCCTGTAAGCCAGTGCATACTGTTATATATGGGGTGCTCTCTATGGAAGACTCGCATATATAACATAATACACTGACACTGGTTCTGTAATGCTGCACCAGGGCGGCTCCCGGCATTAAAGGGTTAAAGATGCCCTGTAAGAGTTCACATCATATCATAACCAGACAATGATTAGATTGGACACATGAGCTCATTCATATGAGGTTTCCATGGGCAGATATCGACGTTCAAAAGATGAAGTTGTAACGCGGTTAGACTTTTTGTCAGCCAAGCAAAACATACAACGATCATCGCTATGAAGAGCGTCCAAGTGTCCGTCGTCGAAAAGCGGCAGACAATAAAGAGCGTTATTAGGTATTTGTTTTTGTACCTGTTTTAAATGTAAATCTGATGGATGTTTTTGTGTACTTTCGCGACATGTGTGCCATACAAATCACACTGATTGCAAGTTATTAAAGTTGTTTGATTTTTTTCTTTTGATCGGTGAGTTTAAAATTATATCAAGAATTGTTTTTACTAATTTTGGTGTCAAATAAGACAGAGCATCTTCAAGTGGGTGATTCAGCAATTATGGTTTGATATGTAGATGGTATAACACTGCACGTGAGAAATGCATATAGTCACATATGTGTTATATATAGAATACCTACAGTTTTTGTTTGAATACCGAAATATCTCATGAGTATCTGGAAAGATGCAAGCCCCGAGTGAAAATTCGACATTTCTTTCCAGACACAATGAAATGTTTCATGTATTAAAACAAAATTTTTAATTGTACTTTGTATTACCTGCCCCTTGTTAATGCTCAAAATTGCTAAATTATGTGACCGGTGATAACAAGATACTGCGAGCGAAATGTAACTCAAAGTAATACCTGATTTTGTCCGATACCTTAATCACTAAAGTCGGAATCATATTCATTTATCATATATTATCAAAAAGGAGTATCTGGTTAGTGAATAGTTTTTGACACCCCATTGACACTGATTGACAGAAAGTTTATATTTTAGGGTACCATTGTACATAATATAGATAATTTTCATACAGAATACTATTAAACACACTATTAAACATTGATGAGATAAAATAGCGAAATTAAGCAGAACATCTCGGAGGAGCCTCGATGGAGACATATTACACATTTATGAATGTTTCGAAAATTAGAAACGTGAGCATAAAATACATATTACATTATCTTAAAGGGGTACTGTACCCCAATTTCAATAAATTCCCGGTGACAATAGCGATCTAATATGAATATTATATTATAAAATAACTCATTTGAGTCGACGATGTCTACTGAAAACGTTCCGGTTAACAGGCTATCGTAAAAGTAAAATTGAATTATTTAATATAAATTCATTTATGGCTGGAGTCATAAAATGGAGAATTATGCCATTACGAGTTACCGTTCTTGAAATCACATATGTTGCGTGTCTTTTATCGACGGCCGTTCGCGAACATTATTGAGTTGCAAACAAAACATGTTACCTGCAAAAGAAGGCCCGTTATAACCGATTCGGAAAAAAGGAGAAAGAAACAAGAGTCATAAAGCGTCAAGTATTTTATAGGGAGTGAGATTGTTGGATGGAAGAGATTGAATGCATCAATCGAAGCTGTGAGCAATGAACTTCCGGTTCTTCCTGCGACCTGCGTCTTCTTCGGTGAAGGTCAAAAACATGGCGCGTAGTTTGAAATCGTAATATTTTTGTTTCCAAGATCAATATTTTCTTCGCTAAATTAGGTTTATACGAAACTCAATATAACACGAACACAATCTAACTTGAAAGTTATTTCAATGGGAGTAAATAAAAAAAAGCGCCTATCTTTATGTACAGTACCCCTTTAAAGATGCCCTTAGAGAGTTCATACCATAACACCACCAGAAACTAATTATATTGGATCAAAGAACTCATTAATATGAGGTTTTTATGACCAGATATCGACTTTCAAAATAGGACGTTTGAACATGGTTAGAATTTTTATCAGCCTAGCAAAAATTACAATGATCGCGGCTACGAAAAGCGTCAATTTTCCGTCGTCCAAAAGCGGCAGACAACAAAGAGCGTTATTAAGTATTAGTTTTTGTACTTGTTTTCAGAACATCTTCAAGAGGGTGATTCAGCCATTATTGTTTGATATGTACATAGTACATGTATATAACACTACACGTGAGAAATGAATATAGTCACATATGTTTTATGTATAGAGAATATATCCGAAATATCCCATGATGAGTGTCTGGAAAGAAATATCGAATTTTCACGAGCCGCTGCAAGCCACGAGTGAAAAATCGATATTTCTTTCGAAATGAAAGACGATAAATCACCGGGAAGTGATGGTTTCACATCTGGTTTCTACAAGTTCTTCTGGAATTACTTGATTAATTCAATTAACGATGGATACTCAAATGAAGAGTTGTCAACTACACAAAGATGTGGAATAATTACCTTCATTCGAAAACAAAACAAAAACAAACAATTTCAAAAATATTTGATGCCAATTTGACTCCTTAATATTGACATAAAAATTGCGTCGTTTGTAAATGCAAACAGGATAAAGACATCTCAAACTCAGAGCTTGTATTCATGTCAGAACAGTATAGGAGAATCAACAAGACTAATTCCTGATTTTATGGAATAGTGTGAAAAAACTATACTAATGGTATCATAACCATCTTAGACTTTGAGAAGACAGTTGACTCTTTGGAATGGAAGTGTATTCAACGATGTCTTGAATTCTTTAAATTTCGCCCCTCTATAATTAAATGGGTGAAAACTTTTTACAATAATATTTATTGCCATATACTTAACAATGGAAATTTATCAAAGAAAGTAGATATATGCAGAGGAGTCAGTCAAGCGTATCCTTTGTCACCTTATCTATTCATTCCATGTGTGTAAATACTTAGTGCTAGGCTGAAATTCTATCCAGACATAATAGGAAATCAAATACAAAATTCAGAATATACCCTAACACAATATGCAAATTTACTAAACCCTTTCCTCCAGAATGATCAGATTGATAAAACTCAAGCCATTTTGATAGGACCAAAAGGGGGCTGCGATGTAGACATACATACTGAACAAGAAATCGCATGGAATCATGACCAATCCTTTACAATACTGGGTATTGATTTTAACATATTCAATGAAAACCATATTAAAAACAACTATAAAACCAAATTGGATAAACTAGAAAAATTACTGAATGATTGGTCTTTTAGAAACATTAGCCTTTTTGGCAAAATCACAGTTATTAAAACTCTGGTACTACGCATATTGACACACTGTCTTGGTGTTCTCCCAGAACCTTCAAATTTCAGGCAAAGCCCAAAAAGATTTCTATAAATTGTTATGATCATGAAAACCAGACAATATAAAACGAAGTGTAAGTGTCAATAACACTGATCTAGGTGGACTGAAACCCCCATCTGGATTTATTTACTAAAGCGTTAGAATGACTTGGATAAAAAAAATTGATTGACCCAAATCAGGAGGCAAGTTGGAAAACCCAATTAGTTGACGACTTAGAATCATTTGGGGGACATAAAGTCTGACATCGTCATCATGATGGCCTAAAATTTATCGGCAAAAAGATTAATTATTTCTGGAAAGATGTGTTAAATGCATGGGCTTGTTTAGATCAAAGTACTACCCCAACACCAGACATACTGTGTGAGCCAATATTTTTCAACAAAAACATTCTGGTTAGCCAACAAATGTTTTTTTTTTTTATTAAATTATGGATCAGAAAAGGAATTTACTTTCTCAATGACCTTGTTCATGAAAACACAGACATGTTAGGATATACTGAAGTTTGCCTAAGGTACAATATAAAAACTCCGTTCACCACTTATCAAGGTATGTTGACTGCTCTTCCACAAAATTGGACGTTATATACCAAGAAGAACCGGGGTTAGGCACACTCAAAATATTCAAAAATTGAAAAACTGTGAAAAAGCTTGTAAATTTTGTTAACCTATTTTCCTTCAAAAAAAAATTTCTATTCCTCAAGTGTCACAAACCAAATGGAAAGACTGGCTTAATGAGCGGCTCTCCTCGGATGACTGGAACTTTATTTATAGACAAGCAAGTAGCATCACAAATGATAATAGTCTAATATCGTTTAAATTGAGAATCCTTTATATTAATTCAAAGCTATTTAAATGCAAAATGTCAGAAACAGAATCTTGTTCGATGTGCCATGCTGAAAAAGAGACAGTCTTACACTTGCTATACGACTGTCCCATTTCAAAATCAATTTTATTGGAATGCCAAGAAACTTCAGAAAATAAATGTGAGGTTAACTTTACAATATCACCAGAAAAAGTTATACTGGGTTTGACGGATGAAAATGGACCAACAGATAATATGTTAAATTTCTGTTTGCTCTTATTCAAGCGATACATTTATTGCTGTAAAATTAAAAAAACAAACACTTCCTACGGTAAAATGTTTCACAGAATACATAAGAAGGTATAGAACAATTGAACTAATGACACATAGACAACATGCCTCCAAAAAAGATATTTTTTCCCAAGAAACATTGACATTACTAGAACATGTTCGATTAGTGGAAAAGTGCGCCGTTATAGAAACACCTGTTGTCTGTTGATGTTTTTCTGTTTTTGATATACAGTATTATTATGAATGTGAGTTAATCCCACTAACATAATCTCGAGATGTCCCAATTAAAGTAGGTGAAAGTTATGAAACAGGTCTTCTGAAATCAGGTTCTTTGGTGTATAATACTTCGAATTTAGCCCACACAGTGACAATACAAATGACATTCTCTAAAAATCATGATTTATTTCAAATGAAGATCAGATGCTTCGTTTACTACAGCTAGGAAGTGTGTATAGATCGAATGATAAATCTGGTTGGAACCAATACCAAATGATTTAGTAGACAGTTAAATTTAAAAAAAATCACGATAAAATTCATATGACCGAAACAAAAATCACTAACCATTCGATTGTTTAGTTCTAAAGTGAACATGGTGGTACATTTTATGCACAAGAACCCATACCATCAGTTCACACTCTAATATGTATTGGTATTCAAAGTATCACTTGTTGTGTTTTCTGGTGGATTCTCTATTAGTTTTGTCCACTTTCGTTAAAATGACTCATACTTTCACAAATGTAATATAAACATGGCCACAGCTCAATTTTATCATGTGATCGAACCAGATCGATCAATATGTGAAGTACTTGCATTAAATGACTTATGAAAGTGATATGAACTATCGAGTCCCATTTCCTCGTCATGTAATTACATGTATTATATTCGTTCCTCGTTTGTAGTTCATTCCTTATATGGTTATATTACAGAGCGACAGTCATTTGTGTGCTGAAAGCAGTCAATATAACTCTATATAAATTGAGGATTTCGTTCTGGGGAACACAAAGCCAGTATATAAGTATGTCACATACGGATCCGCAATTATTCATCAAATGGGGTGTACTCGGCTTAAATTATTGAATATTCTGAGTCGCAATAAAGCTAGGAAGAACAGGTGCTGACACGTCCCATCATAGTACTTGATGTTGGTCGTCTCTATATAACAAGTCTTCCACCACGTAAGGTCAAATGTGAAATTATCTTTGCTCCCGGAGAAAATAACTAATATGTCGTGCAAAACAATGTGGTCTCTTGGTTAACGGTGTACTCGAAATGGCGATGGCATCATACAGTTGTAGAGACTGTATTAAATTCTCTTGATTCAGTTGGTTGGTCGATGTGATTTCGAGAAACGAATTTCTCTTTGATACTGACATAAACTCTCTTGTTAACGAGAAATGATGCGGCTACAAAGATTCCCTGAGAGCTGTTGGTGATGACGGAAATATATCCCAATGCCTCGTTATCCGTGAAAGCTGAGAGAAAGCCGAAAATCCAAGTCAGACCCAGTATTGACGCAATTCGCACATATGCCATCAGTCGTTTCTTATCCGGTTTTCGATTCAACGTTCTGGATGATTGATCTGTCTGCCGCTCAATCGCAATAATGATACTAATAAAGCAGAACACGTCGTATGTTAGCGTCAGAAGGACTGGGACTGCAAAAGTATAAACTGTTGCCATGGGAACAGATATCCAACACAAGCCGTCGGAGCCGTAGCCAAGGTGGAATCCTCCTGGGCGAAAGTTGTCGACCAAAACGCAGATAACGACGAATATCGTCGGGGATAGAAATGCAACGACGAGGTAACGTAAAAATGTTTGTGACGGGTCTCCGCTTGGTTTGTTGTTGGCGAACGTTCTTTTCATGTCAAACGAGATGATGGCTACCCACAAGAAAGAGGTCAACAAGAACCAGCGAAGGAACACACCAACAGCATAACATAATTCCTCATGACCAGTGCTTGTCATAAACAGAAGAATTTGTGCAAACATCAAACAAGTAGCAAAAGCAACAAGACACTTGCCAGGTAAATTCAAAAGTTTCTTGCACGATACATACACAATAATTGTGACCAATAGCGAGAGAGCTGAAAATCCAAGCAGCCCGTTCGAGATAACTGCCCTGATTGACTCCACTGCCCTGATTGACTGACCACGTGGCTTCATTGAATTTGTAAGATTCGACGCACATATATACAATATGTCATCTCTGACTGCAAACACTGACCCAGTGACATTGAATTCCGTGCCATTCAGAACAACTGATGTGTCATTGTGTGCCGTAATATTACCATACAACTCTACCGTATCGCAATTGAGATAAACAGGGAAATGCAGACAAACCAGAGACAATGTCCTGCAAGGAACATCTTCTGTTGAGAAAAGAACTTCTTCATATGGAATGTGTAATACTGATGCGAAAAGAGAACCGTCCAGGTAAAGAAATGCGCTCTGATTGTCTGTAGCCTCAGTGAATTCTGCGTCGCAAAGTAGAGTTGTCTCTCCCGTCTTGCAATCGAGCGGCCTGTCGTCGACGTTACTCAAGATTATTGTGAGATTATCGGGAATAATGTCGTCCGAAAAGCTCTGTTCCAGGAGATTTTTGATTTGCTGGATCTTGTCGGATCTAAATGAAATTTTCATCACGGTCGATTCCGCTGAATATGCGAAAGACTCATTAAGATGTACACGTAACTCGTGTGCGTCGTCACATTGCTTAAGGTCGAATTCTGGAAATCTTAGCAGCGGTTTGAAAGATTCAATAGTTCGTGAATTATTTCCAGACGAGTCTCTCGAAACATTCCCATTTCGTTCATATTTGATGAAGTTAACAGGATTCCAAGTACGGTTCCCGCATTGTGTTAGTTCATAAGACATCATAAGTGGCTTCTCGCCACCCTCTTCCGTGAAGCTAACAACTTTTTCAAACTGGCTGTTAAAGTGCGATAGAAAATATCCCATCCTTTTATCTGTCGAATATCTACGGAATAATTCGCGAATTGGCACAGTCATGAAATATTTTATGTAATATTGTCTGTTTGGTGTTCCATATATTTGTCCGGTTTTATTTGTGAGCCTAGAATTGGCGCATGCCTCTCCTGGTGAATCGAAACATTGCATACGTACGTCTATACACCGACCTAAACTCCCAACTAGTATCTGATTTCCAGAGCATTCGGAAAGAGAGTCATCGTTGTGGTTTTCAAAGCTTGTAATATCTGAATAATCAAAGTTGAATAAGACGTCTATACCTTCTGGTTTTATTTGACACCCGTCCCCCCGTGACAGACCGAATCCGCCTGATAGTGCCCTCCTCTTTCGACAATCAATTGGTATTGCTTGAAAATTCACTATTCGTTCAATAGCAGATATTCCCGAGTACAAATACCCGTGGTCACACTCCTCGCAATTGACCGTCGCCATCGCACTAGATGAGCATGCCGAGTTTGTTGTACATTTTGCAGTTTTATTCCATGGGAGAAGACTCTCACGTTTGAAACCATTGCACATACCACAGTAGATATTCTTGAAAGTAATGTATGGGACACCCTCGAATGAGGCGAGAATATTAAATGGGTCGTCAAGCTTCGGTAGCTCACACAATAATTTTGTCCAGTAACTGACATTCACTTCTCGATGACATTGGTCGATCATAGGAATTCTGTCCAAATCCCCACTCACAGTTTTTACTGCCGTGATATCGTGCACCTTGCTATAATTCTTGAACCAAATCTATTATTCAAAATCTTTGATCCCGTAGTTGTTATCATGTGTGATATTCAAGCCGCGATTGGTATAGTCAACGGCATTGTCGACACCTTTTGTTTCCAAACAGACAGAGAAGTAATTCGCACAACAGTCTTCGTGGAGAAGACAATCAATATCACATCCACACATTTTAGACTGGATGTATGTTCCACATATATCCCACGTGCATGGGCCTGGATTCCCATGTGATATCAACAAGGATGTTACCATAAGAGTGTCTGTCAATTATAATTAAAATCGTGTGTTAGTCATGCATTATTAATAAATTATCACATAATTAGCCCCTAAACCCGACCGCATATCTTCAGTAAGACACACGTGTAATATCGGCACGCGCAATAATATCGATCAATGCTATTATTATGTTAATTAGAATATAATTATTTAGTGTTGACTGCGGGATATACGTGGGTGATAAGGTGGTTGAACACTTTTATCAACACGAAAAGACACAATTGAAATGGAAATATTTTCTTCTTGAATGTGTCTTTTCTTCCTCTTTAGTTATGACTTAAGGAAATCAATATATTACTGAATTTTGTTTAACCCCAGCCGTTTTGAGATAGTTTTTCCTTGTAAATTGTGATTGTGATAAAAAGGATCTTAGGATCTCAAAATCGTCGCAATTATATACGAAATTTATTAACCTCGTCCACTAAATTCGATTTGAGCCTGGATAAAGTTCGGCTCGAATCGAAATTAGTGCATCCGGTTAATAAATTTCGTATAGAATTGCGATTCATTAGATATCCTCTATTCATTATATTTTCGATTTGAGGAAATTGCACGAATCTAAGTCATATATTCGAAAAATAAATGAGTCGTAACAAAATAAACAAACAACAGTAAGGGGCAACATATGTTGAATAATTGTTTAAGAAAACATTATTTTACTGAAACGCAAACAGTCATACGATTTTAAAGAGACTTATTGACTCTACGTCATGTCTTTTACTTTCAAAAGAGCGAACATTCATCGGAGATAGATTCATCGTATCATCTGCTCCCTCACACACCAACAAATTCACATTACTTATGTACATCAACAATCAACTCAGTCAGATAGATGAAGGGGGCGAATGAATCTGACCAGTCAGAGGTATACAGTACACCACACAAGGCTTTAAAACACATGTAGTATATATTATAATTATCTACCTGCTAATATACCACTTGAACCATCAAATATTTTTGGGGGTTAATTATTGATAAATTATCGCAAAAAGTTGTCTCGGCTTTCGATATTCCTACGCGTCAATTTTAACAGCAGGTTACTTCCATTTCCTGGTTGCAATATAAACAAAACATTGGCATTGCTTTTGCCGTCGCCGATTAAGTGAATTCCACAGTCAGTTTTTTTTTCGCCCTGTACCTTTCCGAAATCACACCACATCACACCGTTATCCTATACATATCATTGCCTCGATATCATGTGACAATTGTTTTGACATGAAACAGACGGTGTGAAACACACATTTCAGTGAGTAAACCATTTTCCATTTTTTTTTTAAATCTGGATAACTCAGGTCGTCGTCGGGAAAAAATAATCTGTAAGTGATAAAAATAAGAAAAAGACATCAGTTACACGCAATACGTAATTTTTGTGTATATTTGTTTCTATTTAATGCGGTATTTTCATCTTTATCTGCATTTTACGATAAGAGCGATTATATTTGAGGGACTATGGTTTATCCAGCCAATTAAAACAGTTGTGAATTGGCTGAGTGTAATCTATGGCGGAACTTTTCATTGATAATTACAAGGCATGCTGTGTTGAAATAACGTTTTAGTTCTAGTTCGAGGTAAGTTAGAATGGGAATAACACTGTGGTGTTTTGTTATCTCAGAAAGGTAGTCCATAGGCCAGACTGAAAATTGGTATAAAATTAGGGACAAAGGCTCACAGGATTTTTACTTAAATTACAACATCTACTGATCAATTTAAGGTATATAAACATTTTGTTAATGAAGCGTTCTGGTAAAATTCTTACTTTGAAGATGGGAACCCCCTAATCAATAATCAAAATCGATTTGTGATAATTGTTCAATGAGGAAATACCAGAGCAGAATGAGGCCCACTCATTGGTATAACACCCCTTATGATTGTGCTACATGCATATGCATAACAAGCCAGAAACGTTCATTTGCCGAATTCAACCTAGCATTTGGGTTTTGTGGCCAAATTTGTGAAAAATAAATTTAAAATGTTGCATTTTCAATTTTTGAGACAATAATGGCTCCCTGTATGTGCATGGAATTTGCAACAACAGAGTATGTATTAGTGTCAAAATGCTCACTTGTTATAGTCACATAAATATCCATAACAATTCCGTACTAGGTACATCTAATTTGCCAGCTGTTCCAGATGTTTTCCCTCCCACCAAAACAGAGAAGTGTTATCTTTCAACGGAAATTCACAATCAAAAGTAATCGTTCTGTGCAATTATCACTGTCTATACACGAATAAGCAAGTGGCATTTGTATTTATAGTAAACAGTTTGATGGTTCATATTAGTTCATTAATTAGAAAGAGATAAAATTATGTTCAGCTAGAGAGCATTTAGCTATTGGCAAGGACATGCAGTTGTTGCAAAATACCTAGAGTTCATAGGTCTGACAAGTTTTATTTGTTCTTGATGCTTCTGCTAACATGATTGGACATCACACCGTATATCACCAACTGTTTGCAATAGTTCAGTTAACTTATAATGGTAGCAACTGATGAATTAAAACTTCACACTGACCAATCGACTCTATGCCTTGTATCAATGCACAGGTTCCTATGTGGAAAAATATGTGGAATTATCACACAAGGCACTGCTCATATCCTTCATTAATCTAATTCAAAGAAGATATGTATACTAAGTTGGTGTATTTATAATATAATGTAACTATACCTCTCATTAGTAAATAACTATATGTTCAAAAATAGGCTTTGCAAAATGCGTAGTTGTCACTTTCTCAAGTCCTCGGTATATTTAAGAGCGAATTATATTTCATTTCGTTGACCCAATTTCCAGATAATTGCCGGGGAATATAATTGTCCGCAAATACATTATCACTTTCATGAAGTAGAAACATTTGGCTAATTTATTGCGACATCGTAATTATGTTGCAAAAATGCTCACTCCACATAATACGAGATGATAAATAGCGACTAATGTTGCCTATAGGACCTGTTTCTCCCTGGATTGTTGTAATATCTCGTACTTCTTGTGTGGATATGGTATTTTCAATTTGAATGTGTGGGCTTCGGGCATACTAGTATGCGGTTGAACAAATTATCATTGAGTATCGAAATGTACGTGCTTCGTTCGAACTGGTAGATTTAGATGTCCGTTATTAATTCAGATCAGGTTTGAAAACCCAACTGTCATCGATGTCTGGATTGGAAGTGAAGTCAATAGTTCAGTACTTAATGATACATGGCGTCCTTGGCATAATCCCTGGTATGTTCACCTTTCATTTCGGCTGGATAATATGTAACCTTGTCCTTTATGAACAGAACTGATGGATATGAACAAAATGAATAGCGATCTTTAAAAAGGCTCTTATTTGGTCATATATTCTAAAACTATAACATTTCAGCCATACTCACTGCACTTATTATAGAGTAACATTGGCCCAGTGCTTGGTATAACCAGTACATACAACCAGTACATATACCATCATACTATGTACAACATGTATATGGTTTGAATGCGCCATTCATGCATATTTTTTTTATATATATTTTCATGCATTTAGATGTTACTATATTTCACGTTGTCATTTTACTATTTAAGTTTCATTTCCAAACATGGCCGACAGCAAGATGGCCTATTTGACCATGCCGCTCCTGTACAATATATTCATGTTTATTTCTGAATATTCCACTGTCAGAATTATGTTTGTAAATATTGTAAAAATAAACAATCAATCAATCAATCAATAATTATATTGGCTATGAGAATATCCTTTCTGAAAACCTTTCCACTGAGAATTCAGTAGGATTTAATGCGACATAGAGTGAGCACCACCTTCTTTTGAAAGGTTGTTTCGTTGTGGTGATCGAGGTGGTCTAAGTGCAATTCAAAGCTTGTGCAATTCTAAACATGTTGTCCGATGAAGAAAATGGTTCTTTGTTTCTAGCTAATTGTTTGAGAGGAAGGCACAAGGCACACTTACACAAGTAGATTATTGTTAACCTCCTCAATTTAGGGGAGCATATATACAAATGACAAATATATACATGTTATATAAATATGCATACAAATGTTATACTAATCACAATACCAATCACAATATTAATCTTAGTGTTTACGTCACGTCACACGCATGCGGCCAGGTTCTGACATTTTCAAGTTTCAAGTGTTAGTGAGGTCGGTAATAATCTAGAGCATTTAGAAATGGGAAGGCACACATAGAGGTGCCCTAATGCCAGTTGCCCTTTTAAAACCTGATTATCAATATCGCATGCGTGTGATCGAGCGAAATAAAATTTCAAAATAATATATTTACTGGACATCAATGTTGAGAATGTGTGTCGTCATATTACCTTCTCGGGTGAAATTAGACAAAGGTTTCAGACATCGAATTCAGAAAGTAGCATATATCATGAGAAAATGGCCTATTTAAAAATGAAACTAGAAATAAATTAGCAATATCACATGCGTGTGATCGAGCGAAATAAAACTTCAAAATAAAATATTTACTGGACTTCAAGTTGAGTATAAGAATTTGAGAATGTGTGTCGTCATATTACCTTACTCGATTGAAATTAGCAAAGGTTTCAGACATCGAATTAAGACAATAGCATATATCACATGGAAATGGCCTATTTAAGAAACTGGAAATAAAAGAGTCAGTGAATGTTACTGTGATAAAGAAAGAGTAATTTATTTCCTAGGTTACTGATTAAGTTCGTAATGCGATTACCGCTATGTCGCTGGGTTATAAGTAAGTCGTTTTTGTTCCTCTCAATGAGTCGCTTGTACATATGAGAAATGTAGCAGTAGATAGATAATAGCCTGTTGGGGAATGAAATATAATTAAGATAGTGAGGCAGTGGAACTGAATCTATGCCATTATTTGCGGTGGATTGATGCCATATCACGCGTAAAAGGTTAGAGTAAATTTGACTTAGAACAACGGTGGACTGATGCTATATTGCATTCATGAAGATAGAGTGAGTATTGTCTCAGTGCTGACGGAGAGATTATTATATTCAAAATTGCTCTACGGATGAAATGTCGCGTGAACAGGTAATCTGGAGAATTAGGTGCATGTATGGTCTTGACATTCTTGCCCATACAACTTTCACAATGAAAGCTATATCACATGTAAGTGCTTATACATTATAAATACCGTATAGCGTATCAGTCAACTGATGCTATATCTCACGCAAGTGGCTACGAACAGAGCTTGCTTATAATTTTGTTTAAGTTGTTTCTACAGACTTACTATTTAAGTTTAATTTCCAAACATAGGCGACAGGAAGACGGCCTATATGGCCATGCCGCTCCTGTACAATATAATCATGTTTATTTCTGAATATTCCACTGTCAGAATTATGTTTGTAAATATTGTAAAAATAAACAATCAATCAATCAATCAATAATCATATTGGCTATGAGAATATCCTTTCTGAAAACCTTTCCACTGAGAATTCAGTAGGATTTAATGCGAATAGAGTGAGCACCACCTACTTTTGAAATGTTGTTTCGTTGTGGGGATCTAGATGGGATAAGTGCAATTCTAAACATTTGGTCCGATGAAGAAAATGGTTCTTTGTTTCTAGCTAATTGCTTGAGGGGAAAGCACAAGGCACACTTACACAAGGTGTTTGTCCGTAGGTATGGGTTACAGTTATTATACTTTATTAGTTCTGGACATTCAAGGCACGATCGACTATCTATTACCTTTGTGAAGTACAGGTCTGGAGAGAAGCACCGCAGAAATATCCTAGCATATCAGAAGGATTGCCAACTTCCCAACCCCGAAATAAACCTTAGAAGTCTTGGGTAATAACTGAATTATCCCCAAATTTACTTGTTATCAACGAGTTTGGGCATGTATTATTAACGATTGTTTGATCCACAGAGGAAACAAGATTTCATACATGTCGGTCTGGAACCTGCCTTTGGTGGAAAGTCCAGGTCCTAGATTGCTTTGGTGTTTTAGATGCGTCTATGTTGATGTTAGGTACCTTATTTGGACTACGAGAACTGTATTTGTTTGCTTTAGAGACATAGGCATAGATGTCAAATTCTCATTCACCAACTCCTGTAATAATTTGTTCTTGTTCTGATATTCACAAATGTGCGTATAAATTCCGCATATTGATCTTCAGCATAACTGGCAGCTACCGGCCTGTCACAGTGTCACTCGTTCTCATACTTTGAACAGTGTTCATGTCAGATTACCTTGATTCTTCCACTGGAGTTCACCCAGAATCAAAAAGCATGCAAGAAGTGTTTTTTGCCAATGTATTATGAGCATTAAGAGGTGCAGCATACAATAATTATGTTCGCATGTATACTGATATGCTGGTCTAATTTGTAGAAACGTCACCAGCAAATTTCCTTCTCTATGAAGCTAGCTGGTGGTATCAATCCGGTCTTGAATGACTCGAATTAATTAAAGGATATAGCATTGACTAATACTTACAAGCCTTTATACTCTGTAGCAAACAACTAGAAACAACCGATGTTTTCAAGAGACCACTTGTTCAGAATACGACAACATTGAACTGGTCATTAACAACTTCGTCGGAGCACAACATCCTTTTAAAATTAGGAACTCGTTGTGACACATTCGAACCTGTGTTGAAGTTCAGATTGAGCTATCATTGGAATGGTTTCCTGTTAAGGATATCGCCGTAGCCAATGTGGTTAGGTCGCGGACACAATGGATCGTTATTGGCTGGGCTATTGATGAGGTGCTCATCACTTTGCATGCCAGGTACAAATGTCAAATATATCACGTTCACAAATCCGCTATATTCCGGAATAGAAGAGACGTTAGAAGTAAGGTGAGTAAAGCTCCAGCAATGAAATGAACTTCTTAGGAAACAGACGCACTTTTTGCCACAAATTCCACCGACTAAAATTTAGATTTTTCTCGGAAATCAGTCTGGAATATCTTTCTTTAATTTGGTACATGTGATGATATGACACAACTTGTAACCTTTCTATACTAACTACTCATTGGTTCCCTTATGAAATGTCGAGATCAATCAGTTCAGCACATAAACATGATTATGTCGTTTGTTGAATGTATTACATGTAAATAACGGGTTAATTATCATCAATCCGTTCGAAATTATAAGTCCATTAGTATATTTGATGACATAAAATGTTCACAGTCTGCAGTGCCAAGAACGCCTATATCCATATATCCATCCATCTATAAAGGATGTCCCCGTAGCCGATGTGGTAAGGTCGTTGATACGACCATCACAGTCTGCATGGGGTAGACGAAGTTGGCATAGGTTCAAACACTCTGTGGGAACTATTCCTGGCGTCTTGGTTCTCTGCTGAGGTTTATTTACATTCTCTATCGAGCAAAGTTTCCTATTCATTACATTTTGCTAATTTTCGTGACATTATCATACTCAACGCAGTCTTTCTGTCACGCGTTTCCTCGCATCATTCCAACAGAAGGGGCAATGTTTGCACAAGTGAAGGTTTGTACTATTTGTCCCAAACACGATCAGTTTATCACAGAATTTCAAATGTTATTGGGAAATTACTCGGTATTTGTCAGATGCCGAAGAAAATTCTTCATTTCCACAGCATTTTCCCAAACTAATACTCAGAAATTCGTCGTAACTTCTGAGATATGGAGCCGTTAACATCCACTGGGGAATGCTAGCAAAATAAAATCAACTATAACTCACATTTTGATTTTAGAAAACAAGCTATAAAGCAAATCTTATGAAGGTTCCTGTTCTCTATTGCATAACTGGCAAGAAATGGGGCCAACAGAAAATAGGTAGGCATTTTTGTCTCAGTGATAAGTCCTGGGACAGACCACGAAGGCGAGACAGTAGAATTATCGTGCACTGAGATTCCATGTCAGAAACATGAGAAACCAATTTCTAAACTTGTGATATTGTTTAGCATTATATTTAAAATATTATTTATCTATGTTTCCTGGCTCAATAGACGGGTCTGGGACAGACCGAGACAGGATGATTTTCAATCGGTTCTTATATGGGAATCAGGGGACAATCTGATTTGACTGGTACAAGATGTGACAAACAAATTTCTAAATTTCTAGTAAAAATATTATTTATCTGTGATGTTTCCTGGCCCAATAGAACGGTCTGTGACAGACCGAGACAGAATGATTTTGAAGCAATTGTATAGCAATGTCTAAACTTATGATATCAAAATATTATTTATCTATGATGTTTTCTGGCTCAATAAAAGGATATCGCGTTGTGAACAGCCCCGTCTAGATGACAAATGGACACCCAGTTTCTGTATATCATTTCCCATTTGCAGTCTGTTCCATTAACCAACAAGTGATTGAAGAACACACTGATGAAATATATGTATTCTTTGCAAATGGCAGACACATGGGCTTGTAACGCGGTCGCAGCTCCAATAACCTACAACAATTTTAAGTGTATTTATATAAATGGTAATAAACACTTGAAAGTCTACCCATTGCAGGATTTTTTTTTATAAAAAATTCTACAAATTATCAAAAGATTATTTTGAAAGCCATGCAAAACTTTGGGGTAGGATTTTGTATTTGACCTAAACATATCTGTAGATGGTCAATTAATAACACTGAAACATTTAGTTTCTAAAAATAAAATTAATGAACCTATGTCAAGGTATTTTACAAAAGTCTGGGTACATTTTTCAGTTTTGGGAATTACATAAAAATACTTAAATCAATAATTGATAGTTTCAACTGTTTTGATAGAAATGTCATATATAAAGGAAGGGAGTTGGAAATTTCAGAAAGGATATTGGCTAGGTATAAATTATTCAGCTATTATATTGTTGTGGAATTTACCAAAAGCTTTATACCATTTTGGAAATTAAAAAACAAACAAAAAATGTATATCATGGCTTTCAAAATAATCTTTTGATAATTTGTAGAATTTTTTATAAAAAAAAAATACTGCAATGGGTAGACTTTCAAGTGTTTATTACCATTTATATAAATACACTCAAAATTGTTGTAGGTTATTGCAGTTAAAATTTAAGGCATGGAAAATCCATTATGAGGACGCTTATATCCAACTGCACCCCCAGCCAAACTGTTGAATATTTCCAACCAGTCACCTGCCTAAGTTGGACAATTTTAAAAGGATAGCAATTTCAGACCTAAATATAGACTAAATATAGACAAATATGCTAATTTGGTCTAAATACAACAACATCCTCATTAGTTACCCCATGTTGCTACAGTCCACATCCCTGCACCCTTAAAGGTAGACTACATTAAATTTGTCCATTTATAGGACCATCTTTTATACTCAACAGAATATATCCGCCAAATGAATTAAATTGAGCCATGGATTAGTGTAAAATCAACTCGTGTGCTATAAGCCTATATACACAATGCAAACAACATGGTAATTAGAATGAAAATGAGTTAATGACTCGAGTCTCTTTAATTCATTTTCATTATAATTACCATGTTGTTAACATCCTTCATAGAGCACATGAGCGTATTTTGCACTAATCCTTGGCTCAAATTCATTCATTTGTTGCATATATATATATATATATATATATATATATATGTATTCTGTTGAGTATAATAGGAGATGGACCCATAAATGGCCAGATTCAGTGTACAGTACCCCTTTAAATTAGTTAACAGGGAAGAGTGAATGATATGTACTAGTTAATAAAATACATATAATTCTGTATAGAATAAACGACAGATAAAACACACACTTATTTTCTGACCTTTGTTGAAGTATGCAATCCATAAACGTCAACATATCAAGAAGCAGAAGACTGAATTTCATTAAAAAAAATTATTATACCAAAAAATATTGAAAATAAAACAATTTGGTAACTTTTTCTGCTATTAAAGGGACAAAGATCCTCAATTTTTACATATTTTTCTATTGTTTGATGGTTTACCCAGTACCCACTGTGAATACCTTGGGTCCCTTAAAGCCTGCATACCAAACTTTTTGTTGGATCCTCAAAAACAATAAGAATTGGCATATGGTCACAAAGCACCATAAGTAACAGAGAGGTATGGATTCTGCATACGTGGACATGCATCTCCCACATGAATATGTCCACACAAAAAAAATAACTTCCTACCAACATATATTTACTTACTGACCCCAAATGTTTGTTTTGTAAATTATAACCCCAAACAAAGATTAAATTTTCTTATCCCGTACCAATTTACAACTGTTCCATACAATTGTTTGCCCAGTTTAAATACAACAGAATTCAATCATGAGATGATACAGTTTATTGAGGTCTTAATTAGTCTCGAGTCCCCAGATTTGGGGTGACAACTGGTTAAGAAAACCTGGCCTGACTTGCACACTTAACTATGTTTCTACTTTCAGAATCGAAGAAAACGGAAAGTTGTTGCAAACTCAGTAGTTGGTTCCGATGACCAGCACACTTCTACATGTACATCACCCACTTCAAACAAGAGAACTAGAGCAAGGAGGGCCTTGCATGTCATACAAGAAAATAAGGTATCAATAAGAAAAGCTGCAAAACTTTATGATTTATCGAACATTTTTCTTCAGAGCCGGTCATCCGGAGATTTAGAAGTTAATGCAAGAAGGGGCCCTGCACCAATTTTCAATGAAGAAGAGGAGGCTATTTGCTGAATGGCTGTCTGAAATGGCCAAGCGTGGAATGCGTTTGAAGATACGTGAAATTCTCAATCTTGTAGAAAAAATATTTATGGAAGAAAAATGACTTACGCCGTTCAAAGATGGGAGACCCGGATATCACTGGTTTCACAGTTTTCTCCATCGAAACCAACATATCATTGGAATGAGAATTGAAAAGTGTCTGAAAACCTGCATGGCTAAAGTAAATGCAGTCACTTTTGATAAGTGGTATTGTAATTTTGGAAAGTTTTTGGACACCATTGATATAATTGACAAACCTGAGCGGATCTGGAATGCTGATGAAACTGGATTCAACATGGGTAGCACGGCTGGGAAAGTTATCGGGCCTTCTAGAGTCAATTACAAAGATGATATACCACATGTTTCAGGCGGGCATTCAAAACAGAGGTTGACCGTTATGTTTTGTGGTAATGCTGCATGATCCATTATGCCTCCATTATACATTTACCCAGCACCTCTTCCAAAGGCATACAATCCTTTAAATAGAGGGATTCCAGGTGGAGCTGTATGTTACACCAAAAAAGGATGGATGGACAATAATTCATTTCTTATGTTCATCAAACATGTCAATGCATGTGCAGGGAACGATCGACCAGTTTTGCTATTAGTTGACAGTATCAGCAGTCATGTTGACATGACAGTGTTTCAAGCAGCCAAAGAGTTCGGAATTGAACTGTATCGAATAGTGCCAAATGCGACTCATCTGATGCAGCCTTTGGATAAAGGTGTGTTTGGTCCACTCAAGACGAAGTGGCTGCAAGTGGCGAGAAAGCACACGAGAGAAAATCCAGGACAACATATTGGCAAACTGATGTTTGCAGAAAAGCTGAAGGAAGCCTACGATGAATTCTATCGACCACTGACAATTTCAAACAGTTTCAAATCTTCAGGAATATATCCTGTGCATAGATCAAAGGTGAAGTCATCAGCCTTAAAACCAGGTCTGACATTTGGAGTTGACCCTGCAGAGCAGTCCCTGCCACAAGTACCAAATGAACAGGAACCATCAAGTTCAGCTGAACAAACAGCATTTGATGTATATAATTGTGTTATATCCACTCCAGTGAGGCAGAAATATGAGAGTCGTGTTGAAGAAGGTTTTAACATTGTAGGCCAGTCACCAGGTTTCGATACCTATCAAAAACTACATAAGATGGCCAACTCTACTAGAGGGAAATGTGTACCTGTCGTGTCTCCATCAAGTATTATATCACATGTTCCTGAAATGTCTGTTAGATATCTTAGCAGATGTCGCCTTGCAGCAGAGCAGTTCAGAGCTTGGACAAGAAAGTTCTCCTGATGAAGGAAGTTCTACGGCGGTTGGAATCACAGGAAAGCCTTACTGCTGAAGAGGATCTGATAGCCTCATTGAAAGAGAATCCATCTACATCAGTAACTTCCAGGGTATCACCTGTGATAGTAAAGGCACTAAAATTTCCTGAAGTAAATGAAAAACCAAAAGCAAAGAGACGGACAATCCTGTCTGACCTCCCTGACAATTTGACATCACCTAACGCAATAAGAAAACTAGGACTGCGACAAATCCAGTCTACAAAGGATTTTGCAGAAAGAGAGAAGGCAAAAGAAAAGTTTATGAAACAAAAGGAAAATATTTCAATGAAGACAGCAGGGAAAAACCATACAAAAGCTAAACCAAAGGGCAGAAAACGGAAAGTCAAAGGAACAGCATCACCTGTTTCTGAAAGCTTTCGGTGCATGGCTTACCACATGACATGGGATGAGGACCAATGTCTTGAATTAGGCAACACATGGATTGAATGTGATAGCTGTTCAATGTGGATACATCAAGATTGTCTTCCAACTGGCATGAGTGATCCATCAACAGAAAGCGAAGATGCTGTCTTTATCTGCCTCGCATGTCAAAAATAGGGGCAATAATAACTAAAAATATGTTTGTGTCCGGTGACCCTGTAATACAATTACCCTCTCTCTCTAATAAGTCTTCAGTTCCATACACACACATGTGAAATTTCACAGATTTCCATGTTTAATTGATACATTTCATGTATAAAGTTCATATTCATTATAAGATCTTAATTTATTAATTTTTTTTTATTTTAAGAATGATCTAGTAACCTAATTCAGTGCGAGATAGGATTTTAATGTAATATCTGACACACAGAGCCCCGTCTCCTATGACAGGAGATCTGTTCGCCCCCACACCTAAATAATTCAACCGGTAATGGCTATTTGTTTAGAAATTTACCAATTTTGATTTCTTCATATCACTGTTTTTCCAGATCTGAAAGGGGTACTAAACACTGAATCTGGCCGTTTATGAGAGCATCTGCTTTTATACTCATAGAATATTTACAACAAATTCATGAATTTGAGCATTGGTGCCAAATACACTCATGTGCTGATTGTGCTCTATGAATGCTGCAAACATGGTAATTATAATGAAAATGAATTTATGACTGGATTAGTAAACTAATTTTCATTATAATTACCATGTTGTTTGCATCATTCGTAGAGCACATGAGTGTATTTTGCACTAATCCATAGCTCAAACTTGTTTATTTGTTTCATATATTATGTTGAGTATAAAAGGATATGGATTCATAAATGACTGGATTTAGGGTACAGTACCCCTTCAATCATCATTATTATCTGTTTTACTCTATAAATGTATCCAAATGTTGGCTATAAGTGTATTGTTGATAGTCAGTAATCAACATTTTGCATCTACTATCACACAGCAAGAAATCTATAGTAACAAATTTAGATCAAGTATCATTTGGCTATTGTACTATTAAAATTATCTCTAGAATTTTGCCAGAAACAACGGTATTTTACATTTATTGCCACAGAAACAATGAATCCAAGTTGTGTGGATACCAACTGAAATAACTGGGTATATGTGTAATAGTTTTGTATAATTTACAGTAGGAGATCCATATTTTATAGAGTGGCCTTATTAATCATATTCTACATATCAGCGAATGCCGCAATATGCTTAATATACACATAATGTGTTGTTGACATGTGTGCATATTTAAACCAGAATTAAATCTCCTACTAATTCCTTTCACATAAACATAAATATATTTAGTTCAGACATTGGCTGTGATGTCTAAATTTCGTTTTTATGAGAAACAGAACCCACATGTTACTTTAGACTGGAATTGGTTTAAAGTATTAAAGACATATTGCATTGGCCAATATCATGACACTTCCAGTTCAACGTGTAACAGTTGTGAACAAACGGCTAATGTTATATATTACAATTCATTGATTTAGTCACACAGGAAATTAGAAGCATCCATATTTTGAAATTGTAAATGCCTGAAAAAGAATTCAACGTACAGTAATGCCCTAATTAATCGACTCCATAGCCACAGCAGAATTATGGGTCATTTTTCAGGATTTAGTCGGAAATATGGCTTGTTGCCATTCATCGGAAAGCTCTCAATGAGTACATTATATTTTAGATTGTGATTCAAAAATATGTATAATTTCAGATATCAACCAGAGGATCCCTAAATAATGACTGCAAGATTGTTATAAAAAATTCGGTGATAAAAGGATATCATGTGTATCAGGTGCGACCACCTATTACTGATCCACCAACGCAATTAAGGATTGATATAGAGTACACAAATGTTCACGATCGCAATGCTTGTTTAGTTTGGGTACCTGAACTTGACAAATTTCCCTGCAATATGCATGACCAAGTTACTGACAGTAAAAGGTGCCTCAAGTTATTTTATATTGCAGACCTTCCTGTGGGACACGTCCCAAGAGGAATTGGACGTGTTTTCCGAGAATTGATGGAAAGTGGTTGTGACATAAGTGCAGAGCCAATTGGTGAACCAGTACCCAGTTTCCCTCCATGGCCACCGATGCTTGACAAGGGAGGTGGTGTTGTTATTCATTGTGACTTCATTGTGAAATGTAACTCTGATGTTTCTGAGCAAACAAAGATAGCAATATGTGATGCGTTCGATGATAAGCCATAAAAGGATGCCATGTCAGTATCTGTTGGTCACTATGATGTAACATGTTTCAAAGTATTGTGTTCTCCATACTTTATTCAATACAGTTATATAATATTGAGAGTAGCTTGCTTCTAATTAATGGTTAGGTTGATTACAGAGAATATATGCAATATATGCATCAACCTTTCAAGATTATAGACTACTGGTGCTTTTTAAAGGAATTTGTTATTTATTTCAAATATTTGTTGAGTGGAAAGTCTCCTTCACTGTGATTTAGTATTAACCCAACATCTCACTTATTGACTGTAACTGTTTCTATAATACATGTATGCTCATTGATGAGTAGTTCCCATAGGTAATGTTCAGATAATAGTTTAACAACTGTTATTTGTTGAAAGTTGTTTGTTCAAATTATTCAACAAATTATGTCATTTGGTTAAGTTATTATCTGAATATTTCCTCCCACAAATGGCTTCTTCTGTACTTTAATTTTCTGTTGTCTGCTTATTTGTCCTCAAAAACCATTCACATATAATACAACAATTCCGATGCATAATTAATTTTAAAACTGGGTGGGAAAATACATTTAGTAATTAAATAAAGGGTTGATTCTATATGTGTATAAATTATATGGTGTCAGACTGAAAATAGAGACTGGTAATGCATAAAGTGGTTAGTGAGATTCTGAATCATTCATGTCTGAATAATCATCAGAAGTGATGGCTTTTCTTGTATTTTTAATCATTCAGGGAATAAATAACTATAATTTTACTGCCAATAGTATATTCCACAGTGTTGTTTATCTTATGTTTGTTTCTAGCCAGTTAAAGAGACATACAGTGAGTAAATGTGAAAAATCTGAAAGGTTTGTAAAACCAGCATCACTTGGATGAACATTGAGAAATAGATGGACTTTTTTCTTATTTTTATTATTGACAGCTCTCCAGCAATGAAATTTTGTATGTTGAGACCATTGTTATGTAAACATTACTGTTTTATCATTTTATCAACAAACATCAAATAAAATTGAAAATCAAAAGTTTAGTTGAAATTCTGCATTGTTTCCGGAATATTTTTCATCGCTCTGGCCTTTTGTTATGTGGACTTCCATGAGTTTATCCAAATTTGCTCAACTGTAACTAATGTTTACATGACAAAGGCTTTAACATTCAATAATATATCTTGTCATTAAGAGGATTCTTCTTAGTATTAAAATGATGGTTGTACAAACTGTTTTTAATTTACACATTTAATACCCACTGTGAGTGCCTTGGGCCTTGAATCCCATTACATGACTTATTTATGAGGAACCATACCATGTTAAAGTAAGACATTATATTGTGATATTTTATATCAAGTTATTTGTTTTCAATGTTTTGTTCCCTTCAAGATGAAGTATTCGGTTTTTCACATTTTATGTTTATTGAATTTATACACTTGGGATACAAATAATCTTCATGGACATTTATCATATATAAAATTTATCAGCTTTCATCTTTACACATTTAATTTTATCAATACATATAGCACTGAAAGCCATATGGGGAATCATGCCATCACAAAAGCTCAATTTTAAGGTTATCGAAATGAGATCTTTTCATTAAAATAACAAACACAACGAAATACATAATCTCTACATAGTCAAATTTTATTAGTATTAGTGTGTATAAAAAGAATATATAAGTCACTCAAGCTTGTATTGACTGGTGTCCTCGACTCAGAATTATTATGTCATGCCTGTACTCTAAAGTGGTGCAGATGATGGAGAGACATTTTTTCCGTAAACTTGACAGAAATACTGCAAACTGCAAATTTGGTATCTGTATCCCAAGAGTATCATTGTGCTAAGTACATATTAATATATATCATATTTTCTATTGTTACATGTACTTACTTCTGGATGAAGTCATTTACAAATAAATATATGTTGTTGAATAACAAATATAATCTTGTAGTTGATCCACAAATCAGTGATCAATGAACTCTCCCAGATAGACTTTGCCATGTACATGTACTATTAGTATCTAATTTGTCATTTGTAACATAGCATTGTATATCATTTATACATTGTATAGTGTTTAATATTTGTCTATCAAATTTGACACTGGTTTACTACATGTACATGAACATTGCAACAAAGCTGCACATGTGTAGCTTGGGGGTTATGCCACCATGAAATCAAAGGATCTCTTCGCATGCCCACTGCCTTCCTCCAATTTTGGATGCTATCTGTATATATACTGTCACATTTGTTCTAGCTAAAGAGCTGTACATGTATGACAGTTTTAATTATTAAATAGCTTGTTATACACAAAAGATTATATGTCAGACTATGGCCCCAGGTCATTTTAGGTTACACACAATTGTCAGTAGGCCTAGACATACCATACATGTATATATAGTGTCACTTAATAACTGAAATTAACTTATACATAAACAAATATTACATCTAGGAGTCTCTCTGTGGGGGGGGGGGGGGGTCACCAGGTGTCTACAAATCCTAAATTCAAGAACTTGCACTGCCCAATGGTTTAGAAATGTTCAACTGGTACTAGTACTATGATAATGATATGACAACAGACCTCAAGGTGTACAATTGTTGGAAATTTGAAACCTGATATCTATGCCCACCTCCCAATATGGTTGGAAATTCTAATTAATCACTGATGGCTATTTCAGTGCAAAAAATTTACTGAAAATATTAAACTTTTGTTCATTCCAACATATTTGATATCTCAAAGTAAATTCATACTACTAAAATACTGATTGGAGTTAACTATCAAAACAATGTCAATCTATTTTCAGTCTTAATATTTCAACTAATGTGTCAGGAAATAAACTTCCAACTTTTCAAAATATTGAATTGGGAACAAAATTGCGACACCCCTGCCCCCAAATCCCCACATCCCTGATTGACTATGATATACAATGATTATTAAAAATACTAGGCTAATTGCTAATATTTTCAACATAGAATCAGGTCCCCCCCTTCGTCCGGTGATGATGTATCACTTGTGCTTCATTACCAATGATGATCTGATTCTTTTGTTTGTTTACATTCTGACGATGATCAAATGGATACTAAAACAAGTTAATATAAGCTTCTAATTGGAATAAATACATGTTATAAATGTTATATGTGCTTTAACTAACATAAAAACATTACAATTACGACATATATAGCTCAAACGAAAGGTGACCCTTTACTGTCTGAATTTACCCCTTATTGCCTGAATTTCGTGCTATATTTCATCGCGTATTTTAAAAAGAACGAAAAAATTCGTGAACATCACATATACTGTAAGATAGAGCAAGGATTTGTGAACAAAATGGCATGAAGTTTAGTTCGTTTTGCTTTCATAGAGATAGGTGCAGTGCAAACATAAAAAGTGACCCTTTACTGCCTGAATGACTGTATCTGTGTTTTGACATTCACAACATTGTCGTGTATGTCATTGTCTTTGAAGTGTAATCCCACTGGCACTGAATTCATTGACTTCGCCTGTTTCGGAGGTTATAACTTCTTGTCCCTTTCATATACAAACATAATCCAGACAGTGCTAACAATATTCCAGAAGCAAGTTAGGTCCAATTATTTGCTAAAACAATCTAAAACAAGAGAAGTTTGTAAACACGAACAACAACGCATATGGTTCATTCACCGGAAGCATATTTCGATTTTTCGTACTATAAACCTCGTACCATAAGTGCAGCGGTAAAATAATTATGCCGCTTGAATGATAACATTATATAGTTTCTGGAACACTTTAAATGCGATAAGGTATGAGTTATAAAACGTAGCTTATGTTCAGTAGCTATATATCTACTTATACATTTTATTTTTCATTGTCAAGTTGACTAACTCAGAATTAGCCATGATGACTCATGGGACGGCACGGGTTAGTCAAAATGACTCCAAATATCCATGACTAACCCAAAGGTAGTCATATCTCGACTCAGATAAGGCACAAATGCCCAAATCCATGTACCGATTGATTGATTAATTGATTGGTTGGGGTTTAATGTCGTTTTCAGTAAATAAGGCCATATTACGACATTGCCAGTTTTAGTGGTAGAGGAAATCCGCACACTTACGGCTAATCAGACAGCGATTTCAATGGCTCATAAACTCCTCGACCAAGTGCGGAAACTACCGGCCATCGGCTAGTAACTGGCAACTCAACCATACGTACACGTACCTGATATATGTACTACAATAGTATTAGTCTCTCATATATTATTATTTCGATGAGTGTATTGCGTTGGCCTTATTTCCTTCACATATTTTATCCAAGTGTATATAATATTAACCTAATATAAATTTCGATTTTTGTAATTTGTTATTCGTGATGTGTAATTTCTACAGCCTGGTAAACAGTCATCAAACCGACGGTCTCGGAATAAATTGCGGACGAAGATGGAAAACTCTAAAATAAAGTTCCTTTGTGTGTCATAAATTTGACAATCCGGCCAGATTTCGTTCAACAAAATGTTGATAAGTAACAAGCCTTGGGCAATGTTATACTATATTATTTTTGGGCAACTAATCGATTATGATAACTGAAGCGGCATTTCAAAAATGTTGTTGTTGGAATCTGTTGATATGGGGACCATCGAATCTGATTGAGTACCTTTAAAGTGTTTCCACCTACATTTCAGCTTGCATGTTCCCTGCACTTACATGTTCCAATTCTCGTGATGTAGTTTGATTGTCTGAGTCATGTAGCACGACCAAGACAATTTGAGAAAAATGAAGGTACCAGTCTACCATAATATTCCAGGCTAGTCCCTCATGCACCCCACTACTCAACTCCTTTGGTAATTACATGTACCCTAATGTGCATTGTATCCACATGTGACATATTATGGTACGTCTCAGTTCCGTTTCAAAGGGCTGCCCATTTCCTTTAAAAAAAACATGGCCATAATCCCAAAAGAAGTTTTCGGCAAAATTCCATACTGCACCCTTGAATGCACGTGTCATGCCTCATAAGGTACTGGGACAAACAAAATAGAACATTTGGTTGTCAGTTGATTACGTAACATGCTTAATAACCAATTGAATCACAATTTGGTACCTTTTCGAAGCAACATAGAATAATGTTCGGGATATATGTGAAAAATCAACTTTTTACCACATTTGGTTGCCATTTTGCAAGCCATCTTGAGTAACTTTGTCTAAAAAACACATCAGTGTGACACATTGGAGACTGATCAAGACAATAAGCACGTTTGATACCAAAGATAGTTCTATTTTAAATTTTTACTTCAAAAAATGGTTCAACCTGAAAAGTTTGCCGAATTTGTTGTCAAGTTTGTGAGAGAAAAATAAAATATTTCTGGTAATGTCAGTGGTTACAATAGTAACAATTAGCCAATGTGCATAAGCAATGTTAGTATTCGATGTGTAGAAGGCATATTTTTACCACCACTTGTAAGCGATTGCTGGCCACACGGGCAATATCTACCACTTGCCATCATTTAGCGGCCAATTTTGGTTCCATTGAGTTGGAATATTGATATGTACTGGTATGCCTCACTATATATGTACTTATTTGTGGCCTGGACAAAATTCGTCAAGGCGACGGTTTCGGACAAAATTGCGGATGCATATGGACAACTCTAAAATCAAGTGGTAATAAATGACACTTTTTGGGAAATTTTATACCATAGTTGACAGAGTTTAGCATTTATTTTGTTGTAATTAATCGATTCTGATAACTAAAGCGTATTTCGAAGAAATGTTGTTGTTGTTGTAATTTGATAATATGGGGACCGTCTGAACGGTTTGAGTACATTTAAAGGCCCACTTAATTTTGCGTCACCGATTATGTTTTTATAGTGCCTTGATATACGGTTTTAATAACAATCTATGCCATACAAAATAATTAAAATACTATAATTCTTCACCATTTCAAACGTCTGTGTCTCATAAGATGCCCATAGAGAAATAGAAAACAGTTGAAAGCATAAAGGGATTCCCCCGTTATGACTCCCAGAATGCAACAGAATTCAAACTAAAAATGCATTTTCAATGGAAGAGGAATAACTCTATCTTTAAAATAGAGTTATTACGTTCTCGAAAATGGTCCATACCCCATTTCACCCCCTCGGTGTGGTACCCCAGGTGAGGGTGTTTCTATGGGGTAGTTGGAGCGGGCTACCCACACTGCTGACGTCAAATTGACCGAAATCCTTACCGTTCTCGAAAATGGTCCATACCCCATTTTCACCTCCTGTGGTGGTTCCCCCAGCGTTCAGGGGTGGGCTGTTTCTATGGGACATTTGAGCGGGCCATCCATCCATGTCGTCAATTGGCCGAAATCCTTACCAGTCTCGAAAATGGTCCATATCCCACATTCACCCCTCGGTGGTACCCCCCCCCCCCTCGGATGTGAGGGGTGGGGTGTTTCTATGGGTTATTTGGAGCCACCCACCCATACCATCAAATTGGCCGAAATCCATACAGTTCTTCAAAATAGTCCATACTCCACTCCCCCTCAGGGTGGCCGTTACCCTCCCCCGGGTGAAGGCTGGGTGTCTCTGATGGGTATTTGGGCGGGTCACCAACAGACATATATAGCAAGAAATCATCCATCACACTGGCACATATTTTGTTAGAATTTATCTCATAAGTACCGACATCGCCTCCCCGAATTCCACTAAGACTCTCCTGCATGTACATTGAGTGACAAACGCCCGCGCATAAACGCCTCCCCAATTCAAAATAAACACTCCCATATACGCGAAGAAACAACATCAATACTGGGCGGAAAAAATCGGCCGAATAATTAAGCCCAAAAAACTAGGTTTTAGTAAAACCTGGGGTAGGGTGGTTTAACTTTGATGTTTTTTCAAAGTATATTTAAAGGTATATTTTCGAGACGAGACGTATGGTACGTATAAATCATATATACCTAAGCTTATACTGATGATTATATAGCCAATTCACCACTAACAATTAGTAATATTACCATATCTTTATCACGTCAATAAAACATAGTTTCAATTGAGATCGAATTCCACAAACTTAAACTGAGTTTATCACAAAACTGGGTTTAACTACACTAAAACCCAGTTTCACTCCTATAAAACCTAGTTAACTACAGTAAAACCAAGTTTAAATCCTACTTAAACCTAGTTTAAACTGGAGTTAAACCTGGTCTAGAATAAAACCTAGTCTAAACCAGAGATGCCGATTCGGACCAGAGAGTTTATATGTATTGTAAGGTAGCATTATAATAATATAGATAAATTTCATACACAATGCAACACACTATTAAACATTGATGAGATAAAATAGCGAAATGAAGTAAATTGAGCAGAGCATCTCGAAGGAGCCTCGATAGAGACATATTACACATTTATGAATGTTACGAAAAATAGAAATATAAGCATAAAATACATATTACATTATATTTTTTAAGATGCCCTGTAAGAGTTCATACCATAACGCCACCAGAAAATAATTAGATCGGACCCATGAACTCTTTAATATGAGGTTTTTATGACCATAGATCGACTTTAAAAGAGGATGTTGTAACACGGTTAGAATTTTTGTCAGCCTAGCAATAATTACAATGATAATCGCTGCAAAGAGCGTCCATGTTTCCGTCATCTAAAAGCTGCAAGCAATACAGAGCGTTATTAAGTATTAGTTTTTTTTTTACTTGTTTTCAACGTAAAACTGATTGATGATTTTGTTTACTTTCGCAATGCGTGTGCCATACATTTGATATTGATTGCAAGTTGTCCAAGTTGTTTGATGTGTTCTTTTGGTTGGCGAGTTGATAATTATTTAAAGAAATTTTGACTGATTTTAGTGTTGAATAGTAGGACAGAGCATCTTCAAGTGGGTGATTCAGCAATTATGGTTTGATATGTATAGGGTATAACATTGCACGCGATAAATGCATATAGTCACGTGTTTTTTATATATAGACAATACATACATATTTTTGTTTGAATACAGAAATATCCCATGACGAGTGTCTGGAAAGAAATATCGAATTTTCACGAGTGGCTTTCTTTTTTCTTTCCAGACACAAATGAGATGTTTCAGGGATTGAAACAAAAATTGCAATTGTTCGTTTTATTATATGCGCCTTGTTAATGCTCAAGTGTATAGTTTATTCAGCATATAATACAATGAGTATCTCAACCATATAAAACTATATAAAGTTTCTGTCAATCACAGATTTTGAATTCGACCAAATAATGATGATAGAGTCAACAGTCGCTAACAGCAGAGATACTATATAGATGGGTTCTCAGAACGAAAACTATATCCGTGATTTTCTTGCTAACTGAATCAAAACATTGGAATTTCACATCACTGGCAGCATGCTCTCAGTCTTGCATGTATCTTGACAAGGTACATTACATTTGGAAAGAGGGTGACAAATTTATTTTACTACGTGAACTCGGATGGAACACGCTCTCACAACGTCGAGAATGGCACAAGTTACGCCTTACATACCGAATAATGACACGAAACGCACCCCATATATATTGGATAAAATCCCCCCAACAACAGGAGAAATAACTAAACATAGATATGAATTTAGAAACCCTAGTTACGTTCGAAATTTTACCCCTGGTTCTCAACACACAAATTGCAGTTTCTTCCCTTCAATGGTTTCGATCTGGAATAGTCTGGACAAAGTAGTTCAACAATGTACCTCGTTGAGCATATTTTCAAATATTGTAAACCCCCTACTGAAGACTTTGAGACCACTAAATTCATACTGTATAGGAAGAAGAGACAACATTTTACAAAGTAGACTTCGAAACAGATGTAGTGATTTGAACGGAGACAAACTCAACAATTATTTAACAAAAAATCCTAAATGTAACTGGATACAAAATCGAAGATGCTGATCACTTTCTGTTTACTTGTCCTCTTTATTTAAATGAAAGAGCTATACTGGAAGAAAAAAATAGCTGGCATTGGACTACATATTGTCCATTCTGCATATCTACTTTGCGGATCACAACTGATTTCCTATCAAGAAAACTGTATTCTATTCACAGCTGTACAGAAATACGTTATATCGTCTCACCGTTTTTGTAATGAGAATATCCATTGGAATAGTACACCACCAACTGATTCTACGTAATCACATTTATTACCTACATACTTTGTATGCTGATCCAATACCTTACCCCATATCCTGAACCAACCTGATATATATATATTTATAAAAACAAAGAGATTTACTTTTGCATGCATACTGAACAATCCGCTATAAATTTAAGTTCGTGTCTTTATATTAGGGGAGAGAAGCGTTTCCTAAGTTGAAATAACTTGTGCTCCGATCCCCATTGTACTCCCATCATCATTTTCTGTTGTTACAACTTGTGTATTATTGCTATATTATGTGAATGTTTGGGATATTCAATAAAATATGGAATGAATTTCGTTCAAGGAGAGTGAATTTCATGAAGGTTTCGTCAGCTTGTATGGTTTTCAGTTGCTTTAAAGATGCAGTATCCCGCAATGTGCATTTATACGTTAGATATCGGTAATGATGCCACAATATCACTGATGCCTGTGACAATTTGTGCTGAATGTGTTGGGGTACTGGAAAATCCAAATAATTTGGTTGGCTTGCTTGTTTTGTATAGATACTTCCGATGGTAACTAAAGTCATTGAAGCAATTTGATGTTTTCGGCAGTTTTAGTGCTGCAGTGACAAAGCATTTCCTGAATGAATTGCCGAAGTGATCAGCCTCTGGGTTGTCCCGAAATCCACATGAAGATCTGATACCTGAAAACAGGTTCTCTAGACAATCATGATTTAGTCTGTTAGTAAGGAGGTATTTAAGTCTGTCGTCAGATAGGTCCGCCCAACGTTCCAACAGTCCAGCGATGGAAACTCTCCATCCATTTTGGAAGTGTATCTCCTTCGTGTTTCCAATTGGTCTCATTTTATAGTTGTTGTGTAAATTATCTATATAATTGTGAACTATCAAATAAATAACACAATTGAATAAGACAAGTTTATTGGCACATTTGATAGCTGCGCCATGTGTTTTGGACTTTTTTTTATGCTCGCTTCGCTATCCATTTGGAAACTTACTTTCTACACAGGTACCGAATGTAGATTATATTCTATAATCAGCCTTTATATACATAGTACCCCACAATTCTGGCCAGGGATATTCTCTATGTGGTAGGCATTTTAACAATTCCCCTATAGTTTCTCATATATATCATTATATGACATACAAAAATAAGATAAAGTAGCCCTTTCTTGTTTCGGAAGTAATATATTCACAATCAGTGGCATATTATATGCCATCATAGTAGATGTTTGCTTACAACCCACAAATAGTTTCCACCAATTCTGGTCATAAGTATTATGTTATCAGCATTATTAACCAGACGAACACACATTTTTAACCATCTGAACTGATAAGAACACAGTGCTATGATTCCTCAATTTAATAAATTTGAAATGATTTATTTCCTGCTGTTAACAGAAACTTAATCATCGTTTTATATAATGTAGGTAGAAGTTTCCAATGCAATTTCATTAGAGACCCAGTGCGTCGAACCTCTCGGGCATCAGCGGAGGTAATTACATTTTTAGCGCTCAGTGTCGTATCTGTCTATAGAGTAGCTCTGCTAACAGTTTACACTTTCTATATACAGAAATATAATCACACATATCTCAGATTTGTCTATACTACTTCACAAATGGTGTCTAGCATCATGATACTATATTGAAAGGATTAAATGCACAATATCTATGATCATTTCTCAAATAATAAAACACATTGAAATACCAATCAAAATATTGGAGAGTCGGCTTTATCAGTTCTATTCTAAAATGGGTTAACACATGGGTAAACATTTCACATACATTGGATGTCATCATGGTCAGAAAATACGATCATAGAGAATGTCACCCGTGCCTCTTTGCGTGTGAGGTAAGGCTAGCGACGTGAATATATTTATATGATTATATCTCGTATAAAAATATCAGAACTTTCTTCATGCTTATACAAAAAGCTATGCAATAATGTTGTCAACTTGTTTGGGATACAGTTGTCATCAAGTTTGCCACCTTGTGCATTCAAAAGTGTAAAGACCTTTTATCGACGTAATTTAGATTGTTGAAAAATTCCACTGAGATATATGGCGTGATAAAAACTTGCATCACTGAAGTTAGAATGCTACTTGGAAGTTTGTTCAATTCATGCCTTCCACATGTACTGTGAATATATCATTCACTCAAATGAAAGTATTTACTAGCTGAAACAGAATGTAGATTACTACCGTGTATATATTACTGTGTACTATTTACGATCAGATATATTTAAACATTTCCGATTATTTTAAGAGCGCTTGTGAGGTATGTGAGGTAAAAGACAATCGAAATGTACTAATTATAACCATTGCAAATCCAGCCAAACAGTTTGAGTTTTTGTCTATAATTACATAATCTGTACACATGATAACATGATAATCCACAGTACATGACTATAACGGGTATACTTTATTATTTGAAGTAATATACAAACGAAAGGTACCCCTATTAGAAAAGTACAACATATGATACATACTGCATATAATAAATGCACACATTCAGTTTCTTTGTTGGTTGATTCAGAAGGAAATCAAATCCTAGCCAAGACGAGGCTGGTTCCCCATGTAACGCTATCAGGTAGGTTCTTTGACAATATGAGATGTATTATAATGTATATTTTTCAATACACAATAGCTAAAGTGAGGTAACAGACACATTATTATTTGTCAAGTCATGGGGACTTTACTTATTCGACGTTATCGAGAGAACTGATTTCCGAGTAGAAGTGATTCAATGTCTCAAAACACTAGTATATACCTTGCAGACTACACCCTATAGGCTTTACAACGTTTGTGTGTCTCAATTGACAACGTGTACCCAACTGGTTTTGGCTACAACATACTGTAGGCTTAATGGCCCGCTAAAGATCTATTCAAGACACATCTCCCATATTCCCATGATAATGTCTATATGCATTTGTGAAGCAAAGGACGAGGCATATTAAACATACTCATGTCAGCTAATAGTTCTACATAGCATCACCAACTGAACAGTGTATCACTCATAAAGTGAGAAATTGAATTTTAAAATGAATTATTTAAATGAACGTCACAGTCCCATAGTTCCTAATCCGCAGGCTGCACAACCGCGAAACACATAACATATATATGATCATTTTCACTTTATCGCGAACTATGTTCACTGTCTGAGATTCTTTATCTGGAGGTATCTGGAAAGGAGAAAGTCCCATATTTTCTGGGATAGCATTTGTCGCCATGAAGACAGAATGTCCAAGCTTGGAGTCGGCTGACCAGGAAATAACATATGTTGAGACATCTATCGTAGGGTATATAGAAAGCTATATCCCGTAGATGTTCCTGTCAGAATATAATTTGGGGTTCAATACTTTCCGAGAGAGCATTTATTGCTCATGACTCAAACTATCAGTACACAATATGTAAACTGAGGTAACAGACACAAGTCACGGGGACTTTACGTATTCGACGTTATGCATGGAGAGAACTGAGTTCCGAGTAGAAGTAATCCAATGTCTCATAGCACTAGTATGACATTGTCTAGCAGACCACACCCTAGACTTCACAACGTATGTGTTTCTCATTCGACCACGTGAACCCAACTTGTTTTCGATACTACATACTGTAGGATTAATGTCGCAAAAGATCTATTCAAGACACATCTCCCACGGGTCATATTCCCACGATAATGTCTACACGTGTAAAGCAAATGGCGAGGCCCATTAACCATATTCACGTCAGCTAATTGTGCTGCACCCAGTTTACTTTTATATACACTGTTATCTGTTAAGGTTTCAAGTTCTGTTGTTGATATACAGTATTATTAATATTATGAATGTGAGTTAATCCCACTAATATAATCTCGAGATGTCCCAATTAAAATAGGTGAAAATTATGAATGTTTTCTGAATACACATTTTCTGGTGCATGATACTTCGAATTTAGCCTACACAATGACACTACAATGACATCTCTAAAACTCATGATTTATTACAGATACGAAGTATGTATAGATCGAATGACAAATCTGGTTGGAACCAATCATGAATTCATATACCAAATGATTTAGTAAGACAGTTAAATTAAAAATAAAAAAAAATCACGAATAAAATTCACATGACCGAAACAAAAAATCACAAACCATTCGATTGTTTAGTTCTAACGTGAACATGGTGGTACATTTTATGCACAAGAACCCATACCAGAGGTACACACTGTAATATGTATTGGTATTCAAAATATCACTTGTTGTGTTTTCTGGTGGATTCTCTATTAGTTTTGTCCACTTTCGTTAAAATGACTCATACTTTCACAAATGTAATATAAACATGGCCACAGCTCAATTTTATCATGTGATCAAACCAGATCGATCAATATGTGAAGTACTTGCATTAAATGACTTATGAAAGTGATATGAACAATCGAAATAATAAGAGTCCCCTTTCCTCGTCATGTAATCACATGTATAATGTTCGTTCCTCGTTTGTAGTTCATTCCTTATATGGTTATATTACAGAGCGACCGTCATTTGTGCTGAACGCAGTCAATATAACTCTATATAAATTGAGGATTTCGTTCTGGGGAACACAAAGCCAGTATATAAGAATGTCACATACGGATCCGCAATTATTCATCACATGGGGTGAACTAGGTTTAAATTATTGAATATCATGAGTCGCAATAAAGGAAGAACAGGTGCTGACACGTCCCATCATAGTATTTGATGCTGGACGTCTCTAAATCACAAGCCTTCCACCACATATAGTCAAATATGAATTATCCCGGAGAAAATAACTAATATGTCGTGCTAGACAATGTAGTCTCTTGGTTATCGGTGTACACGAAATGCCGATGATATCATACAGTTGTAGAGACTGTATTAAATTCTCTTGATTCAGTTGTCGGTGGGTCGATGTGATTTCGAGAAATAAATTTCTCTTTGATGCTAACATAAACTCTCTTGTTAAGGAGAAATGATGCGGCTACAAAGATTCCCTGAGAGCTGTTGGTGATGACGGAAATATATCCCAATGCCTCGTTACCCGTGAAAGCTGAGAGAAAGCCGAAAATCCAAGTCAGACCCAGTATTGACGCAATTCGCACATATGCCATCAGCCGTTTCTTATCCGGTTTTCGATTCAACGTTCTGGATGATTGGTCTGTCTGCCGTTCAATCGCAACAATGATGCTAATAAAGCAGAACACGTCGTATGTTAGCGTCAGAAGAACTGGGACTGCAAACATATAAACTGTTGCCATGGGAACAGATATCCAACATAAGCCGTCGGAGCCGTAGCCAATGTGGAATCCTCCTGGACGAAAGTTGTCGACCAAAACGCAGATAACGATGAACATCGTCGGGGAGAGGATTGCAACAGCGAGGTAACGTAAAAATGTTTTTGACGGCTCTCCGCTCGGTTTGTTGTTGGCAAACGTTCTTTTCATGTCAAACGAGATGATGGCTACCCACAAGAAAGAGGCCAACAAGAACCAGTGAAGGGACACACCAACAGCATAACATAATTCCTCATGACCAGTGCTTGTCAGAAACAGAAGAAGTTGTGCAAACATCAAACAAGCAGCAAAAGCAACAAGACACTTGCCAGGTAAATTCAAAAGTTTCTTGCACGATAGGTACACAATAATTGTGACCAATAACGAGAGAGCTGAAAATCCAAGCAACACTTTCGAGATAACTTCCCTGATTGACTGACCATGTGGCTTCTTTGAATTTGTAAGATTCGACGCACATATATACAATATGTCATCTCTGACTGCAAACACTGATCCAGTGACATTGAATTCCGTGCCATTCAGAACAACTGATGTGTCATTGTGTGCCGTAATATTACCATGCAACTCTACCGTATCGCAATTGAGATCAACAGGGAAATGCAGACAAACCAGAGACAATGTCCTGCAAGGAACATCTTCTGTTGAGAAAAGAACTTCTTCATATGGAATTTGTAATAATGATGCGAAAAGAGAACCGTCCAGGTAAAGAAATGCGCTCTGATTGTCTGTGGCCTCAGTGAATTCTGCGTCGCAAAGTAGAGTTGTCTCTCCTGTCTTGCAATCGAGCGGCCTGTCGTCGACGTTACTCAAGATTATTGTGAGATTGTCGGGAATAATGTCGTCCGTAAAGCTCTGTTCCAGGAGATTTTTGATTAGCTGGATCTTGTCTGATCTAAATGAAATTTTCATCACGGTCGATTCCGCTGAATATGCGAAGGACTCATTAAGATGTACACGTAACTCGTGTGTGTCGTCACATTGTTTAAGGTCGAATTCTGGAAATCTTAGCAGCGATTTGAAAGATTCAATAGTTCGTGAGTTATTTCCAGACGAGTCTCTCGAAACATTCCCAGTTCGTTCATATTTGATGAAATTAACAGAATTCCAAGTACGGTTCGAGCATTGTGTTTGTTCATAAGACGTCATAAGTGGCCTGTCGTCATACTCTTCCGTGAAGTTAACAACTTTTTCAAACTGGCTGTTAATGTGCGATAGAAAATATCCCATCCTTTTATCTGTCGAATATGTACGGAATAATTCGCGAATTGGCACAATCATGAAATATTTTATGTAATATTGTCTGTTTGGTGTTCCATAGATTTGTCCGGTTTTATTTGTGAGCCTAGAATTAGCGCATGCCTCTCCTGTTGAATCGATACATTGCACACGTACGTCCATACACCGACCTGAACTCCCAACTAGTATCTGATTTCCAGAGCATACGGAAAGAGAGTCATCGTGGTGGTTTTCGAAGCTTGTAATATCTGAATAATCAAAGTTGAATAAGACGTCTATGCCTTCTGGTCGATTGGAACAACGGCCCCCTGACAGACCGATTCCGCCTGGTAGTGCCTTCATCTTCTTGCGACAACCAGGTGGTATTGACCCTATTTGTTGAAATTTCACTATTCGTTCAATAGCAGATATTCCCGAGTACAAATACCCGGGAGTGCACTTCTCGCAAAGGTCCGTCGTCATTGCACTAGACGAGCATGCTGAGTTTAGTGGACATTTAGCCGTTTTATTCCACGGGAGAAGACTCTCACGTTTGAAACCATTGCACATACCACAGTAGATATTCTTGAAAGTAATGTATGGGACGCCCTCGAATGAGGCGAGAATATTAAATGGGTCGTCAAGTTTCGGTAGCTCACACAATAAGTTACTCCAAGAACTGACATTCACTTCCCGATGACATTGGTCGATCACAGGAATTCTTTTCAAATTCCCGCTCACAGTTTTTACGGCCGTGATATTGTGCACCTTGCTATAGTTCTTGAACCAAACCTTATATTCAAAATCTTCGATCCCGTAGTTGTTATCATGTGTGATATTCAAACCGCGATTGGTATAGTCAACGGCCTTGGTTTCCAAACAGACAGAGAAGTAATTCCCACAACAGTCTTCGTGGAGCAGACAATCAATATCACATCCACACATTCCAGACTGGATGTATGTTCCACATATATCCCGCATGCATGGGCCTGGATTCCCATGTGCTATCAACAAGGATGTTACCATAAGAGTGCCTGTCAATTATAATTAAAATCATGTGTTACTCATGCATAATTCTTAATTTATCACATTATTAGCCCCTAAACCCGACCGCATATTTTCAGTAAGACACTCGTGTATTATCGGCATATCGCAGTATATCGATCAATGTTATTATTATGTTAATTAGAATATAATTATGAAATTCAATTTGCGTTCGGTTATTCAGTGTTGACTGCGGGATATACATGGGTGATAAGGGTGGTTGAACACTTTTGTCAACATGAAAAGACACATTTAATATGGAATTATATATTTATATTATATTGTTATTAATTTTTTTTTTTTTTTTCCAATATTATTTATTATTATTCTTAGCAATTTTATAACGCTTATATCACAGGAAGTACAAGATGTAGGGAGCTGGAATTTCGTATGTATATAGACCTATAATAAATCTAGCAGGATAGGCTATATAGGATGTTGTCCTCGCTTGATTTACAGAGTTATATCCCCCTTTGTGTGGGGAACAATGGGGTTGCTGTATCTCGAAAAGTAACTCTAAAGAGACTCTAAATTTGGACCATAGATACAACTCAGTATGCCCTATTGGGACCATACATTACAATTTATGTCCGCGCTTTCTCTACAGGAAGAGTGATTGAGGACCGGAATGTACTATTTATAAGTTTTTTGTCCCAACCGTTGCCTACCTACGACAGGGACAAGAACATTAACTATTTTTGGCGCCAAATCCAACAGGCTAATTGATGGGCAAGGCTAATGCAGGAGGAGGTACGCCGGTAACATGTAGGTACGCCCCCAAAGTTTTACAGCTTTACTATAAAAGCAACCTGTGTTACGCCGAGTTATGTAGTAACAATTGACGAGTTTTGTGGTAGCTCACGAGTTTTGTAGTAAAATCGACGAGTTATGTAGTAATTTGGGTTACGAGTTTTGTAGTAAAATATCGACGAGTTTTGTAGTAAAAAACATGCTAACGAGTTATGTAGTAATACTCGTCGAGTTTTGTAGCAACAATTTTTAGTCAGTTTCAAAGGCGTATATTAGTTTCAAAGTCGTATATAGTAAATGCAATGTTTTTTTGTGTAAGTGTTTGTGTGGTGGACGTTAATGACGTTGTAGCTCAACTTTATGTTGGTCCCTCGTCACTACTGCGTCGTTTCTCATCAGATCTGAGCCAAACTTCGTACCTAGAATTACTATGGCCATGTTATTAAGTTGAACCTGGCCCCCATTACGTCAGACGTCGCGTCCTATTTCTTAATACCATGTTGTATTGGCGATATAGAATAAACTATCAATCTTGGAGGAAAACCAAATGTGGTTCGTCATTTTTCTCTCAGTGCATAATGGATTCTCGGCTTGTGCACTCTAAGAAATAAACGCAACCAACAGTAGCCGTGAAACAAAAGAGAGCGGCAAGTCATGCATGCGTGCCATACAGTTATTGTTACTAATAATCGTTTCACTTTGTTTTTGCAATATAGACAACTCTACGCCACCTCTTGGTTCTTGGTTCGTTCTTGTGGATACCCATGTGATTTGACAAAGTAACACTCTGCATATTCAATTATAATACATGTAGTTGAAAAATCAAAGAAAAAACGTGAACAGTTCATGTGACAGTAATAGTGGACAGTCTGTCCATTTGTTGCTGGTAAGCTCTCACACAAACTGGTCAACCAATGACCAACATCAAGTTGAGCCACAGTGTCATTAACGTCCACCACACAAGCAATTACACAAAAAGCATTGCATTTACTATATAAGATTTTATTAAACGCGCCTTTGAAACTGACTAAAAATTTATAACTTGTTTTTTACTACAAAACTCGTCGACATTTTACTACAAAACTCATAACCTGAAATTACTACATAACTTGTCGATTTTACTACAAAACTCGTGAGCTACCACAAAACTCGTCGATTGTTACTACATAACTCGTGAGCTAACACAAAACTCGTCAGTTACTACATAACTCGGCGTAACAACCTGCCCAACAGTTCACTCGCTTCGGGTGGGTTCAAACGTTTTGCGAATTCCAACGAAAACCAATGGGGGAAAAATTGTCTAAAAATAAAACATCGAGATAAATTTTTATTTGAGTAGTGGATATGATAGATAGTATCCAAGCGCAACTTATTTGTGTCTCCTTAATTCGCGCTAAAGTCGAAGGTTTACTCGTGGCGAGGCTTTATAATGTAAATAATTATAGTTAAGTGCTGTATCACGAACATATTAGCCCTATTCCTGAAAAATCCAAACGGGTTAATGAAGGAGCGATGTAATGCAGGAGCAGGTTCGTCGATATACTGTTGGTAATCTCCCAAAGTTTGGCCGCTCTACTTACAAAGCAACCTGCCCAACGGAGAGCTCGCGTTCCGGTGGGTTCAAATTGGCAAATTCCACTAAAAACCAAAAGTGGAAAAATACTCAAAAAAATCAAACATGGAGATACAATTTTGCTGACCAGTGGATGTGATAGGGGGTATCAACGCCCAACTCTAGTGCGATTTCTTAAGTTTTAGAGCTAAGGATTTACTCGTGGCGACGCTATTACGTACCACATGCAGACGAACACAGCCTATACCATCGATATATGGCAAAATGCGAAATTAGCCAATTTTCCCGCAAAATTCAAACAGGCTAATGAAGGAGCGAGTGAAATGCGCGAGCAAGTACCTCCGTATACCATAGATACATCCCAGAAGTTTGACTGTCCTGGTATAAAATCAATCCTCCTAACGGAGAGCGCGCATCGGTGTGGGTCGAGGCTTTTGGCAAATTCCAGTAAAACTCGCAAAAGAAAACGAGAAATCGTGAATCGAGATAAAACAAATTTGACGAGTTGATGTGGTGAGTACTATCCACGCGCAAATTCAGTGAAATATACTAACTTTTAGAATGAATGGGTAATGAGTTAATCAGGATTGCATGAGTGCCCGATATTACATGCATTCACATATTATGTAGGAAAATACCATCTGATTACTGTATACATTAGGAAATTTAGTAATATGAATAGATGTAGGTTCATGTAAAGGGTTAAGTTTAAGGATAGGGTTATGTGTAGATCAGGGTTATGTTTAGGGTTAAGGTTATGGGTAGGATCAGGTTTATATCTTGGGTTAGAGTTGTGGATATGGTTAATGTTAAAAAGGTGACCGTGTTATGCAAAGGATTTGGTTTTGGTTAGGCTTGTATGTATGACTAGACTTATCGAAATGGTTATGGTAAGGGTTCAGGGTATGGCTATGGATATGGTTTGCACGAGTGCAATGAATATGGTCAAGGTATTTTATTGGGTTAGGGTTAAGTGCTTTGGATATGGCTATGGATAGGGTTAGGGTTATTGATTGGCTACTATTAAGGCTGTGCTTATGGAAATATTTGGGTTATGGAGTGGTTTATGGGTTTGGTTGGACGAGGGTGTGTAGAGGGTTAAAGTAAAGATGGGGATCAGGGATGGGGAATATGCATGGAAGTATCAAAATTATGCAGGCCAGAATTTTAACCCTCTAGTTTTTCTTGAATGTGTCTTTTCTTCCTCTTTGGTTGTGATAAGGAAATAACTATTACTGAATTGTGTTTAACCCCAGCCGTTTTGAGATCGTTTTTCCTTGCTAAAATGTGATTGTGATAAAAAGGATCTTAGGATATCAAAATCTTCGCAATTCTATACGAACTTTATTAACTTCGTCCACTAAATTCGATTTGAGCCTGGATAAAGTTCGGCTCGAATCGAAATTAGTGCACCCAGTTAATAAATTTCGTGTAGAATTGCGATTTATTAGATATCCTCTATACATTAATATATGTTCGATTTGAGGAATTTGTATGAATCTAATTCATATATTCGAAATATCAATGAGTCGTACCAAAATAAACAAACAACGGTAAGGGGCAACATATGTTGAATAATTGTTTTGAGAAAACATTATTTTACTGAAACGCAAACAGTCATACTATTTTAAAGAGATTTATTGACTCTACGTCATGTCTTTTACTTTTATAAAAGCGAACATTCATCGGAGATATATTCATCGTATCATCGGCTCCCTCACACACCAACAAATGCACACTACTTATGTACATCAACCATCAACTCAGATAGATGAAGGGGGCGAATGAATCTGACCAGTGACAAGTAAACACAGTACACCACACAACGCTTTAAAACACATGTATTATATATTATAATTATCTACCTGCTAATATACCAGTTGAACCATCAAATAGTTGTGGGGGTTAATTATTGTTAAATTATCGCAAAAAGTAGTCTAGGCGTTCGATATTCCTACGCGTCAATTTTGACAGCAGCTGAATTCCGTTACCTGGTTGCTATATAAACAAAACAATGGCATTGCTTTGCCGTCGCCGATTTACTAAATTCCACAGTCAGTTTTTTCGCCCTGTAATTTTCCGAAATCACACCACATCACACCGTTAACCTATAAATATGACTGTTACACGAACACAGACGGCATGAAGCCCTCATTTCGGTGAGCAAACAGTATTCCATTTTTTCAAATCTGGGTAACTCAGGTCGTTTTCATGAAAAAAATAAGTTTGTAAGTTAAAAAAAGTATAAAAAGACATCAGTTACATACATAATGTAATTTTGTATCTATTTCATGCTATACTATGTTTCATCCAGCGCATTGGCTGCGGACACACGTACCACAGTAGCGATGGCACAGTAGTATGACAATTAATTATGGTGGAGTTTGGTGACAATTGGTCGTCATAATTAATATGACATAGATAGCCATGTCGCCCGCTGTATATTCTCACAACGAGTCTAACAAGCTCTACCAGCGTCGCGGTCGTTCTCTCAAGGATGTATCTATACCTGAATGTCTTGTCGCTGATGCCTTGTACTCAACACGCAGTGTTATATTTTGCATGCTAACACACAAGTCCACTTGTTAACTTAATGAATAACCCATTTCTGTCAACAGTCATGATTGTTCTTACTAAGAACAAATCGCCCGTGTAATTTCTCAGAAAATCTAAGTGAGTCAAACGTTGTGATCAGTTGTATGCAATTGTTATGTCGCGTTTTCATGTACGGTAAAATGATGATGCCAGCTTCATCTGGCCACATTATAATGTTAGCGGAATTATGCGTAGAACTAAACGTCGCAAAATAAAAAAAAAGCAATCTGGGAACTGTCTTAATACTCATGAAATTAATATAAGTAGATAAACATGCAGTGAGATCATATAAAAACGTACGACGTGCATGATATCTGAGTGAATGAGGGCCACGGTCAAACATAATTCTGGACGATCGATCGTGCAATTAAATATATCGTAGAGAATACAATGTAGCAAAACGTAATGAGTAGATATCAACCTTGTTGAAACGCAATGGGTTAATTGGTCCAGTCCACTCATTGTGCGGAAACTCAGTGGGCAACATGGCTATCTGTGGCATATTAATTATTACGACCAATTGTCACCAATCTCCACCATAATAAATTGTCACACCTACTGTGCCATCGCTACCGTGGTACGTGTATCCGCAGTCATTAAACAGTTGGCTGAGTGTTTTCTATGGCGGAACATTTAGTTGATAGTTACAAGGCATTTGTGTGTTGAAATAACGTTTTAAGGTCTTTGCTAACCCAATTTTCCCCAAATTTGATGGAGTCAATATAAACGATTATGTTCACTTTTATTAGTAATCACAGTAACCAAACCCATTGATGCAAAATTTTAAGAGTATAAATCATGATGGATTATGTTAGAAATACTAAATGTGAAATTTATAGAGGTTTTTTAAATCTATTTTTTCGAACCCAAATTCAACAAACACAAAGTCCATATCTAAGAAAAAAATATGGCAATGTGTACTGAACACTATGAAGAATGATGAACAATAAAAATAATATTCACATTTATCATTTATCAAACGTTCTTTGATAAAATTACTAAGAACCAATTGTTTACAAAAGATAGAATAACTTGCCTAACGCTTGTTGTGGGGTGACAGTCAAGTGTTAATATATGCGGACAGTGGTGTGTTGTGAATCTCTTGACAAAAGAATTGTGTAATCCTCAATCTGGGGATACCCTGTAGCCCAGAAACTATGTCACAAATCAGGAGATAATATTCTCTTGGGTCAACACCTGCTGATCATAATCCCAGCTGGCTTGAGTGAACATTAACTTGACCCATCAAATTCGGTTCCCAAATAGCATTACTGAGCAATGAAATCTACCATTTGTAAACAACTGCTTCCAAGCCAAAATTCCAAAGAACACTCAAGAAATTTGAGTATATTATTATTGTTCATCATTCTGCAGTGTTCAGTACACATACCCATATTTTTCCTTAGATATGGACATTTGTGTTTGTTGAATGTGGGTTCGAAAAAAATAGATTTTAAAAACTTCTACAAATTTCACATTTTGTATTTCTAACATAATCCACCATGAATTATGCTCTTAAAATGTTGCATCAATGGGTTTGGTTCTTTGATTACTAATAAAAGTGAACATAATCCTTAATTTTGACTCCATCAAATATGTGTTGAAAATGGGTTAGCAAAGTCCTTAAGTTTGAAGTAAGTTAGAATGGGGATATCAGTGGTGTTTTCTTAATCCGGAAAGCCTGACTGAAAATCGGCATCAAATTAGGGACAAAGGCTCATATGATTTTTCTTAAAATACAACATCTACTGATCAATTTAAGGTATGATAGACCTGTTTTTAATGCAGCGTTCTGGTAAAATTCTTACTTTGAAGATGGCTACCTCTAATCAATAATCAAAATCGATTTGTGATAATTGTTCAATGAGGAAATACCAGAGCAGAATGAGGCCCACAAATTGGTATCACACCCCTTATGATTGTGCTACATGCATATACATACCAAGCCAGAAACTCTCATGTGCCGAATTCAACTTAACTTTCTGGTTTTGCAGACAAATGTGTGAAAATAGATAAAGATGTTGCATTTTCAATATTCTGGAGACAATAATGACTCCAGTTGTGGATGTAATTTGCAACAACAGAGCTTATATTAGTGTCAAAATCCTCACATATTATAGTTACATAAATATTTATAACAATTCCGTACCAGGTACAGACAATTTTCCAGCTGCTCCCCTCCCAAAAACAGATACATGTTATCTTCAACGGAAATTCACAAACAATCAAAAGTAATCGTACTTTACAGTTATCACTCTCTATAAACGAATAAACAAGTAGAATTTGTATTTGTAGTAAGAAGTTTGATGTTTCATATTAGTTCCGTAATTAGAAAGAAATAAATTTATGTTCAGCTAGAGAGCTTTTAGCTATTGGCAAGCACATGCAGTTGTGCAAAATACCTAGGGTGGTATTCACCAACTGAGGTTATTTTATGAACCAGGTAGCTTATTTGATAACAGCTTACTGCTAGCGCTTATGCCACACTCATTCACTGTGGCCGACTGTACAATCGTACTTGGACCCCGTTTACATGCGCCCGATGAATTTATTATGAACAAGAGTTCATATGTGTTCATGAAACTGCATTAATCGTTCAAATATTAATGTGGAACTGAACTCGTATTATGCACATGGTCCCGTCGATTTAAACACGTATGTTCGCGCTGAAATGTCTGAGTTAGTACAACCATGACAATGGACGGATAAATGAATTACAATCACCATGAACCATTTGCGGGAATTATATACATATACGGAAAAACCAAAATTAACTGGAAATGTCATCTGTACTCATTGGGACGGAATTTTCTAAACTAGCTCGTGCAAACTTCTTAAATTAACTGTTGGATATCTACAGTCTGGCACACCAAGCGACTTCATAGCGTTTCAGTCAAAAACTTAGATCGAAAGTAGGAACCTATTGGACATTTGGTTTAAAAAAATCCCAACAAATTTCACAATAAAATGACCAAAGAAATGAAAATTTAATTAGTGCAAATATTTGACCATATGTTTACTTTTGATTTGAAACCAATTATCACATCAAACACTGGCTGTAGAATATCACCATCAGAATCATTTCAACTTATATTTGGTCATTGTTGAAATTGGTTGCCACAGTTGAGAGGGTGAAGCAGCCAACCCATGTCGTCACATCCATGTTTATACATATACGTACCTACTGGCCATTAAAAAAAAACATTTGCAATACATTATTTGTAACTCGACTCCAATGGTAACGTCAATTACCTCTTTCTCACGAATAAGAAAACAAGTTTGTGGTCACCCAATACTTGATCTGGCAACTACGATTAAATTCCTTAGCTCAAGACGTTCATATAATTTTGTTCTCGGAAAAATTAAATGTGTGCACGTAAAACCCACACTGGTCCATCTATGAGCGCGGTCAAATCGCTTGATTGGATAATTATATGCCGCGGCGATGTCCTCTCATGCATCGACGGCCTCGGACAGCTTCGCATTAAGCTTTGACCTGTTAAAACTACCTGGACAGGGGCCTGTTTCATGAAGCAAGGTCATAAGATTATCTTAAGATGGACTTAATCAAAGATCTTAGGTGGATCTTATGATGTAACTTTTCCGTTTCAAGAACGCGTTTCACAAAACAAGATTAAGTCCTACTTAAGTAGTAAGTTAAGTTCCCGCTCATTTAGACTGGTCACAGTTATCGACAATTTTCTACAGTCCGGAACAAAAAAATGTGGCCTTGTGCAATCTTTATGTACGGCATTGAGAGGTTATCGAGAAAGATCCGAGTCCGAGTTTACATTATTGTGTGACAGGGATGCTGGATAGCAGCTGGGGTGGGGTGGGCGAATCAGCGCATGTATCTTAGTGTCTATAGTCAGTGGCCTTATATTCGCATATGGATCTTAGACTTGTATGAGTTCCACGATGTGAATTCGAACATGAGTACATCGCAGGCTCTTAAAATGACGAGCTTTGCGTTTACTGACAAGTGGTGGTGTCAGAAATAAGACAATATAATTATATGGATCGATGCATGACTGCGACCATGCATTCACGCCGAGTTAATCCACTGAGAGCAATGATCAGGCGGCGATTTTTTTATGTGAGCCGACATAACTCGTATATTATCGACCACCGCTCTCTACGTGTAGCAATAATCAAAATAAATAGGCGATGTCATCAGGACACACATAGGTCATTTTTCGATTCAAAGGGAAATGAAAAATATTTGTTAGAGTAACTTTTTTATTATTTTTATGCAGATGTTTTATGCGGTTGTCATACCATGGATATATATATAACTACGTTTTCATTAGCACAATCGTATTAAAATGTGTCATCGTTACGGGTGTGTATATCATATATACAGTATGCTGTACAACGGTCATCCCACCCCTGCACAAAAAAAAACATGACAAAAATTTGGACAACCTTGAAAATCACGACATATGGGCGTGGGCATAAACTCAATAAAAATAATATTCTCTATAGAAAATTGTCACTATTTCTAAAACATATTTTGATAAAGAGCGTTTGTGTTACCTTTCCTATATGACATATCTGCTTTGTAAACAGCCGACGGAAATTTGGAAAGAGGAAAGAATCAATACATTAATTGATCTCATTTTACCCCATCTCCACACACACATATGGAATAACATAGATGAGATTGTGAGCTTTGAGCTTTGCCCTAGGCCATAATTCTTATCAAAAGTTTAATTCGTGGGTTATACAATTTTATAATATATATTATCTATAGGTTACATACACAGCTGATAATTGACTATATCCTACATTCGACGAGGCTCGGGGTGGCTAGTTGGTCTCTGTGGGGGGGGGGGTACATATCGTGCAATTTTCAACTGCACCCGCCCCTTAATTGAACCGGGCGAAACTTCCATGTTCGCGAAATGCCATGTCCACCACACCCGTTGGATTTAAACTTTCCAATTGGTATCTCAAATATTCCAACAGTTCGAAATTTCTAACCCGACGCCCCTAAGTTGGTTATTTTCGGTTGCTGCTGTTTGTCTAAAACAACACATTCCTTTACTAGTTAGAAATTCAAACAATTGAAACCTATATATAGTGCACGATTAATGTTGTTGTCAGGCATGAAATTTCCAATTGCTAAACATTTTGACCAAAGTGTGTGTGTGTGGGGGGGGGGGGTGGGTGTGTGTGTGTGTGTGTGTGTGTGGTTGGGGCGGGGGTAGACAACACACAAACCCATTCGCCACGTCCCTGATGATAAGCCTGTGCTCTGAATTGTTTTTACCAAACTAACCCTATGGTTATACGATGGGGGGGGGGGGGGGTTGCCCTCTCCAAACTTTGGTTTTGGAAAGTTTGAGGTACCAGTTGGAATGTTTAAACCCAAAGAGATTTTGGTGTTGTTTAAGGGGGTGTAGTTGGACATTTCGAGGCGAACACCCCCTCTAACTCTGTAGCCACGACCATGTATACCAGACGACGAATTGCCCACCCAGACAATGTACTGATATCTCCGTAAGTGCAAAATAACATAGGCCGCCATACTTGTGATCGATATGCCACTTATCACGTGGGTCTTAACTTTAAGATTATCTTATGACACCTCACAGCAGTCTTAAAGTTAAGACCAAAGTTAAGACCATCTTAAGTTAACACCTTGTTCGTGAACGCACTTATGACTGAAGTTTGAACTTATGACCATCTTAAGTCACAACTAGGTCATAAGTTGCTTTCACGAAACAGGGCCCTGGACTATATATAAACCCAACTGGTGAATACCACCCCTAGAGTTCATAGGTCTGACAAGTTTTATTTGTTCTTGATTCTTCTGCTACCATGGTTGGACATCACCCCGTATACCACTAACTGTTTGCAATAGCTTAGTTCACTTATAGTGGTAGCAACTGCTCAATTAAAACTTCACACTGACATCGACGCTATGCCTAGTTTCAATGCACATGTTCCTATGTGGAAAAATATGTGGAATTATCACAAGGCACTGCTCATATCCTTCATTAATCTAATTCAAAGAAGATCTGTATTCTAAGTTGGTGTATTTATCATATAATGTAAATATACCTTTCATTAGTAAATAACTATATGTTCGAAAATAGGCTGTGCAAAATGCATGGTTATCACTTACTCAAGTCATCGGTATATTTAAGAGCCAAGTATTTCTCACTTCGTTGACCCAATTTCCAATTGCCGGGGAATATAATTGTCCGCAAATAGGTTATAACTCACATGAAATAAAAACATTTGTCCAATTTATTCCGACATTGCAATTATGTTGCAAAAATGCTCACTCCACATAATACGAGATTATAAATACCGACTAATTGTTGCATATATGCCTTGTTTCGCCACCGATTGTTGTAATTTATCGTCTTTTTTGGGTTTGGATATGGTATTAGATACCGTATTTTCTATTTGAATGTATGGGCTACATGCATAGTATCTGGTTGAACAAATTATCATTGTGTATCGAAATGCTTCGTTCGAGTTGGTACATTTAGATGTCCGTTGTTAATTCAGATCAGATTTGAAAACCCAACTGTCACCCATGTCTGTTACTGAAGTGATGAACGCCTCGTCAACAGCTCAGAACATAATGATGCATGGTGTACTTGACATACATGTAACCACATTGGCTATGAGTACATCCTTTCTGAAAACCATTCCACTGAGAATTCATTCTGATTGAATGTGACACAGATCGATTGAGTGATCACCACCTACAGTAATGCCCAAAGTAATTGACCACTTAACCACAGCAGAATTATGGGTAATTTTTCAGGATTTAGTCGGAAATACGGCTTGTTGCCATTCATCGGAAAGCTCTCGTCGAGAGTTTTCCGATAAATGGCAACAAGCCATATTTCCGACTAAATCCTGAAAAATTACCCATAATTCTGCTGTGGTTAAGTGGTCAATTACTTTGGGCATTACTGTACCTTTGAAGGGTTGTTTCGCTGTGATGATCGAGGTGGTGTAAGTACAATTCAAAGCTTGTGTAATTCTAAACATGTGGTGTGATGAAGAAAATTGTTGTTGTATCAATCCAGTCTTGAATGACTCGAATTAATTAAAGAATATAGCATTGACTAATACTTACAAACCTTTATACTCTGTAGCAAACAACGAGAAACAGCCGATATTTTCAAGAGACCACTTGTTAAGAATACAACAATATTGGACTGGTCTTTAACAACTTCGTCGGAGCACAACATCAGTTTAAAATTAGGAACTCGTTGTATCACATTCGAACATGTGTTGAAGTTCAGATTGAGCTATCATTGAAATGGTTTCCTGTTAAGGATATCGCGTAGCCAATGTGGTTTGGTCGCGGATACAATGGATCGTTATTGGCTGGTATATTGATGAGGTGCTCATCACTTTGCCAGGCAGGTAGTTATGCTGAAGATCAATATAATGAACCATGCCCATGTCTCGAATGCAAACACCTACTTATCTCATATTCCAAATATCTCAAACATTTAGGCTCACGGTATTCCCACCACAGGCAGGTTCCAGACTGGTTTATATCGCGGTTGGTGGGAAGTTAGCAAGCATCATTAATTATGGGGTGTTTCGTCAGGACGTTGCCCTCTCTATTGACCTGAACTCCACAAATCTGATTTGTAATGTCGATCCTGCCTTGAATGCCTGGAACTAGTAAATTATAATACTACCAACACACGTCAATGGGCAAACACATAGCATGCATTTAGCATGTCATCACAATCGAATAGCTTGAAACCAACAACCGTGTTCTTCATCAAACCCCTCACTTAGAATGCACACGCTTTGAAGTTCACCAGAGCGGAACAACCCGCTTAAAAAGGTGGTCCCTCTGTCATGTTCGAGCCCGCGTGTTCATACTGAACTCTCGGTGGAACAGCTCCCTCATAGCCAATGTGGTTAGATCAAGCTGCATTAGTACATTCTGAGTTATTGACGCGGCGGTTCATCGCATCAAACTCAGACATGGGTGACAACCCTGATCTGCGTTGACGGATATCTGAATCTATCAATCCGATTACAGCACATCTCGATATATAATGAACATTTGTTCAACTGCATACTATGTCTATATCCCATACATCAAATTAAAAGATGCCATAGCTAATACCGTATCCAAAAGACGAAAATTTACTCCAATCAATGGAGAAACTAGTCATATAGGCAGCGCTTAGTCGGTTCATATCGAGCTTAATTCAGATTCAAATAATCCACATATGGGCTTATTTCGTGTGTTTTAAAGACATATTATGTACTTGTTTGGGTGCGTGAAACTGATAAGTTAGTATTCAGGTGCTATGCCAACTGGAGGAATGTAACATCACCGAAAATCTCAAGCAAATCGACCATACAGCTCCATAGAAAACATTGTCTGAACTGCGCTAAATTGTAAATATTTACTGCTCAAATCGGGACGCTTCTATCGGAAATAAACTAACGAAAACGATTTCGCCATCGGTAGTCACTGCATTTAATTAATATATAAGAATGACGGTGTGTGTTGTCAATTTAGATATAATATTTGTGAAAATAACTACTTTGAACAAGATTTTTCTATTTGATCACCCTAGCGGAGTGTTTCACATCACTTTAAATAAGTTCTATATGAGCTTATTTACGGGAGAACCGGCTGCATAAACATATCCTGTTTCGTTGGATATTAGTGGATTCAAGCATGAAAACAGTTTGTGAACTCGCCGGCAAGTCGACTCGTTCATAAACTGTCTTCATTGTCTAATCCACGAATATACAACTCAACAGAATACGTTATCTCCTAAATATAGCGCACATTGAAACATGTGAAAAGAAGCACATGCAGTAATTCTGTTAAAAATTGGGTACATGTCATTTAGGTCATATCAATGAACCGAGAATAAACCCATTTGCAAAATGACAATTATAAGGTAACACTTAATTTTATTCCTGAGTAGTGGAATTCAATATGCAGAGTTTTCTGATAGCAATGCATTACGTAGTAACTACTTAGAAATAGAAGGATAATCGTTACTTAAATTTCAATGGCAGGTACTAAAACACGGGTCGTTTGATAGTCAGATGTGTAAATAATGTTAGATTGATAAGCTTGTAGGTAGATGTTCCCATTGCTACCACTGTTTAGTTTAAACATAGTTTATTCTCGAACACAACTCATTACATGCCAATTTACAAATGTTATATACATGTATGCAAGTATAGTAAATGAATTTCACTCTATTCCATTTGCATATATTAATGTATATAGATAGATATGAATTTGGTTGGAAACAAAACGACAATAATGGTGAGCTTTTTATAGTCGTCCTTGCACCAAGCAAACCCTGTTTTTGAAAATTAAATTCCTACAGTAATGTAAACAAAATTTAATTTACTCAAAGTTGAATTTATGTTCGTTATAATTTATTCTGTACTTCTTGATAAACTAAGTTGCCATTATGGATCGAAACTTCGTCATATGTGTTGAATGTAGTGGAACAAATGTCAAATATATCACGTTGTTCACAAGTCCGCTATAATCCGGAATAGAAGAGATGTCAGTAGTAAGTTGAGTAAAGCTCCAGCAATGAAATGAACTTATTAGGCCACTGACGCACTTTTGCCACAAATTCCTCAGATTAAAATTTAGATTTTTCTCGGAAATCAGTCTGGAATATCTTTCTTTAATTTGGTACATGTGATGATATGACACAACTTGAAACCTTTCTATACTAACTACTCATTGGTTCCCTTATGAAATGTCGAGATCAATAAGTTCAGCACATAAACATGATTATGTCGTTTGTTGAATGTATTACATGTAAATAACGGGTTAATTATCATCAATCCGTTGGAAATTATAAGTCCATTTGTATATCCATCTATTCATCCATCTATAAAGGATGTCCCCGTAGCCGAGGTGGTAAGGTCGTTGATACGACCATCACAGTCTGCATGGGGTAGACGAAGTTGGCATGGGTTCAAACACTCTGTGGGAACTATTCCTGGCGTCTTGGTTCTCTGCTGAGGTTTATTTACATTCTCTATCGAGCAAAGTTTCCTATTCATTACATTTTGCTAATTTTCGTGACATTATCATACTCAACGCAGTCTTTCTGTCACGCGTTTCCTCGCATCATTCCAACAGAAGGGGCAATGTTTGCACAAGTGAAGGTTTGTACTATTTGTCCCAAACACGATCAGTTTATCACAGAATTTCAAATGTTATTGGGAAATTACTCGGTATTTGTCAGATGCCGAAGAAAATTCTTCATTTCCACCGCATTTTCCCAAACTAATACTCAGAAATTCGTCGTAACTTCTGAGATATGGAGCCGTTAACATCCACTGGGGAATGCTAGCAAAATAAAATCAACTATAACTCGCATTTTGATTTTAGAAAACAAGCTATAAAGCAAATCTTATGAAGGTTCCTGTTCTCTATTGCATAACTGGCAAGAAATGGGGCCAACAGAAAATAGGTAGGCATTTTTGTCTCAGCGATAAGTCCTGGGACAGACCACGAAGGCGAGACAGTAGAATTATCGTGCACTGAGATTCAATGTCAGAAACATTATGAGAAACCAATTTCTAAACTTGTGATATTGTTTAGCATTATATTAAAAATATTATTTATCTATGATGTTTCCTGGCTCAATAGAAGGGTTTGGGACAGACCGAGACAGGATGATTTTCAATCGGTTCTTATATGGGAATCAGGGGACAATCTGATTTGACTGGTACAAGATGTGACAAACAAATTTCTAAATTTATAGTAAAAATATTATTTATCTGTGATGTTTCCTGGCCCAATAGAACGGTCCGTGACAGACCGAGACAGAATTATTTTGAAGCAATTGTATAGCAATGTCTAAACTTATGATATCAAAATATTATTTATCTATGATGTTTTCTGGCTCAATAAAAGGGTCTCGCGTTGTGAACAGCCCCGTCTAGATGACAAATGGACACCCAGTTTCTGTATATCATTTCCCATTTGCAGTCTGTTCCATTAACCAACAAGTGATTGAAGAACACACTGATGAAATATATGTATTCTTTGCAATTGGCAGACACATGGGCTTGTAACGCGGTCGCTGCTCCAATAACCTACAACAATTTTAAGTGTATTTATATAAATGGTAATAAACACTTGAAAGTCTACCCATTGCAGGATTTTTTTTTATAAAAAATTCTACAAATTATCAAAAGATTATTTTGAAAGCCATGCAAAACTTTGGGGTAGGATTTTGTATTTGACCTAAACATATCTGTAGATGGTCAATTAATAACACTGAAACATTTGGTTTCTAAAAATAAAATTAATGAACCTATGTCAAGGTATTTTACAAAAGTCTGGGTACATTTTTCACAGTTTTGGGAATTACATAAAAATACTTGCAAAAAAAATGAATAATTGATAGTTTCAACTGTTTTGATAGAAATGTCATATATAAAGGAAGGGAGTTGGAAATTTCAGAAAGGATATTGGCTAGGTATAAATTATTCAGCTATTATATTGTTGTGGAATTTACCAAAAGCTTTATACCATTTTGGAAATTAAAAAACAAACAAAAAATGTATATCATGGCTTTCAAAATAATCTTTTGATAATTTGTAGAATTTTTTATAAAAACAAAATCCTGCAATGGGTAGACTTTCAAGTGTTTATTACCATTTATATAAATACACTCAAAATTGTTGTAGGTTATTGCAGTTAAAATTTAAGGCATGGAAAATCCATTATGAGGACGCTTATATCCAACTGCACCCCCAGCCAAACTGTTGAATATTTCCAACCAGTCACCTGCCTAAGTTGGACAATTTTCAAATGATAGCAATTTCAGACCTAAATATAGACTAAATATAGACAAATATGCTAATTTGGTCTAAATACAACAACATCCTCATTAGTTACCCCATGTTGATACAGCCCACATCCCTGCATCCTTAAAGGTAGACTGCATTAAATTTGTCCATTTATGGGACCATCTTCTTTTATACTCAACAGAATATATCCGCCAAATGAATTAAATTGAGCCATGGATTAGTGTAAAAACAACTCGTGTGCTATACGCCTATATGCACAATGCAAACAACATGGTAATTAGAATGAAAATGAGTTAATGAATCGAGTCTCTTTAATTCATTTTCATTATAATTACCATGTTGTTAACATCCTTCATGGAGCACATGAGCGTATTTTGCACTAATCCTTGGCTCAAATTCATTCATTTGTTGCATATATATATATATATATATATGTGTGTATTCTGTTCAGTATAATAGGAGATGGACCCATAAATGGCCAGATTCAGTGTACAGTACCCCTTTAAATTAGTTAACAGGGAAGAGTGAATGATATGTACTAGTTAATAAAATACATATAATTCTGTATAGAATAAACGACAGATAAAACACACACTTATTTTCTGACCTTTGTTGAAGTATGCAATCCATAAACGTCAACATATCAAGAAGCAGAAGACTGAATTTCATTAAAAAAAATTATTATACCAAAAAATATTGAAAATAAAACAATTTGGTAACTTTTTCTGCTATTAAAGGGACAAAGATCCTCAATTTTTACATATTTTTCTATTGTTTGATGGTTTACCCAGTACCCACTGTGAATACATTGGGTCCCTTAAAGCCTGCATACCAAACTTTTTGTTGGATCCTCAAAAACAATAAGAATTGGCACATGGTCACAAAGCACCATAAGTAACAGAGAGGTATGGATTCTGCATACGTGGACATATATCTCCCACATGAATATGTCCACAAAAAAAAATAACTTCCTACCAACATATATTTACTTACTGACCCCAAATGTTTGTTTTGTAAATTATAACCCTAAACAAAGATTTAATTTTCTTATCCCGTACCAATTTACAACTGTTCCATACAATTGTTTGCCCAGTTTAAATACAACAGAATTAAATCATGAGATGATACAGTTTATTGAGGTCTTAATTAGTCTCGAGTCCCCAGATTTGGGGTGAGATCCCCCCTGATGTGTGCACTGGTTAAGAAACCCTGGCCTGACTTGCACACTTAACTATGTTTCTACTTTCAGAATCGAAGAAAACGGAAAGTTGTTGCAAACTCAGTTGTTGGTTCCGATGATCAGCACACTTCTACATGTACATCACCCACTTCAAACAAGAGAACTAGAGCAAGGAGGGCCTTGCATGACATACAACAAAATAAGGTATCAATAAGAAAAGCTGCAAAACTTTATGATTTATCGAACATTTTTCTTCAGAGACGGTCATCCGGAGATTTAGAAGTTAATGCAAGAAGGGGCCCTGCACCAATTTTCCATGAAGAAGAGGAGGCTATTTGCTGAATGGTTGTCTGAAATGGCCAAGCGTGGAATGCGTTTGAAGATACATGAAATTCTCAATCTTGTAGAAAAAATATTTATGGAAGAAAAATGACTTACGCCGTTCAAAGATGGGAGACCCGGATATCACTGGTTTCACAGTTTTCTCCATCGAAACCAACATATCATTGGAATGAGAATTGAAAAGTGTCTGAAAACCTGCATGGCTAAAGTAAATGCAGTCACTTTTGATAAGTGGTATTGTAATTTTGGAAATATTTTGGACACCATTGATATAATTGACAAACCTAAGCGGATCTGCAATGCTGATGAAACTGGATTCAACATGGGTAGCACGGCTGGGAAAGTTATCGGGCCTTCTAGAGTCAATTACAAAGATGATATACCACATGTTTCAGGCGGGCATTCAAAACAGAGGTTGACCGTTATGTTTTGTGGTAATGCTGCAGGATCCATTATGCCTCCATTATACATTTACCCAGCACCTCTTCCAAAGGCATACAATCCTTTAAATAGAGGGATTCCAGGTGGAGCTGTATGTTACACCAAAAAAGGATGGATGGACAATAATTCATTTCTTATGTTCATCAAACATGTCAATGCATGTGCAGGGAACGATCGACCAGTTTTGCTATTAGTTGACAGTATCAGCAGTCATGTTGACATGACAGTGCTTCAAGCAGCCAAAGAGTTCGGAATTGAACTGTATCGAATAGTGCCAAATGCGGCTCATCTGATGCAGCCTTTGGATAAAGGTGTGTTTGGTCCACTCAAGACGAAGTGGCTGCAAGTGGCGAGAAAGCACACGAGAGAAAATCCAGGACAACCTATTGGCAAACTGATGTTTGCAGAAAAGCTGAAGGAAGCCTACGATGAATTATATCGACCACTGACAATTTCAAACAGTTTCAAATCTTCAGGAATATATCCTGTGGATAGATCAAAGGTGAAGTCATCAGCCTTAAAACCAGGTCTGACATTTGGAGTTGACCCTGCAGAGCAGTCCCTGCCACAAGTACCAAATGAACAGGAACCATCAAGTTCAGCTGAACAAACAGCATTTGATGTATATAATTGTGTTATATCCACTCCAGTGAGGCAGAAATATGAGAGTCGTGTTGAAGAAGGTTTTAACATTGTAGGCCAGTCACCAGGTTTCGATACCTATCAAAAACTACATAAGATGGCCAACTCTACTAGAGGGAAATGTGTACCTGTCGTGTCTCCATCAAGTATTATATCACATGTTCCTGAAATGTCTGTTAGATATCTTAGCAGATGTCGCCTTGCAGCAGAGCAGTTCAGAGCTTGGACAAGAAAGTTCTCCTGATGAAGGAAGTTCTACGGCGGTTGGAATCACAGGAAAGCCTTACTGCTGAAGAGGATCTGATAGCCTCATTGAAAGAGAATCCATCTACATCAGTAACGTCCAGAGTATCACCTGTGATAGTAAAGGCACTAAAATTTCCTGAAGTAAATGAAAAACCAAAAGCAAAGAGACGGACAATCCTGTCTGACCTCCCTGACAATTTGACATCACCTAACGCAATAAGAAAACTAGGACTGCGACAAATACAGTCTACAAAAGATTTTGCAGAAAGAGAGAAGAAGGCAAAAGAAAAGTTTATGAAACAAAAGGAAAATATTTCAATGAAGACAGCAGGGAAAAACCATACAAAAGCTAAACCAAAGGGCAGAAAACGGAAAGTCAAAGGAACAGCATCACCTGTTTCTGAAAGCTTTCGGTGCATGGCTTGCCACATGACATGGGATGAGGACCAATGTCTTGAATTAGGCAACACATGGATTGAATGTGAGAGCTGTTCAATGTGGATACATCAAGATTGTCTTCCAACTGGCATGAGTGATCCATCAACAGAAAGCGAATAAGCTGTCTTTATCTGTCTCGCATGTCAAAAATAGGGGCAATAATAACTAAAAATATGTTTGTGTCCGGTGACCATGTAATACAATTACCCTCTCTCTAAGATTATTCAGTTCCATACACACACATGTGAAATTTCACAGATTTCCATGTTTAATTGATACATTTCATGTATAAAGTTCATATTCATTATAAGATCTTAATTTATTTTATTTTTTTGATTTTAAGAATGATCCAGTAACCTGATTCAGTGCGAGATAGGATTTTAATGTAATATCTGACACACAGAGCCCCGTCTCCTATGACAGGATATCTGTTCGCCCCCACACCTAAATAATTCAACCGGTAATGGCTATTTGTTTAGAAAATTACCAATTTTGATTTCTTCATATCACTGTTTTTCCAGATCTGAAAGGGGTACTAAACACTGAATCTGGCCGTTTATGAGAGCATCTGCTTTTATACTCATAGAATATTTACAACAAATTCATGAATTTGAGCATTGGTGCCAAATACACTCATGTGCTGATTGTGCTCTATGAATGCTGCAAACATGGTAATTATAATGAAAATGAATTTATGACTGGATTAGTAAACTAATTTTCATTATAATTACCATGTTGTTTGCATCATTCGTAGAGCACACGAGTGTATTTTGCACTAATCCATAGCTCAAACTTGTTTATTTGTTTCATATATTATGTTGAGTATAAAAGGATATGGATTCATAAATGACTGGATTTAGGGCACAGTATCCCTTCAATCATCATTATTATCTGTTTTACTCTATAAATGTATCCAAATGTTGGCTATAAGTGTATTTTTGATAGTCAGTAATCAACATTTTGCATCTACTATCACAGAGCAAGAAATCTATAGTAACAAATTTAGATCAAGTATCATTTGGCTATTGTACTATTAAAATTATCTCTAGAATTTTGCCAGAAACAACGGTATTTTACATTTATTGCCACAGAAACAATGAATCCAAGTTGTATGGATACCAACTGAAATAACTGGGTATATGTGTAATATTTTTGTATAATTTACAGTAGGAGATCCATATTTGATAGAGTGGCCTTATTAATCATATTCTACTTATCAGTGAATGCCGCAATATGCTTAATATACACATAATGTGTTGTTGGCATGTGTGCATATTTTATACCAGAATTAAATCTCATACTAATTCCTTTCACATAAACATAAATATATTTAGTTCAGACATTGGCTGTGATGTCTAAATTTCGTATTGCATCTTTTTTTATGTGAAACAGAACCCACATGTTACTTTAGACTGGAATTGGTTTAAAGTATTAAAGACATATTGCATTGGCCAATATCATGACACTTCCAGTTCAACGTGTAACAGTTGTGAACAAACGTTATATAAATGTTATATATTACAATTCATTGATTTAGTCACACAGGAAATTAGAAGCATCCATATTTTGAAATTGTAAATGCCTGAAAAAGAATTCAAGGTACAGTAATGCCCTAATTAATCGACTCCGTAACCACAGCAGAATTATGGGTAATTTTTCAGGATTTAGTCGGAAATATGGCTTGTTGCCATTCATCGGAAAGCTCTCAATGAGTACATTAGATTTCAGATTGTGATTCAAAAATATGTATAATTTCAGATATCAACCAGAGGATCCCTAAATAATGACTGCGAGATTGTTATAAAAAATTCGGTGATAAAAGGATATCATGTGTATCAGGTGCGACCACCTATTACTGATCCACCAACGCAATTAAGGATTGATATAGAGTACACAAATGTTCACGATCGCAATGCTTGTTTAGTTTGGGTACCTGAACTTGACAAATTTCCCTGCAATATGCATGACAATTTACTGACAGTAAAAGGTGCCTCAAGTTATTTTATATTGCAGACCTTCCTGTGGGACATGTCCCAAGATGAATTGGACGTGTTTTCCGAGAATTGATGGAAAGTGGTTGTGACATAAGTGCAGAGCCAATTGGTGAACCAGTACCCAGTTTCCCTCCATGGCCACCGATGCTTGACAAGGGAGGTGGTGTTGTTATTCCTTGTGACTTCATTGTGAAATGTAACTCTGATGTTTCTGAGCAAACAAAGATAGCAATATGTAATGCGTTGGAAGATAAGCCATAAAAGGATGCCATGTCAGTATCTGTTGGTCACTAAGATGTAACATGTTTCAAAGTATTGTGTTCTCCATACTTTATTCAATACAGTTATATAATATTGAGAGTAGCTTGCTTCTAAAATAATGGTTAGGTTGATTACGGAGAATATATGCAATATATGCATCAACCTTTCAAGCTTATAGACTACAGGTGCCTTTTAACGGAATTTGTTATTTATTTCAAATATTTGTTGAGTGGAAAGTCTCCTTCACTGTGATTTAGTATTAACCCAACATCTCACTTATTGACTGTAACTGTTTCTATAATACATGTATGCTCATTGATGAGTAGTTCCCATAGGTAATGTTCAGATAATAGTTTAACAACTGTTATTTGTTGAAAGTTGTTTGTTCAAATTATTCAACAAATTATGTCATTTGTTTAAGTTATTATCTGAATATTTCCTCCCACAAATGGCTTCTTCTGTACTTTAATTTTCTGTTGTCTGCTTATTTGTCCTCAAAAACCATTCACATATAATACAACAATTCCGATGCATAATTAATTTAAAAACTGGGTGGGAAAATCCATTTAGTAATTAAATAAAGGGTTGATTCTATGTGTGTATAAACTATATGGTGTCAGACTGAAAATAGAGACTGGTAATGCATAAAGTGGTTAGTGAGATTCTGAATCATTCATGTCTGAATAATCATCAGAAGTGATGTCTTTTCTTGTATTTGTAATCATTCAGGGAATAAATAACTATCATTTTACTGCCAATAGTATATTCCACAGTGTTGTTTATCTTATGTTTGTCTCTAGCCAGTTAAAGAGACATACAGTGAGTAAATGTGAAAAATCTGAAAGGTTTATAAAACCAGCATCACTTGGATGAACATTGAGAAATAGATGGACTTTTTTCTTATTTTTATTATTGATAGCTCTCCAGCAATGAAATTTTGTATGTTGTGACCATTGTTATGTAAACATTACTGTTTTATCATTTTATCAACAAACATCAATTAAAATTGAAAATCAAAAGTTTAGTTGAAATTCTGCATTGTTTCCAGAATATTTCTCATCGCTCTGACCTTTTGTTATGTGGACTTCCATGAGTTGATCCAAATTTGCTCAACTGTAACTAATGTTTACATGACAAAGGCTTTCACATTCAATAATATATCTTGTCATTAAGAGGATTCATCTTATTATTAAAATGATGGTTGTAAACACTGTTTTTAATTTACACATTTAATACCCACTGTGAGTGCCTTGGCCCTTGAATCACATTACATGACTTATTTATGAGGAACCATACCATGTTAAAGTAAGACGTTATATTGCGATATCAAGTTATTTTATATCAAGTTATTTTTTTTCAATGTTTTGTTCCCTTCAAGATGAAGTATTCGGTTTTTCATATTTTATGTTTATTGAATTTATACACTTGGGATACAAATAATCTTCATGGACATTTATCATATATAAAATTTATCAGCTTTCATCTTTACACATTTAATTTTATCAATACATATAGCACTGAAAGCCATATGGGGAATCATGCCATCACAAACGCTCAATTTTAAGGTTATCGAAATGAGATCTTTTCATTAAAATAACAAACACAACGAAATACATAATCTCTACATAGTCAATTTTTATTAGTATTAGTGTGTATAAAAAGAATATATAAGTCACTCAAGCTTTTATTGACTGGTGTCCTCGACTCAGAATTATTATGTCATGCCTGTACTCTAAAGTGGTGCAGATGATGGAGAGACATTTTTTCCGTAAACTTGACAGAAATACTGCAAACTGCAAATTTGGTATCTGTATCCCAAGAGTATCATGGTGCTAAGTACATTTTAATATATATCATATTTTCTATTGTTATTTCCTTCTGGATGAAGTCATTTACAAATAAATATATGTTGTTGAATGACAAATATAATCTTGTAGTTGATCCACAAATCAGTGATCAATGAACTCTCCCAGATAGACTGTGCCATGTACATGTACTATTAGTATCTAATTTGTCATTTGTAGCATTGTATATCATTTATACATTGTATAGTGTTTAATATTTGTCTATCAAATTTGACACTGGTTTACTACATGTACATGAACATTGCAACAAAGCTGCACATGTGTAGCTTGGGGGTTATGCCACCATGAAATCAAATGATCTCTTCGCATGCCCACTGCCTTCCTCCAATTTTGGATGCTATCTGTATATATACTATCACATTTGTTCTAGCTAAAGAGCTGTACATGTATGACAGTTTTAATTATTCAATAGCTTGTTCTACACAAAATATTATATGTCAGACTATGGCTCCAGGTCATTTTAGGTTACACACAATTGTCAGTAGGCCTAGACATACCCTACATGTATATATAGTGTCACTTAATAACTGAAATTAACTGATACATAAACAAATATTACATCTAGGAGTCTCTCTGTGGGGGTGGGGGGGGTCACCAGGTGTCTAAAAATCCTAAATTCAAGAACTTGCACTGCCCAATGGTTTAGAAAGGTTCAACTGGTACTAGTACTATGATAATGATATGATAACAGACCTCAAGGTGTACACTTGTTGGAATTTTGAAACCTGATATCTATGCCCACCTCCCAATATGGTTGGAAATTCTAATTAATCACTGATGGCTAATTCATTGCAATAAGTTTACTGAAAATATTAAACTTTTGTTCATTCCAACATATTTGATATCTCAAAGTAAATTCATACTACTAAAATACTGATTGGAGTTAACTATCAAAACAATGTCAATCTATTTTCAGTCTTAATATTTCAACTAATGTGTCAGGAAATAAACTTCCAACTTTTCAAAATATTGAATTGGGAACAAAATTGCGACACCCCTGCCCCCAAATCCCCACATCCCTGATTGATTATGATATACAATGATTATTAAAAATACTAGGCTAATTGCTAATATTTTTAACATAGAATCAGGTTCCCCCCTTCGTCCGGTGATGATGTATCACTTGTGCTTCATTACCAATGATGATCTGATTCTTTTGTTTGTTTACATTCTGACGATGATCAAATGGATACTAAAACAAGTTAATATAAGCTTCTAATTGGAATAAATACATGTTATAAATGTTATATGTGCTTTTACTAACATAAAAACATTACAATTACGACACATATAGCTCAAACGAAAGGTGACCCTTTACTGTCTGAATTGACCCCTTATTGCCTGAATTTCGTGCTATATTTCATCGCGTATTTTAAAAAGAACGAAAAAATTCGTGAACATCACATATACTGTAAGATAGAGCAAGGATTTGTGAACAAAATGGCATGAAGTTTAGTTCATTTTGCTTTCATAGATATAGGTGCAGTGCAAACATAAAAAGTGACCCTTTACTGCCTGAATGGCTGTATCTGTGTTTTGACATTCACAACATTGTCGTGTATGTTATTGTCTTTGAAGTGTAATCCCACTGGCACTGAATTCATTGACTTCGCCTGTTTCGGAGGTTATAACTTCTTGTCCCTTTCATATACAAACATAATCCAGACAGTGCTAACAATATTCCAGAAGCAAGTTAGGTCCAATTATTTGCTAAAACAATCTAAAACAAGAGAAGTTTGTAAACACGAACAACAACGCACATGGTTCATTCACCGGAAGCATATTTCGATTTTTCGTACTATAAACCTCGTACCATAAGTGCAGCGGTAAAATAATTATGCCGCTTGAATGATAACATTATATAGTTTCTGGAACACTTTAAATGCGATAAGGTATGAGTTATAAAACGTAGCTTATGTTCAGTAGCTATATATCTACTTATACATTTTTTTTTCATTGTCAAGTTGACTAACTCAGAATTAGCCATGATGACTCATGGGACGGCACGGGTTAGTCAAAATGACTCCAAATATCCACGACTAACCCAAAGGTAGTCATATCTCGACTCAGATAAGGCACAAATGCCCAAATCCATGTACCGATTGATTGATTAATTGATTGGTTGGGGTTTAATGTCGTTTTCAGTAAATAAGGCCATATTACGACATTGCCAGTTTTAGTGGTAGAGGAAATCCGCACACTTACGGCTAATCAGACAGCGATTTCAATGGCTCATAAACTCCTCGACCATGTGCGGAAACTACCGGCCATCGGCTAGTAACTGGCAACTCAACCATACGTACACGTACCTGATATATGTACTACAATAGTATTAGTCTCTCTTATATTATTATTTCGATGAGTGTATTGCGTTGGCCTTATTTCCTTCACATATTTTATCCAAGTGTATATAATATTAACCTAATATAAATTTCGATTTTTGTAATTTGTTATTCGTGATGTGTAATTTCTACAGCCTGGTAAACAGTCATCAAACCGACGGTCTCGGAATAAATTGCGGACGAAGATGGAAAACTCTAAAATAAAGTTCCTTTGTGTGTCATAAATTTGACAATCCGGCCAGATTTCGTTCAACAAAATGTTGATAAGTAACAAGCCTTGGGCAATGTTATACTATATTATTTTTGGGCAACTATTCGATTATGATAACTGAAGCGGCATTTCAAAAATGTTGTTGTTGGAATCTGTTGATATGGGGACCATCGAATCTGATTGAGTACCTTTAAAGTGTTTCCACCTACATTTCAGCTTGCATGTTCCCTGCACTTACATGTTCCAATTCTCGTGATGTAGTTTGATTGTCCGAGTCATGTAGCACGACCAAGACAATTTGAGAAAAATGAAGGTACCAGTCTACCATAATATTCCAGGCTAGTCCCTCATGCACCCCACTACTCAACTCCTTTGGTAATTACATGTACCCTAATGTGCATTGTATCCACATGTGACATATTATGGTACGTCTCAGTTCCGTTTCAAAGGGCTGCCCATTTCCTTTTAAAAAAACATGGCCATAATCCCAAAAGAAGTTTTCGGCAAAATTCCATACTGCACCCTTGAATGAACGTGTCATGCCTCATAAGGTACTGGGACAAACAAAATAGAACATTTGGTTGTCAGTTGATTACGTAACATGCTTAATAACCAATTGAATCACAATTTGGTACCTTTTCGAAGCAACATAGAATAATGTTCGGGATATATGTGAAAAATCAACTTTTTACCACATTTGGTTGCCATTTTGCAAGCCATCTTGAGTAACTTTGTCTAAAAAAACACATCAGTGTGACACATTGGAGACTGATCAAGACAATAAGCACGTTTGATACCAAAGATAGTTCTATTTTAAATTTTTACTTCAAAAAATGGTTCAACCTGAAAAGTTTGCCGAATTTGTTGTCAAGTTTGTGAGAGAAAAATAAAATATTTCTGGTAATGTCAGTGGTTACAATAGTAACAATTAGCCAATGTGCATAAGCAATGTTAGTATTCGATGTGTAGAAGGCATATTTTTACCACCACTTGTAAGCGATTGCTGGCCACACGGGCAATATCTACCACTTGCCATCATTTAGCGGCCAATTTTGGTTCCATTGAGTTGGAATATTGATATGTACTGGTATTCCTCACTATATATGTACTTATTTGTGGCCTGGACAAAATTCGTCAAGGCGACGGTCTCGGACAATATTGCGGATGCATATGGACAACTCTAAAATCAAGTGGTAATAAATGACACTTTTTGGGAAATTTTATACCATAGTTGACCGACGTTAGCATTATTTTGTTGTAATTAATCGATTCTGATAACTAAAGCGTATTTCGAAGAAATGTTGATGTTGTTGTTGTTGTTGTAACTTGATGATATGGGGACCGTCTGAACGGTTTGAGTACATTTAAAGGCCCACTTAATTTTGAGTCACCGATTCATTTTTTTATAGTGCCTTGATATACGGTTTTAATAAAAATATGTGCCATACAAAATAATTAAAATACTATAATTCTTCACCATTTGAAACGTCTGTGTCTCATAAGATGCCCATAGAGAAATAGAACAGTTGAAAGCATAAAGGCATTCCCCCGTTATGACTCCCAGAATGCAACAGAATTCAAACTAAAAATGCATTTTCAATGGAAGGGGAATAACTCTATCTTTAAAATATAGAGTTATACCCCTCCATTGAAAATAATACACTTTGCACATCAAAACTAGATGAAACTTAAGCAAAAAAAAAAGTTTTGGAGCTTCCTCTTTCAAACAGTATATAATATGGCATATATTTTATATATGTGGCCTGGGGGTTCGAAAATCAGGTGGACCTTTAAACTAGTCCCTGTTCTGTTGTAATTTCAATGAGGGGGTGTAGGGGACTCAGCGAAATGGAGAATGGATATATTCTTCCACAAGTGTGCAGGAAGAAGCGGATACGATCTGGACAGAACTGCCGATAATTCTGCAATGCCAGCTTCAGACTTCAAGGAGCCATAGATTATATGATTTGCTATCACAGATACCAATGGATTCCGAAAGTCAGCCGACCGAAATGCTTGAGCATACACTAGTACGAGAAGCATGGCATCAGCATGACTGTGTGTGAACACGATCTTGGATATATTCAACAAATTATTTGGTGCAATGTGATTGTATTATATAACATAAATTTTATTAAATTCGCAACGATGAACGTGATAGCAAGGGATACAATGTGATTGTGATAGTATTCACTAAAGAGGTCAGCATTACACATACATTGCACATTGATCTTTCTGGTTGCTTATAATTACCCACAGTCTGCGAAACATTTAATAAATTACCCAGACTCCACAAATTGCATGAGAAAAGCGAATTTATATACATGTGTTATTTGGGTCAACTAAACAATAAAATAGAAATTCGTTCAACAAAGAATAAAAAAACATAATCGATCGGATAACTACGACATCGTAGAGCCGCCACCCCAACTTGTGACGAAACGTTGTGATAATGTTCACGGTAGGATCCCATTAGTGTAAAAATATTTACTCTGAATAATCGAATTAATAACGCAAGTAACTGTGGCAAGCCTGGTCAAATTCAGAACTTTTACATTGAATGCATTAACATCACAGTCATCTTGTTCAAAACACTTATCACTGAAACGCAGTACCTGATAGCTCTCCAAAGCATTAGTGATATTTATTGATCGTAATGTTCACGAAGCATCCATAAATATTATGCACATCGAGAAACAAGACATTTGCCTTGGGCGACTGTGATCACATGGTACATTTTAAAATTATGTGCGCAAATGTTGTGCGAACCACAGCTTACGGTATTCGTGTTCTAATGGGATCCATTCCGGTTATGCGTTCAGATTTTACCTGTTATATTGACCAGCAGTATTAGAACTGGGCGACGATTGGCACAGAAGCCGAGCATTCCATTCGACTGATGTTGGATCACAAACAATGGGACTTACAAATGTATGAACAGACAGTACATTTGGGTCATCTAGTTGTGTCCAGAATTTTACCGCAACAATGAGGTGTGCCATGTTCCTTCTGATCATCTCTCGTCTAAGTGTTGTTCGCTGTGACATAAGGTCAGGACAACTCCGAGAAATCCCTGGTTTCGTTAATACCGATTGCAATACTTGCACATTAACAATATTCAACAGCGTCTCGAAGATTCGGTGTTCTGCTGCTTGTCTGGAACATATTATCTGCGTGTAATTCCAATATGACAGCAACAAAAAATGTAAGCTTCGAAATTTCCCACCAAGATCAGGCGAATGCAGCGAGGTCAAAGATGGCACAAGGCATTATCGCATGGTTTTAAATGAAACTCCCGATGGATACAACTATGAGTCCTCAATTTATGGGTGGTACAAATTGCAATCATCTGAAACAGCTACATGGCAGGATGCACGGGATAATTGCGTGAATGAGGGTGCCCATCTTCTCGTTATCAACTCGCAAGAAGCACAAGACTGGATATCACTTCTTCTTAACAACGAAGGAAAAAAAAATGGAGAATACTGGTGGGTTGACGGGAATGATTTGTTTACGCACGGACAATGGCTTTTGCACAATGGTGATATTGTCATGTCTTATGCATGGGCACCAACTCAACCGACAACTAACAACCAGGAAGAATGTATAGTGTTGGATCGCATAAATACTAATGATTTTTATTGGAATGACAGTGATTGTGGTTATATGAACTACTTTGTTTGTCACATAGATGAACCTTAATTTCGTAAGGAAATAACTAGTCAAATTTTTTTGTTGCGTGCTAAATGCGTACCAATAATTTAAGTTATTTTGTGATTTGGCAATGCAAGGATTGCCCAACCTTGAAAATCATTTGTTTTTAAATATTTATGAGGAACATTGGCTCCAAAATTAAACCTCTCTAAGGTCAAGACGCCCGTTCTGCTTACAATACCTAATATTAAATATTTTGTATAGAATATTAAATTCCACTGTTTTCAGATACCGAGAACAAACAAAAAACTTGTTCACAAGTACAGTTGATATATCTCATATCCGAAAACCATGAGAGGGAACTTAATTTTGCGACATTCAAGAAATTTATCCAATTAATTCCATTTAGAACGATATCAAGAATAAAGGATGTTGTTTGTTTTTGATAGTGTTTATGTCATGTATGTTGATCACTAAAATTGGGCTCACAGGTCACAGTCCATTCCCAATGTCCAGCTGACCACGTATCTTAAATACTGTGGCTAACTTCCAGTTGATTGCTCCCTGCTTGAGTGCACCAAATTGCATATTTGATTGCGCTGAAATATTTATGGGTTGCTTCATTCTTCATTGCAATATATAGAGGATATCTACACTTCATGAGTGATGATAAAAAAAATTATTTCAACAAGTGGAAATTTATTTATTTGACATCACGAATGAGATAATTACCACAGCCAACCAAAAAGTGTAGATGTTCTGTTTATTATATGCCCCGCTCAGTTGGCCAATGGCTCAAGCACAGCCATGCTAATACGATTGTTCATATAAAAATAGTTCCATTTTCAGACAGATTGGTTGAGGGATAAAGGGGCTAACATCGTAGTATGTTTAACAAAACAAAAATGAATTTATCGCATATTACAATTGTTCAACCTGAGCACTCAGAAACTTTTAGTTTTATTTAACTCATCTAGTACCGAATCACATTTAATTTAATACCAGAGATATCGATACCTCACTAGACGGAAAACTGTTTTTATCTGATACAAAAATACCACTATTTGATAGCATAGCATATAATATATGAGGTTATGATGATGTATCATATTGAAGTGAATTCAGCCGTAAATTCTTGCACCAATGAAATAGGGATTGAAGATATTTCAAGTCTTGTTTACTTTAATGTTTCAATCATAACATCAAACAACTGGGGACCATTTTAGCAAACCAGGACATTCAGTTACCGTTGATTGTTGTGAGCTCGCGGACCAACTTCCGATCTTTTTCGAGCCAATGACAGATCACGCCAATCCGATAACGTCCCTTTAAGCGGCATGCCGTACCCTACATGTTAGTGAACGTTCAGACGACCACGATACAATCGTAAGTGGAGGAATCGAGTACACAAAATCGTGGATATTTTGTTCACGCGATTGCGATGTCGTCGCAGATGAGTATATCGTGGGTTGTTCGCAAGCCATGGTTAACCACGTGATTGATTACGCTACGATCTTTCCATTTACGTTGTTTATGTACACACGACTGCGATTCCGTCGCAAGTGGAGGATACGCCACGATTTCGCATCTAAAATCAAACAGTGCTTGATATTATTTATTTACTCGCGATCTTGTCGTGAGCATGCACAGTCCAACTACAGGATACCACCTACGACGGAAATCTTTCCACTTACGATTGAATCGTGGTCGCCTGAACGTTCACTAAGTCGTCGTGATTCGTCTGCATAATTATGTTCTTGTCAAAATGTTGGTTGTGTGATAAGAAACCATGATCTCTGCTGAGGTCAGCATGCACAAAGCTGGTAGAGTTTGTTTATGAATTCGAGTATTGTTGTCAAAATAAATGTGGGCTGTATGCTGGGTGTGCTAATGGATTCAAATTTGAAATCCAATATAGCTGCCGGCGGCCATGTTTAAAAAAAAATTTTGGAGGGAAAGGGATTATCCCATCTAAAGGTCACCCTGAAGATCCATCTGAAGTTTGGTGACGATCGGATAAGATATGTGACTTTTTGGGTGTGCTAACGGAAATTGTTGACGGACACACGGAGGGACGGACGCACGGACACACAGACGACTCGACAACGAACGCCAACCGATGGCAACAGCTCAAATGTTGATTCAGGTGACATTGACCCTAACAGTATAAAGTAATAGCGATTTCTGAGAAACGTTGGCTCCAGACATAGGCGTGACTTTTTAACACTTAAAATTTGTCATCTGTATTAAAAAAAACATTTTTTTTATAAATCCCAGTTGTATGCAGTTTGACCTTTTTTATTATTATTGTGAGGAAACATTGTTCTTTCAGACAACATAGGTGGTTATTCTCGGAAAAATCTGGTTTTTGTGTCCCATGGGTCCGAAGATCGCTTATTTGGCCATTTTGCATCAACATGTCATTTCTCGGGCATAACATCAATGGGCATAACTCTTGATAACCCTATTAAATGATAATTATGTATCAAAATCTTAAAGCCTAGTATGTGCTCAACCCAGACATATATACATCGTGTATATGTTGTGGGTTCACATTTTATTTATTTTTCAACGAATTGATGCCCCCTTATTTCTGCGCTCATAAGAATAAAGGAAAGGAGTATCTAATGAGTGAATATCTTATACTGACACCGTATTGAGATATATAGTTTATATTGTGAGGTAACAATATACATAGTATAACACACCATGCAACAACATATTAAACATTGATGAGATAAAATATCGAAATGTAGTAAATTGAGCAGAACGTCTCGGAGGAGCCTCGATGGAGGCATATAACACATTTATGAATGTTCGGAAATTTATAAACTTAAGCATTAAATACATATTACATTATCTTCTTAACCCTTCCATGGTTTGAGCTTCCTGAAATTTTGCGAAAACACTGTGCCAATGCATTCTCTTATATATGCGCATCTCCAACAGGGAGCCTCGAATATATAAGAGAAGGTATTGGCCTAACAATATTTACCTTGACCTTGTAAGCCAGTGCATATTGTTATACATACCATGCTCCATGTGGAAGACTCGCATATATAAAATAATGCACTGGCATATGATCTGTAATGCTGCACCATCGCAGCTCCCATCATGAAGGGTTAAAGATGGAAAAGTCGCATATACAAGAGAATGCACTGGCTGTAATGCTGCACAAGCACAGCCCCCGCCATTGAAGGGTTAAAAATGACCTGTAACAGTTCACACCATAGTATCATCAAACAACAATTACATCGGACTCATGCGCTCATTAATGTCAGCCTAACAAAAAATACAATGATCATCGTTATGAAGATGTGTCCGTCATCGAAAAGCGGCAGACAATAAAGTGCGTTGTTAAGTATGAGTTTTTGTACTTGTTTTCACAGTAAAACTGATGGATGCCTTTGTGTGCTTTAGCGATGCGTGTGCCATGCAAATGGCACTGACTGTAGGTTGTTCAAGTTGTTTGACTATTTTCTTTTGGTGTGCGAGTTGAACATTTTATTAAGAAGAAATTTTGGTGTCAAATAGCACAGAGCATGTTCAAGTGGGTGATTCAGCAATTATGGTTTGATATGTACACGGTATAACACTGTGCGTGAGAAATGCATGTAGTCACATATTTGTTTGATAAATAGAAAATACATACAGCATTTGTTTGATATATAGAGAATACATACACCATTTGTTTGAATACCGAAATATCCCATGATCAGCAGTGTCTGGAAAGAAATATCGAATATCGAAAAGTCGGTATTTCTTTCCAGACACAAATGAAATGTTTCAGGTATTCAAAATAAAACTGTAGTTGTTCTTTTTATTATATGCGCATTGTTAATGCTCAAAATTGCAAAATTATGCAGCCGGTGATAACAAGAGACCGTTATCAAAACGTAACCCAAAGTAATGCCTATTGTCCGATACCTTAATAACTAAAGTCGGACATATTCGTTATTCAGATATTACCAGAAAGGAGTATCTATAGTGAGTGAATCGTTTATTCTGACACCTCATTGAGACAGAGGTCCGAATCGGCATCTCCAGTTTAGACCTAGTTTAAACTACCAGTTTAAACAGGGTTTTAGTAGTAAAACCAAGTTTTTCTCCACCGCTGGGACGACATAGATTTGGTCGATTGCGTTACCTGTGGGCCACACTTGTCCAATTGCAAGGATGGGAGGCGTGGTCTGTCTGTTTATTATCGCTACTTGTCAATGCATTGTCCGGTCACGCGACCTGTTGTCGCTATATAATCTCCTAATCAGGGGAATAACCAGTGCGCTTTGAGAAATCACGACGATTGCACGGTCTGTTGTACAGCGGTTAGATATCTAATATCATTGACGAACATGACTTTTGGAACTCAAAAATATCCCTTGAGGGCATGGGTGGGGGCCCGCCACAAATACCCCATAGAAACACCACCACCCCGGGGGTACCATCCGGACGGGTGAAAATGGGGTATGGACCATTTTTGAGAACGGGAAGGATTTCGGCGAATTTGACGGCATGAATGGGTGGCTCGCCCATAATACCCGATATAAACATCACCCCTCACCCCGGGGGGGGGGTGCCACCAGAGGAGGTGGAAATTGGGTACGCCCAAATACCGAATAGACACCCCAACCCTCACCCCCGGGGAAGGGTACTTCAAATAACGCATATAAACACCACACCCTTCACACCCGGGCGGGCTGGGGTGGGTTACCACCCGATGGGTGAAGATGGGAAATGAACCATGTTCGAGAACGGTAAGGATTTCGGCCAATTTGACGACAGGGGTGTGTGGCCCGCTCCAAATATCCCATATAGACACCCTACCCTCATCCCTGGAGGGTACCACCCTGCTGGGGTGAACATAGCGTATGGAGCATTTTATTCATTATTCGCAATAACATGCCTCTGTTGGTCAATATTACTGCATGTGTAGGTGGCCCGCCCCAAATACCCCATAGAAACACCCCCACCCCTCACCCGGGTGTCGGAATGGGGCATGGACCGTTATCGAGAACGCTAAGGATTTCGGCCAATATGACGTCATTGGTGGTCGGCCCACCCTCAAATATAGTCCATAGAAACACCCCCACCCTCACCGCGGGTGGTTCTACCCGAGCGGGTGAAAATGAGGTCCGGAGTGGGGGTTGGGGTGTTTCTATGGGGGGGGGGCATTTGGGATGTGCCACCCACCGTTCTCGAAAATGGTCCATACCCCATTTCACCCCCTCGATGTGGTACCCCGGGTGAGGGTGTTTCTAGGGGGTAGTTGGAGCGGGCTACCCACACTGCTGACGTCAAATTGACCGAAATCCTTACCGTCTCGAAAATGGTCCATACCCCATTTTCACCTCCTGGGGTGGTTCCCCCAGCGTTCAGGGGTGGGCTGTTTCTATGGGACATTTGAGCGGGCCATCCATCCATGCCGTCAATTGGCCGAAATCCTTACCAGTCTCGAAAATGGTCCACATCCCACGTTCACCCCTCGGTGGTACCCCCCCCCCCCTCGGATGTGAGGGTGTGGTGTTTCTATGGGTTATTTGGAGCCACCCACCCATACCATCAAATTGGCCGAAATCTTTACAGTTCTTCAAAATAGTCCATACTCCACTCCCCCTCAGGGTGGCCGTTACCCTCCCCCGGGTGAAGGCTGGGTGTCTCTGATGGGTATTTGGGCGGGCCACCAACAGACATATAGCGCAAGAAATCATCCATCACACTGGCACATATTTTGTTAGAATTTATCTCATAAGTACCGACATCGCCTCCCCGAATTCCACTAAGACTCTCCTGCATGTACATTGAGTGACAAACGCCCGGGCATAAACGCCTCCCCCAATTCAAAATAAACACTCCCATATACGCGAAGAAACAACACCAATACTGGGCGGAAACAAATCGGCCGAATAATTAAACCCAAACAACTAGGTTTTAGTAAAACCTGGGGTAGGGTGGTTTAACTTTGATGTTTTTTCAAAGTATATTTAAAGGTATATTTTCGAGACGAGACGTATGGTACGTATAAATCATATATACCTAAGCTTATACTGATGATTATATAACCAATTCACCACTAACAATTAGTAATATTACCATATCTTTATCACGTCAATAAAACATAGTTACGTGCGCTCGCGCAACAGTATGGCGATCAGACAGATTCGTACGTAGCTTGGTGTCACCCTACTCCGTTTCATTCCATGACGTCACCAAAAACGACGTAAAACCTCGTGGCGTTCTGACATGTTTACTGTGCCGCGTTTTTGCTATGTTTATCTTATGTGTTGTTTTCGATTATTTGTTTGTCGCCGATATCGCCATTTGTCCGGATTCCCTGTTTCTATATTTAAAACTGGCATGCTCGTAGTGAGCCTCGATTTCGATTTTTTCTCCCAGGTCAAAATACGTCAGAGTTATGACAAAAATAGATCGACCTACATTTTCTCGATCAGAACTCTACATCAAAGAGTCTATAGACTCCTTCGGGACCTACATAGACTCCTTCATTTGGGTATTTTTACTTATAATTGGGACGTTTTATCATTTTGGTTCGTGCGAAGACCTCTTTTTATCGTGCGGGAAAAGAGAGACATTCAAAACGCGATTTCGTAATTCGACGCAATAGGCTGAATAGCCTAACCTTCAGCCGAGTTCCGGGTCAAATACGATGAATAACGTAACACAAAACAAAACGCATTTGTTGACACAAACACCGTTTGAAGAGTTTATTATTACATAAAATGATCGTTATTGATTAATTATTGATTAATTATTGATATTTATTGTTGCATATTGGCTGCTATCAATATTTACACAAATGGTATTAATTATTTCTTATAATTGCTACTTTGGTCAGCTTTGACTATCGGAAAATGAAAATCAAAATATGCCGCTGAAAAAAATGTAATCGATATTAAAGTCTCATCCTTTCGGCAACATGGAATTGGTTTTAATTACTTAAATGATTAATATAGTAATTTGCCTTTTATCTGTGATGAAATGAGAAATGGTAATTGTCTTTTTTTGCTAACATTAAATTAAATTAAATAAATTAAGTAAAATACAGTGAAATTATTTTTTAAATTATTGTTTATTACATTTTTGCGCACGTTGGCATCTCTCTGAGTGCATTCTAGTTTCAATTGAGATCGAATTCCACAAAATTAAACTGAGTTTATCACAAAACTGGGTTTAACTACACTAAAACCCAATTTCACTCCTATAAAACCTAGTTTAACTACAGTAAAACCAAGTTTAAATCCTACTTAAACCTAGTTTAAACTGGAGTTAAACCTGGTCTATAATAAAACCTAGTCTAAACCAGAGATGCCGATTCGGACCAGAGAGTTTATATGTATTGTAAGGTAGCATTATAATAATATAGATAAATTTCGTACACAATGCAACACACTATTAAACATTGATGAGATAAAATAGCGAAATGAAGTAAAATGAGCAGAGCATCTCGAAGGAGCCTCGATAGAGACATATTACACATTTATGAATGTTACGAAAAATAGAAATCTAAGCATAAAATACACATTACATTATATTAAAGATGCCCTGTGAGAGTTCATACCATAACGCCACCAGAAAATAATTAGATCGGACCCATGAACTCTTTAATATGAGGTTTTTATGACCATAGATCGACTTTAAAAGAGGATGTTGTAACACGGTTAGAATTTTTGTTAGCCTAGCAATAATTACAATGATAATCGCTGCAAAGAGCGTCCATGTTTCCGTCATCTAAAACCTGCAAGCAATACAGAGCGTTATTAAGTATTAGGTTTTTTTTACTTGTTTTCAACGTAAAACTGTTGATGATTTTGTTTACTTTCGCAATGCGTGTGCCATACATTTGATATTGATTGCAAGTTGTCCAAGTTGTTTGATGTGTTCTTTTGGTTGGCGAGTTGTTAATTATTTAAAGAAATTTTGACTGATTTTAGTGTCGAATAGTAGGACAGAGCATCTTCAAGTGGGTGATTCAGCAATTACGGTTTGATATGTACAGGGTATAACATTGCACGCGAGAAATGCATATAGTCACTTTATATATATATATATATATATATATATATATATATATATAATATAGACAATACATACATATTTTTGTTTGAATACAGAAATATCCCATGACGAGTGTCTGGAAAGAAATATCGAATTTTCACGAGTGGCTTTCTTTTTTCTTTCCAAACACAAATGAGATGTTTCAGGGATTGAAACAAAAAATGTAATTGTTCGTTTTATTATATGCGCCTTGTTAATGCTCAAGTGTATAGTTTATTCAGCATATAATACAATGAGTATCTCAACCATATAAAACTATATAAAGTTTCTGTCAATCACAGATGTTGAATTCGACCAAATAATGATGATAGAGTCAACAGTCGCTAACAGCAGAGATACTATATAGATGGGTTCTCAGAACGATAAATATATCCGTGATTTTCTTGCTAACTGAATCACAACATTGGAATTTCACATCACTGGCAGCATGCTCTCAGTCTTGCATGTATCTTGACAAGGTACATTACATTTGGAAAGAGGGTGACGTATTTATTTACTACGTGAACTCGGATGGAACACGCTCTCACAACGTCGAGAATGGCACAAGTTACGCCTTACATACCGAATAATGACACGAAACGCACCCCATATATATTGGATAAAATCCCCCCAACAACAGGAGAAATAACTAAACAGAGATATGAATTTAGAAACCCTAGTTACGTTCGAAATTTTACCCCTGGTTCTCAACACACAAATTGCAGTTTCTTCCCTTCAATGGTTTCGATCTGGAATAGTCTGGACAAAGTAGTTCAACAATGTACCTCGTTGAGCATATTTTCAAATATTGTAAACCCCCTACTGAAGACTTTGAGACCACTAAATTCATACTGTATAGGAAGAAGAGACAACATTTTACAAAGTAGACTTCGAAACAGATGTAGTGATTTGAACGGAGACAAACTCAACAATTATTTAACAAAAAATCCTAAATGTAACTGGATACAAAATCGAAGATGCTGATCACTTTCTGTTTACTTGTCCTCTTTATTTAAATGAAAGAGCTATACTGGAAGAAAAAAATAGCTGGCATTGGACTACATATTGTCCATTCTGCATATCTACTTTGCGGATCACAACTGATTTCCTATAAAGAAAACTGTATTCTATTCACAGCTGTACAGAAATACGTTATATCGTCTCACCGTTTTTGTAATGAGAATATCCATTGGAATAGTACACCACCAACTGATTCTACGTAATCACATTTATTACCTACATACTTTGTATGCTGATCCAATACCTTACCCCATATCCTGAACCAACCTGATCTATATATATATATATTTATAAAAACACAGAGATTTACTTTTGCATGCATATTGAACAATCCGCTATAAATCTAAGTTCGTGTCTTTATATTAGGGGAGAGGAGCGTTTCCTAAGTTGAAATAACTTGTGCTCCGATCCCCATTGTACTCCCATCATCATTTTCTGTTGTTACACTTGTGTATTATTGCTATATTATGTGAATGTTTGGGATATTCAATAAAATATGGAATGAATTTCGTTCAAGGAGAGTGAATTTCATGAAGGTTTCGTCAGCTTGTATGGTTTTCAGTTGCTTTAAAGATGCAGTATCCCGCAATGTGCATTTATACGTTAGATATCGGTAATGATGCCACAATATCACTGATGCCTGTGACAATTTGTGCTGAATGTGTTGGGGTACTGGAAAATCCAAATAATTTGGTTGGCTTGCTTGTTTTGTATAGATACTTCCGATGGTAACTAAAGTCATTGAAGCAATTTGATGTTTTCGGCAGTTTTAGTGCTGCAGTGACAAAGCATTTCCTGAATGAATTGCCGAAGTGATCATCCTCTGCGTTGTCCCGAAATCCACATGAAGATCTGATACCTGAAAACAGGTTCTCTAGACAATCATGATTTAGTATGTTAGTAAGGAGGTATTTAAGTCTGTCGTCAGATAGGTCCGCCCAACGTTCCAACAGTCCAGCGATGGAAACTCTCCATCCATTTTGGAAGTGTAGCTCCTTCGTGTTTCCAATTGGTCTCATTTTATAGTTGTGTTAATTATCTATATAATTGTGAACTATCAAATAAATAACACAATTGAATAAGACAAGTTTATTGGCACATTTGATAGCTGCGCCATGTGTTTTGGACTTTTTTTATGCTCGCTCCGCTATCCATTTGGAAACTTACTTTCTACACAGGTACCGAATGTAGATTATATTCTATAATCAGCCTTTATATACATAGTACCCCCACAATTCTGGCCAGGGATATTCTCTATGTGGTAGGCATTTTAACAATTCCCCTATAGTTTCTCATATATATCATTATATGACATACAAAAATAAGATAAAGTAGCCCTTTCTTGTTTCGGAAGTAATATATTCACAATCAGTGGCATATTATATGCCATCATAGTAGATGCTTGCTTACAACCCACAAATAGTTTCCACCAATTCTGGTCATAAGTATTATGTTATCAGCATTATTAACCAGACGAACACTCATTTTTAATCATCTGAACTGATAAGAACACAGTGCTATGATTCCTCAATTTAATAAATTTGAAATGATTTATTTCCAGCTGTTAATAGAAACTTAATCATCGTTTTATATAATGTAGGTAGAGGTTTCCAATGCAATTTCATTAGAGACCCAGTGCGTCGAACCTCTCGGGCATCAGCGGAGGTAATTACATTTTTAGCGCTGTGTCGTATCTCTCTATAGAGTACTGTGCTAACAGTTTACACTTTCTATATACAGAAATATAATCACACAGATCTCAAATTGTTCGATACTACTTCACAAATGGTGTCTAGCATCATGATACTATATTGAACGGATTAAATGCACAATATCTATGATCATTTCTCAAATAATAAAACACATTGAAATACCAATCAAAATATTGGAGAGTCGGCTTTATCAATTCTATTCTAAAATGGGTTAAGGGTGGATACACACATGCATGTAATCTCTGTATGTAAAATACATGTATTTTACATGGCCACACCAATAATTGACAACATTAATCACCTGCGCGCGAGCGGTTCATTGTTAACAGGCCAGACAAGTGAGTAGTCATAAGCGAAGTCAAATTATCTGCTATCAGGACATTTAAGGCCAGTCCAAAACATGTCTTCTCTTACGGATGTGGAAATTAGTTAAGTCTGTGTGATATCTGCCATTTTATTAATGCACATCACCAGAAGCGACACATCTGGTATAATTATACAGGCTTGATATAGAACATTTTCGACCATGATTTTTGCTTGGCGTGGGGTTTCGAAAGCTTCACATCGGTCGGAATAATCTGGGCAAGAAGGTACAATATATGTTATACTGAAATAGCTCAGAGTTAGTCATCCCGTCTGGTAGCTTTCGGGATCATATATAGCCCCAAGTCGGGGGTAATATTTAGCCCCTGCGTCAGGAAATCCTGATAATATTGCCCCCCTGTTGGTGATCATAGCCCCTGGGTTGGGGAACTACTGGGGCCATCATCGGTATAAAAATCAAGAGAAGGCTGACAATGATTTAAACAGAAAGTCCAACATTTGGGTTATCGCGCGAACAATTATTCTAAGCGGCCTGACGACTTCGTTCAGTCAACGGTTCTCTGCACGCTCAGAGCTTGGCTCACTGTGGTCAAACATAGCCGCAATGATTGGGTTGTCAACGGACACATATTACATGGTCTGTATGATCCATGTAAAACGCCAAATACACGATAATTACAGAGATTACATGCATGTGTGTATCCACCCTAACACATGGGTAAACATTTCACACACATTGGATGTCATCATGGTCAGAAAATACGATCATAGAGAATGTCACCCGTGTCTCTTTGTGTGTGAGGTAAGGCTAGCGAAGTGAATATATTTATATCTCGTATATAAATATCAGAACTTTCTTCATGCTTATACAAAAAGCTATGCAATAATGTTGTCAACTTGTTTGGGATACAGTTGTCATCAAGTTTGCCACCTTGTGCATTCAAAAGTGTAAAGACCTTTTATCGACGTAATTTAGATTGTTGAAAAATTCCACTGAGATATATGGCGTGATAAAAACTTGCATCACTGAAGTTAGAATGCTACTTGGAAGTTTGTTCAATTCATGCCTTCCACATGTACTGTGAATATATCATTCACTCAAATGAAAGTATTTACTAGCTGAAACAGAATGTAGATTACTACCGTGTATAGTACTATTTACGATCAGATATATTTAAACATTTCCGATTATTTTAAGAGCGCTTGTGAGGAATGTGAGGTAAAAGACAATCGAAATGTACTAATTATAACCATTGAAAATCCAGCCGAACAGTTTGAGTTTTTGTCTATAATTACATAATCTGTACATGATAATCCACAGTACATGACTATAACGGGTATACCTTATTATTTGAAGTAAAATACAAACGAAAGGTATCCCTATTAGAAAAGTACAACATATGATACATACTGCATATAATAAATGCACACATTCAGTTTCTTTGTTGATTGGTTCAGAAGGAAATCAAATCCTAGCCAAGACTAGTTCCCCATGTAACGCTATCAGGTAGGTTCTTTGACGACAAGATGAGATGTATTATAATGTATATTTTTCGTGACTCAAACTATCAATACTCAATAGGTAAAGTGAGGTAACAGACACATTATTATTTGTCAAGTCACTTTACTTATTCGACGTTATCGAGAGAACTGATTTCCGAGTAGAAGTGATTCAATGTCTCAAAACACTAGTATATACCTTGCAGACTACACCATATAGGCTTTACAACGTTTGTGTGTCTCAATTGACAACGTGTACCCAACTGGTTTTGGCTACAACATACTGTAGGCTTAATGGGCCGCTAAAGATCTATTCAAGACACATCTCCCACATTCTCACGATAATGTCTATATGCATTTGTAAAGCAAAGGACGAGGCCTATTAAACATACTCATGTCAGCTAATAGTTCTACATAGCATCACCAACTGAACAGTGTATCACTCATAAAGTGAGAAATTGAATTTTAAACTGAATTAATTAAATGAACGTCACAGTCCCATAGTTCCTAATCCGCAGGCTGCAGAACCGCGAAACACACAACATATATATGATCATTTTCACTTTATCGCGAACTATGTTCACTGTCTGAGATTCTTTCTCTGGATGTATCTGGAAAAGAGAAAGTCCCATATTTTCTGGGAGAGCATTTGTCGCCATGAAAACAGAATGTCCAAGCTTGGAGTCGGCTGACCAGGAAATAACATATGATGAGACATCTATCGTAGGGGATATAGAAAGCTATATCCCGTAGAGGTTCCTGGCAGAATATAATTTGGGGTTCAGTACATTCCGAGAGAGCGTTTATTGCTCATGACTCAAACTATCAGTACACAATATGTAAACTGAGGTAACAGACACAAGTCACGGGGACTTCACTTATTCGACGTTATGCATGGAGAGAACTGAGTTCCGAGTAGAAGTAATTCAATGTATCATAGCACTAGTATGACTGTGTCTAGCATACCACACCCTAGACTTCACAACGTATGTGTTTCTCATTCGACCACGTGAACCCAACTTGTTTTCGATACTAAATACTGTAGATCTATTCAAGACACATCTCCCACGGGTCATATTCCCACGATAATATCTACATTTGTAAAGCAAATGGCGAGGCCCATTAACCATATTCACGTCAGCTAATTGTGCTACACACAGCTTACTTTTTATACATTCTGTTATATGTTGAGGTTTCAAGTTATGTTGTTGATATACAGTATTATTATGAATGTGAGTTAATCCCACTAAAATAATCTCGAGATGTCCCAATTAAAATAGGTGAAAATTATGAATGTTTTCTGAATACACGTTTTCTGGTGTATAATACTTCGAATTTAGCCTACTCAATGACACTACAATGATATTCTCTAAAAAATATTATTTATTACAGGTACGAAGTGTGTATAGATCGAATGACAAATCTGGCTGGAACCAATCATGAATTCAAAAGACTTATGCTATTCATATACCAAATGATTTCTGTAAGACAGTTAAATCAAAACAAAATGACGAATAAAATTCACATGACCGAAAAAAAATCACTAACCATTCGATTGTTTAGTTCTAAAGTGAACATGGTGGTACATTTTATGGTCAAGAACCCATACCATCAGTTCACACTCTAATATGTATTGGTATTCAAAATGTCACTTGTTGTGTTTTCTGGTGGATTCTCTATTAGTTTTGTCCACGTTCGTTAAAATGATTCATACTTTCACAAATGTAATATAACATGGCCACAGCTCAATTTTATCATGTTCTTGTGATCAAACTAGATCGATCAATATGTGAAGTACTTGCATTAAATGACTTATGTAAGTGATATGAACTATCGATATAATAAGAGTCCCCTTTCCTCGTCATATAACTACATGTATTATGTTCGTTCCCCGTCTGTAGTTCATTCCTTATGTGATTATATTATAGAGCGACCGTCTCATTTATGTGTTGAACGCAGTCAATATAACTCTATAAAAATTGAGGATTTCGTTCTGGGGAACACAAATCTAGTATATAAGTATGTCACATACAGATCCGATACTGTTCATCACTTGGGGTGAACTAGTCTTAAATTATTGAATATTATGAGTCGCAATAAAGGAAGAACAGATAATGACACGTCACATCATATTTCTTGATGTTGGACGTCTCTAAATAACAAGTCTTCCACCACGTAAGGTCAAATATGAAATATCTTTGCTCCCGGAGAAAATAACTAATATGTCGTGCTAAACAATGTAGTCTCTTGGGATAATGATGTACACGAAATGGCGATGGCATCATACAGTTGTAGAGACTGTATTAAATTCTCTTGATTCAGTTGGTTGGTCGATGTGATTTCGAGAAATGAATTTCTCTTTGATGCTGATATAAACTCTCTTGTTAACGAGAAATGAAGCGGCGACAAAGATTCCCTGAGAGCTGTTGGTGATGACGTAAATATATCCCAATGCCTCGTTACCCGTGAAAGCTGAGAGAAAGCCGAAAATCCAAGTCAGACCCAGTACTGACGCAATTCGCACGTATGCCATCAGCCGTTTCTTATCCGGTTTTCGATTCAACGTTCTGGATGATTGGTCTGTCTGCCGCTCAATCGCAACAATAATGCTAATAAAGCAGAACACGTCGTATGTTAGCGTCATAAGGACTGGGACTGCAAACATATAAACTGTTGCCATGGGAACAGATATCCAACATAAGCCGTCGGAGCCGTAGCCAATGTGGAATCCTCCTGGACGAAAGTTGTCGACCAAAACGCAGATAACGATGAACATCGTCGGGGAGAGGATTGCAACAACGAGGTAACGTACAAATGTTTTTGACGGATCTCCACTCGGTTTGTTGTTGGCGAACGTTCTTTTCATGTCAAACGAGATGATGGCTACCCACAAGAAAGAGGCCAACAAGAACCAGTGAAGGGAAACACCAACAGCATAACATAATTCCTCATGACCAGTGCTTGTCAGAAACAGAAGAATTTGTGCAAACATCAAACAAGTAGCAAAAGCAACAAGACACTTGCCAGGTAGATTCAAAAGTTTCTTGCACGATACATACACAATAATTGTGACCAATAGCGAGAGAGCTGAAACTCCAAGCAGCACGTTCGAGATAACTGACCTGATTGACTGACCATGTGGCTTCATTGAATTTGTAAGATTCGACGCACATATATACAGTATGTCATCTCTAACTACAAACACTGATCCAGTAACATTGATTTCCGTGTCATTCAGAACAACTGATGTGTCATTGTGTGCCGTAATATTACCATGCAACTCTACCGTATCGCAATTGAGATCAACGGGGAAATGCAGACAAACCAGAGATAATGTCCTGCAAGTAACATCTTCTGTTGAGAAAAGAACTTCTTCATATGGAATATGTAATGAGGATGCGAAAAGAGAACCATCCAGGTAAAGAAATGCGCTCTGATTGTCTGTCGCTTCAGTGAATTCTGCGTCGCAAAGTAGAGTTGTCTCCCCTGTCTTGCAATCGAGCGGCCTGTCGTCGACGTTGCTCAAGATTATTGTGAGATTGTCAGGAATAATGTCGTCCGAAAAGCTCTGTTCCAGGAGATTTTTGATTTGCTGGATCTTGTCTGATCTAAATGAAATTTTCATCACGGTCGATTCCGCTGAATATGCGAGGGACTCATTAAGATGTACACGTAATTCGTCTGTGTCGTCACATTGTTTAAGGTCGAATTCTGGGAATCTAAGCAGCGGTTTGAAAGATTCAATAGTTCGTGAATTATTTGCAGACGACTCTCTCGAAACATTCCCACTTCGTTCATAGTTGATGAAGTTAACAGGATTCAAAGTACGATTCGAGCATTGTGTTTGTTCATAAGACGTCATAAGTGGCTTCCCGTCACCCTCTTCCGTGAAGTTAACAACTTTTTCAAACTGGCTGTTAAAGTGTGATAGAAAATATCCCATCCTGATATCTGTCGAATACCTACGGAATAATTCGCGAATTGGCACAGTCATGAAATATTTTATATAATATTGTCTATTTGGTTTTCCATAGATTTGTCCGGTGTTATTTGTAAACATAGAACTGGCGCATGCCTCTCCTGATGAATTGATACATTGTATACGTACGTCCATACACCGACCTATACTCCCAACTAGTATCTGATTTCCAGGGCATTCGGAAAGAGAGTCATCCCGGTGTTTGTCGAACCTTGTGATATCTGAATAATCAAAGTTGAATAATATGTCTATACCGCCAGGACGCTTTCCACTTTCACAACTGCGAGGTTGCAGACCGGATTTGGCGGATCGCGGCATCATTGTGCTACACACGATGGGTTTTTTCACTATTCGTTCAATGGCATGTATACCCGAGTACTCATACTCGTGAGTACACTTCTCGCAAAGGGCGGTCATCATTGCACTAGATGAGCATGCCGACTTTAATGGACAGTTTGCGGTTTTATTCCACTGGAGGAGACTCTCACGTTTGAAACCGTTGCACATACCGCAGTAGATATTCTTGAAAGTAATGTATGGGACACCCTCGAGTGAGGCGAGAATATTAAATGGGTCGTCAAGCTTCGGTAGCTCACACAATAAGTTACTCCAAGAACTGACATTCACTTCCCGATGACATTGGTCGATCAGAGGAATGCTTTTCAAATTCCCGCTCACAGTTTCTACGGCCGCGATATCGTGCACCTTGCTATAATTCTTGAACCAAATCTTATATTCAAAATCTTTGATCCTGTAGTTGTTATCATGTGTGATATTCAAACCGCGATTGGTATAGTCAACGGAATTGTCGGCATCATTTGTTTCCAAACAGACAGAGAAATAATTCCCACAACAGTCTTCGTGGAGCAGACAATCAATATCACATCCACACATTTCAGACTGGATGTATGTTTCACATGTATCCAACACGCATGGCTGTCTAGAAGATAGAAGATCCCCATGTGATATCAACAAGGATGTTACCATAATAGTGCCTGTCAAATATAATTAAAATCGTGTGTTAGTCATGACTAATTCTGAATTGAAGGGTGGTTGAACAATTTTGTTAACATGAAAAGACACATGTAAATGGAACTATATTTGTTCTTGAAGGTGTCTTTAATTCCTATTAAATATTATAGGGTCACGCCAGCAGGTGTGCGGGTGGGATGTTGGAGCGGTGCTTAATATGGTTACCATCGTGTATTCTTTTACTCGCGAAAGATGTCACTCGTAATATATATGCTTATTCTCTGATCCAAGATATAATATATGGACATTGAGAAAACAAAATTGAATTTTTTTTACAAAAGATAGACAGATAAAAATAAAGAAAGACATCACATATTTACAAAATATTCATCAACCCCCTTGTTTTTCTTCTCATACAGCCCGGTGAATTCATCATCACAATTGTCATCACCATCACCATATTCATCATCGTCATCATCATTCTCATTCCCATCACGTCATCTTCATCACCATCGTCGTCGTCTTTGTCATCTTTGTCCTCTTCTCGTCGTTGTAACCATCGATCATATTCATCATAATAAATATCATAACAGCGTAGTCGTCGTTATATAATAATAATAATAATAATAATAATAATAATAACTAAAATCCGAAATAGAAGCTCATATAATAGCTGCACAAGACCAAGCAATCAAGACCAGGTATTACGAATGCGAAACCATGAAACAGAAGATCAACCCTACTTGTCGGGTGTGTCGCAAACATCTTGAGACGGTTGAGCACATCATATCAGCATGTCCACTGCTAGCCCCGACTGACTACCTCGAGCGACAAAGCAACGTTGCTCGGTATGTCCATTGGTGCCTTTGTGGACATTATAACATCACCACAGATAAGGCGTGGTATGAACAGCGTCCACCACATGTAACAACAAAGGGCAACATCACGATCCTGGGGGATACACAGGTCCATACAGACCGCACTATATCGTGTAACAGACCAGACATCATCGTTAAAAACCGAGACGATGGAACGTGTCTGTTGTTAGATATAGCAATCCCCAGTGATTACAATGTTGTAAAGAAGTAAACCGAGAAGGTTAAAAAATATGTTGACCTGCAGATAGAAGTAAGCAGAATATGGGGTTTAAAGACAACTATAGTTCCAATTGTCATCGGAGCAACAGGCGCCATAAGCAAAAACTTGTCTAACTGGCTCAAACTAATACCAGTAACACTATCCGTTGGACACTTACAAAAAACAGCCCTACTTGGAACATCGAGAACCCTCAGAAAGGTAACATCTATGAAGACAGTTTAGGTTGTATTGTTACGGTTTTAACTGACAGTCAATACAAACCTACATATATCCTCCTTGAGAGTGGACAAAAGTCGAATAAACATAATAATAATCATTATAATAATCATCATCATCACCATCTTCACTATCACCCTCACCATCATAATCATCACCATTATCACAATCATCATAATCATCATCATCATCATCATCATCACCATCATCATCATCATCATCATCATCATCACCATAATCAATTAATCTTAATTACCTGATTAATAATTCTGATAAAAGCACATTATCTACGCAGCGCAGCCAAATCTGTCATGTTCAATATATTATCCATTACAATTGTATTCGATCTTTGCAAGTATATCCTTGGCAAATATCTTTTTCGTAATTCGCTAAAATTCTTGCATTCAAGCAAATAATAAAATTCATCACCAACTTTGTCATCGTCGCATAGAGCACATTTGTTATCGGCTTCAACAGCGCTTGACCATCGACTGGTTTCGATTGGCAAGTAATGATTGCTTGTTCTAAATCAACATAATGTAGTTCTATTTCTGTCGTGCTTGAAGATTCTGTATATTTTACCTCTACTGGATGTGTCTATGTCATTTTGCCAACTTCTTCTGTAATTGCCGACTGCATTTCACATATTCGAGTATACTTTCTGGGTTTGATAAATTCCCAGTATATAAAAGATGTCCCTGGCCACAGTATATTAAAATAATGCGGATCTTTCTGGTCCAGGGAATGCTCGGTACGGAATTTTCACGATAAGTTCTAGACAAGTCATATATAGGATTTTACAGTATCTATTTCCGTCCATGTGTATCAATTGGAACCAATATTTCACCATTCTGAAATGAATAGTTACATCGATTGGCGATCTTCAACTCTCTCCATAGGTCATGTAATTTGGCGTTGATTGTTTAAGCTTCAAAACGTGCTTGATAAATTTCCTGTGACATTCTCTAGTATGTCGTTAATTCCGAAGCCCCAAATTTCACAGCCGTACGTGAGAATTGGCAACACTTGTAGATCAAATAGTTCAAACTGATTCTTCATTGACGGGCAGTGCGTTCTTGCTTTGGTAATGGGCAGTGCGTTCTTGCTTTGGTAATGACTGAGTACATTGATTTTGTTGCTTTTATAATGAGCGTTTTATTAGCCTCAGAGAACGATCCAGATTTAGTTAGAACAATGCCAAGATAATTAAATTTTTTAACGGCTTCAATTTCTTTTCCATCATACATAAATTTGACATTTGTTTGTTTACTCATTTTTGAAATAAGGAGAATTTTAGTTTTATCCACATTCACAGTCAGTTTCCATTCTTGGCAATATTTATGGAATATGTCTAGCTAGCTCTGAATTTTTTTTTTGGGTGTATTAGCCATCAGAACAGTATCATCTGCATAAGGTATCACAAATCCTCACTAAGCCAATAACACCTTCCGTTAACATGAAACTTTGAAGATCATTCAAGTTTACCCCTTGCCTTACACCTGACAAACAGGGGAAATAATCGAACTTCTCACTACCCAACTTCACCGATGACTTTATATTACAGTACATATTGCGTATAATTCTGCACATTTTTTCATTTATGTTGTTCGAGGTGAGTTTCTGCCATAAACCTAGTCTCCAAACTTTATCAAAAAAAAATTCAAAATCAATAAAGGCACAGTATAGGTTGACGTTAATATTTCTCTTTACTTCAGTTAAAATATGTAAAAGAAAAACAATATCAATTGTGGAGTAACCTTTACGAAACCCAGACAGGTTTTCAAGGAGTATTTCATTTTCTTCAACATATGCAGACATTCTATTTGTAAGAATTTTCGTGAATAATTTACCCATATAGCTTAATAGAGTTATCGGTCTATAGTTTCTGGGGTCTCTTATGTCCCCTTTGTTCTTGTATAAAGGTGCAATTGTCCCTATTCCCCATGCATTGGGTATATATCCCGTATCTAGTATTAGGTTAAAATATGCACAGTAAATATCCAAAATAGTGTCAGCTGATGCTTTCAGGTATTCATTTAGAATCATGTCTTCACCTGGAGATTTATTATTTTTTAAACTTTTCAAAGCAATTTGTATTTCTTCTGTAGATATCGGCCTAGTTAATTCACTTTCATTTTCCGTTTCGTTGCAGTCGTAATTTGTGTCATTAAATTCAGAGTGTGTTTCAGAATTTATCTCTTTAAAATGTTTCTCTAGCGATTCTATGCTTATACGTGTTCTTTTTAGTTTCCCTTAAGTTTGTTCCAAAATTTTCTCGAATTTTGTACTTTGGTATCCGCCATCTCACGGGATAATTCTTCTCTGTGCAGTTGAATAGCTAAATCTATTTCCTGCTTGTATTTACGAGACTTTTCTTTTAAAGCGTGTCTATTGTTGTCATTCGGACAGCTTCTCAAGTCTCGTACTGCCTTTCTGTCGCATTTCCGCGTTCATCGACAAATCGGAGTAAACCACAGTGTGTTGTTATTGCTGCTTTTGACCTTTTTTGACGCGGAGTGTGAAATAGTGTCGAATGTCTGTCTGGCACTATTACATAGTACATTCGTTAACATATCAGCCAAGTCATTCATTTTCACAGAGACGAGATTATCGGCTGTCAAAATATTTAAATTTCGACTTATATTTGTTACATCGTCCGTATTAGGGTTCTGAATAAATTCAGAAGTTTGTTTGTTGGAGTCCCACCCCTTAATCACAGTATGCGAGTTGCACGACAGTGGTGCCTCAACATCATTAACAATTATATAATCACAGTATCAGAATAAACAAACAAATGATTATGTTCAGCATAAATCAACTCCATATGGAAATGTTATCGAAGGAGTAGCAAATGTAACTGTTTGGTTTTGTTCTGTAACCAAGTTTATCCAAAAGAGCTCTGGTGAGTACAAAAGCTACTTTGGTTTAGCTATTGGTTGAAATGTTAACTGTTTTTTTGGAAAATCCGAATTTGAGACATGAGGACTTCTGTTTTATACTAAGTTTGAAACTGGAATCTAACTATCAAACTGTTTAGGGTATCCAAGTCAATGACATTTAATTTCTTTGATTGTTTTTCGTCCCACTATCCTCGTTCTTCTGTCAACAACTGATTCTATTTCATACACCTTACTGGCTGTTATATGTTAGATCTCATGTTTGTAAAATAATCCACCAATCTCGTCACCATCAAAGTCAGAAAGAAACTTTGTATGTTATTGGAATGCACATTACATCGTTTTATTTCAAAGTGTGTGTGATAAAGGTCAAATAAAAATTCTTGCATCCCAAATGCAATTACCCTACTTGATGCAAGTGTATGTATGATGATGCAACCGATCATGGTTATTTACTACTCGATTTTCGGTCAAAAATAGAGAAGTTATTGAGACTTAGAAAAGAAATGTTTCATCGATGGTTCACAAATGACGATCGATGTGCGGTAGTCTATGCAGCAGTATAAAATATATGTATCAACATGACATATTCATTTACAATTGTGGAATCACATGAAGAAGTCTTATGTGTTTTATCAATTATAGCTAAATTAACATTTCTGCAAAAACAAAACTGAAGAAAATAGTCAATAGTAGAACTCATATCGATTCAAAAAAGAATTTTTTTTTTAAACTGGTGGAGGTGGATTTCTCGGTGGAGATTTTTATCAGAAGTCTTCTCAGACAAAAAGAAAATAAACCAATTACACGAGCTGGTCCAACTGGAGTAAATGCTAGTCGAACTAGAGTAATGCCACTAGAGTAAATTCTACAATTGCTAGATTTCAACCACTGACATAACGATCATGGTCCACAACCAATTCCACCAACTCAAGAAACAGAACATAACCCATTGGTTCAGCGATACTCAAAAATGACAAAACTTTCAAATCCATAAAAATGAGCATTGATGGCATTTGATCGTAATTTAAATAAACGTAAAAGTAAAAATTAGTTGTCGATTGATTGAACTTTCATTCTTTGACATTCAACAGTTGAAGGGTGAAAATGGCGAAAAAACTCCACTGATTATAAAAATATGCTACTTAGGTAATGGCTATGAATCAGGCACCAACTCATATTTGAAGAAAAAAAATTGTTGACCTCGTTAATGATATTGTGCGGCAAAGAAATGGTTTTAATCCAACAGGATGGGAAACTATTTCACAAGGATTGAGCGAACTTAATGTATCACAAAATTTTGTTGGGAACAGAATATTAAAAAACTAAAATAGCAGATATGATAACACCAACCGGTATTGAAAGCAGAAAAGTAAAATGGCATCCATACAAGATGAACAATTATCTAAAAATTTCTATGATCCGAAGAAAGTTGGGAGTTTTGGTGGTGTAAAGAAACTTTTTGATGAAGCGAAAAAACAAAGCAAAAAACTAAAACACATAGATGTGATGAAATGGTTACAAGGGCAGTCGACAAATACTTTATACAAACCAATCATTCGAAAATTCCAATGTTGAAAGACTGTTGTAGCTGGAATTGACATTCAATGGCAAGCAGATTTAGCCGATCTTCAGAATTTGAAGAAATGTGCATGGTACTACGATCCATGATAAATCTGGACAAACTGTAATCGAATCATTCAGGAAAATTTTGAGATCTTCAAAACGTAAACCAAAATCTTTCCAAGCTCATAAAGGTTCTCAATTAAAAAACTAAACATTTCTGAAATTTCTATGATAATAAAGTAATCATTTCTTCACAACTGAGAATCCAGAGACTAAAGCAAGTATAGTGGAACTTTAAAAACTCGTGTGGAAGTACTTTGAAAACTGAAGTTAAAATTTGTCAAAAACCTATATGGAAAATAAAATTAAAAAAATTAAAATCTGAGTTGAAAATTGGTGACTTGATTCGTATCAACAAAACCAAAAGAACAGTTGAAAAGGGTTATTCACCAAACTGGAGTCGTGGAATTTTCAAAATAGATAAAATTTGTAAAACTAATCCAATAACATACAAAGTTTCTGATCTTGATGGTGAAGAGATTGATGGATCATTTTACAAATATGAGATCCAACATACAGAAAACAGAAGGTGTATGAAATAGGATCAGTTGTTGACAGAAGAACGAGGAGAGTAGGACGAAAAACAATCAAGAAAATTAAATTGCATTGGCTTGGATACCCTAAACAGTTTAATGGTTAGATTCCAGCTTCAAACTTAGTATAAAACAGAAGTCCTCATGTCTCAAACTCATTCAGATTGAATTAATCTCGAGGAACCATCACAATTTCAGTTCTGTGGTGAAAAGTTGCTAAGAACCATGTCACCTACTTCACGCAGATAATTATTATTTATACCATAATAATTACAAATTTTGTACACATCAGCCTCCAGAGTTCAAACAAAGAATGGTGGTTTATTATTTTAAGTAGCGTTCTCGGATATATTCTATCATCACCTGGACTGAAGATATTGAAAAATACTGAGAAAAAATGAATACATTCTACATGCTTGAGTTAATGGTTGATGAAGGTAGGATAGGATAGGATAATTTTATTTACAATAGACACACATGGAAAGTACAATTACAGATAAATATAATATTAATAGACTATACATGTATATTGCTAGGGGTGATATAGTCATGGCTGACTGTCTTCCTATCACCCTAAGGTATGCTAGCATGCAATTGTGAGTGCATAAAGTAGCTAGCGGATGATATAGATTTAGACATAGATGTCTATTTGTACAATTAATAAGTGACATTCACATTACCACATGAGTATAGATAATATAATTTTGGTATTTATGGACAAGTTAGAATTGTTTTCGAAATAATATTTGAACGGTTGTGACAGCACCATATAAGTTACATATATACACAGACACTAGTTTCCATGGCCCCACTCTTCTCGCACAATCAGCCATGGAATGATCGCGATGATAGAATGTATATATCAGATGAATGTTTACTGTAAGCAATGTACTGTATTATAAAGTTATTATTCCATGTTGCGTACGGTATGTGTTTTACTTGTACGACTCCATACTGCAGTGAAGTCATATTGGACTTTTCACCGCAACCTGGACGAGTACAAGAAAACATATACTGTGCACAACATTGTATAATGCCATTTTTATTATCAATTTGTATGTTTATCCAAATTACGTCACCCGAAGTCCCGATAATTTTTATAAAAGTCATATTGGACTCAATTCGAGTCCAATGTATGACTTTCGGGAGTCCAATATGACTTTTTCTCGGATTATCATGTGACGGCTTTTCCCCAAATAGAAACAGTTAGTTAAGGGATGGATAATAAAACACTGTGTTTGTCCTTAAAGGTACGGTTGGCCTTGGCGGTGGGTATCCAGTGAAAATATTTCGAACCGTCAAAATCCGCCACAAACAGAAAGAACAACAAAATGTAGACAGACTTTGTCCATATACAAATAAGAAATATCGCATAAACAGTATGTTATTGTCATATATTTGACCATTATTATGTAAACAAAAGCATAAAAAGTTACTTTTCTGGTGTTTGTTTATATTATGATGGTAAACATAAAGAGCGTTCTTTGTTGGTGAATTCCTGATATGGAACTAATAAAGAGCGGTTATGCCATTTGTGTGTGATTAGCCAGCAGCATTGTGCTGTCTTCTGTAACACAATCAGGCTCTTGCTTAGGTAAAATATAGTAAATCTTTATGATAACATGCTGTTTATGCGATGGTCATGGTATATATGAACGAAACTGTATGCGTTTTAATGTTTTTCTGTTTACGCTGATTGGAACAAATATGAATATTTTCGACAACTAAGGCCTCACGTGCCTTTAAACCCATATGCCATTACAATAAAAAGACACGAAACAGTACACATCGATATTACACATGTATATTGTTTGTCATTGGATGGTATGTTCTCGTGTGTTTAATTAGATTGGACAAAGTTTATTTCTATAACGCTGCTAGTCATGTCTCTTTCATGTTGTTTCTTTTAGCGAACTCCATGTCAGTAAGATTGTATACATCATTGGTTAATTGACTCACCAAAACATACACGTATATAGGTGTATTATGACTATTTTTGTAGACACCTTTATTCAGTATTTTGTTATTAATGCACACATATCAATATAAGCAGCTCCATGAACAGTTATACAATCATGTTTGCCACGAACAGTAATCAGATGTAAGTAGAAGACACAGTGTATATCGTATGTCCAAACACCGATATCGGTTACAATAAAAAGTTCCATTACGTGAAGATATGCACTTATTCCTTACTTACAATACTATTTGAGATAAGAGCGAACTGTGGCGTGATTACATACAAAAAGGAATCCATAAACACAACGGTTAAAACATATATTGATTTAAAAGCGTAGCTATGACATATAGGAAATTGTATTTCAAGTGGAATATTTGTCGCTGAAATACGCAAAATATGATCACATTAGATTCGCCACGCATCGGTCGCTGATTTGTTTTGTACATACACTGTGAGCACGGCGTTGTTATGGTGCTGTTAAGCGTAACCCCATTGAACGTACCCAGAGGTTTGATTACCATAAATAGGATAACTCACTTTGAATAAAGAATATAATGTCGATACCAAGTGTTTTTCGTGAAGTTTCTTTAAAAAATTCTGGTGGATAAAATTTCAATGGAGATAAACTAACCATGCTTCGTTTGATATTAGTTGATTCGAGCATGAAAAGAGTTTGTGAACTCGCCACCAAGCCGGCTCGTTCACAAACAGTTGTCAGAGTTATAATCGAATCCCTGAATATCCAACTCGACAGAGCACGTTTATCTCCTAAATAGCGCACATTGAAACATTTCCGGTACAATTGAATAAATTAATGGATTTGCATAATATGCATATTAGTGTGAGACTGTGAGTATATCAATTGACGTTCGTACTAATGAACCGAGAATAAACCCATTTGCAAACAGGCAATTATAAGGTAAGACTACATTTTCTTCCTGGGTAGCGGAATTCAATATGCAGTGTTTTCTGATCGCAACACATTACGTAGGAACTACTTAGAAATAGATAATTGTTACTTAAATTTCAATGGCAGGTACCAAAACAACGGGTCGATTGAAAGTCAAATGTGAAATGTTAGATTGATAAGCTTGTAGGGAGAGCTTCACATTGCTATCTGTTTAGATTAAACACAGTTTATTTTCGAAACAATTGATTACATGCAAATTTACAATTGTTATATACATGTATGCAAGTATAGTAAAAGAATGAGTCCATTTGCATATACTTATGTATATAGATAGAGATGAATTTCGTTGGAAAAGGAACGCCAATAATGGTGAGATTTTTATCGCCGTCCTTGCACCAAGCAAAGCCTGCTTTTGGAAATTACATTCATATAGTAATGTAAACATAATTGAATTTACTCAAAGTTGAACTTATGTTGGTTATAATTTATTCTGTACTTCCTAATAAACTGAGCTGTCATTATGAGATCGAACTTCATCATATTTGTTCAATGTAGTGGAACAAATGTATCACGTTGATCACAAGTCCACTATAATCCGGAATAGAAGAGATGTCAGTAGTAAGTTTAGTAAAACTCAAGCAATGAAATGAACATCTTAAGGCATAGACGCACTATTTGCCACAAGTTCCTCAGATTAAAATTTGGATTTAACTCGGAAATCTGTCTGGAATATCTGTTTTAAATTAGGTACATGTTATTAATGTGACACAAATTGAAACCTTTCTATACTAACTACTCATTGGTAAGTAGTTCTCTTATGAAATTCGAGATAATAAGTTCAGCATACAACCATGATTGTGTCGTTTATTGAACTTATTACATGTAAATAAAGGGTTAATTATCATCAATCCGTTGGAAATGATAAGACCTTTCGTATATTTGATGACATAAAATGTTCACTGGCTGCAATGCCAAGAAAGCTATATATCCATCTGTAAACGATGTACTCATAGCCGACCGATGTGGTTAGGTCGTGGATAGGACCGTCGCAGTCTGCATGGGGTAGACGAAGTTGGCATGGGTTCGAACAATGTGTGGGAACTACGACTGGTTTCTCTGCTAAGGTTTATCTACCGAGCAAAGTTTCCAATTCTTTACATTTTGCTCATTTTCGTGACATCATCATACTCAAAACAATCTTTTTGCCACGCGTTTCCTCACATAATTCCAAAAAGAAGAATCAATGGTTGCACAAGTGAAGGTTTGTAATATTTGAATATTTGTCCCAAAATCAGTCAGTTTATGGCAAATTTTCAAATGTTATTGGGAAATTACTCGGTGTTTGTCAGATGCCAAAGAACATTCTTCATTTCCACAGCATTTTCCCAAACTAATACTCAGAAATTCGTCGTAACTTTGGATATATGGAGCCCATAACATCCACCGGGGAATGATAACCGAGAATACAAATGAACCGAGAATAAACCCATTTGCAAACGGGCAATTATAAGGCAACACTTCATTTTCTTCCCGAGTGGTGGAATTCATTATGCAGTGTATTGTCTAATGACAATACACTACGCAGGAACTGCTTAGAAATACAAAGATAATGGTTACTTAAATTTGAATGGCAGATACTACAACACGGGTCGATTGAAAGTTAAATGTGAAATAACGTTAGATTGATAAGCTTGTATGTAGAGCTTCCCATTGCTACCTTTGTTCAGATTAAACAGTTTATTTTCGAACACAATTCATTACATGCGAATTAAAAGATGTTATATACATGTATGCAAGTATAGGAAATAAATTTAACTCTGTTCATTTTGCATATGCTTATATATTTATATAGATAGAGATGAATTTGGTTGGAAAATGAACGACAAAAATGGTGAGCTTTTTATAGTCGTCAATTTTACCAAGCAAAGTCTGTGTTTTGAAATTAAATTCTTACAGTAAAGTAAACATAATTGAATTTAATAAAAGTTGAATTTATGTTCGTTATTATTTATTATGTACTTTCATCACATTTGTTCAATGTAGTGGAACAAATATCATATATCACGTTTATCACAAGTCCGCTATAATCAGGAATAGAAGACACGGCATCAGTAAGGTGAGTAAAGCCCCAGCAATGAAATTAACTTCTGAATGCATAGACCCAATTTTTGCCACAAATTCCTCAGATTAAATTTTGGACTTTTCTCGGAAATCAGTCTGGAAAATCTTTTTCTTTTAATTTGGTACATGCTATTAATATGACAAAAATTGATACCTGTATATACTAAATGCTCGTTACTTAGTAGTTCCCTTGTGAAATGTCGAGATAATAAGTTCAGCACACAACCATGATTATGTAATGAATTGAACTTATTACATGTAAATAAAGGGTTAATTGTCATCAATCCGTTGGCAATTATAAGACCATTGTATATTTGATGACATAAAATGTTCACTGGCTGCAGTGCCAAGAACGCTATATATCCATATGTATATCCATCAATAAAGGATGTCCCCGTAGCCGACCGAGCTGGTTAGGTAGTGGATACGACCATCGCAGTCTGCATGGGATAGGCAAAGTTGGCATGGTTTAGAACAATGTGTGGAAACTACTCCTGGTTTCTCTGCTGAGGTTTAATTACCGAGCAAAGTGTCCGATTCTATACATTTTGCTAATTTTCGTAACATCATCATACTCAAAACAATATTTCTGCCACGCGTTTCCTCACATCATTCCAAAAGAAGGATCAATGGTTGCACAAGTGAAGATTTGTACTATTTGAATATTTGTCCCAAAATCGGTCATTTTATGGCAAATTTTCAAATGTTATTGGGAAATTACTCGGTGTTTGTCAGATGCCGAAGAAAATTCTTCATTACCACAGCATTTACCCAAACTAATACTCAGAAATTCGTCGTAACTTTGGAGATATGGAGCCCATAACATCCACCGGGGAATGCTGTAGCGAACAATGTCAACTATAACTCGAATTTTGTTTATCAAGCAAATCTTGTGAAGGTTCCTTTCTCTATAGTTGATATGGCAAGAAACGTGGCCAACAGAAAATAGGTAGGCATTTTGTCTCAGTTATGAGTCCTGGGGCAGACCATGACAGGCGAGACAGTAGAATTGTCGTGAACTGAGATTACATGTCAGAAACATTTATGAGAAACCAATTTCCAACTTATGATATTGTTTAGCAATTTCTAAACTTATTATATTAAAACTATTATTTATCTATGATGTTTCCTGGCTCAATAGAAGGGTCTGGGACAGACTGAGACGGAATTATTTTCAATCAGTTGTTATTTGTCACTCATGAGACAAACTTATTTGACTGGTACAGGGTGTGACGAACCAATTTCTAAAATTATCATATTCAAAACATTATTTATCTATGATATTTCCTGGCTAAATAGAAGGGTCTGGGACCTACCGAGACAGAATGAGTTTCAATCGTTGTTATTTGGCAATCATGGTACAAACTGATTTGACTGGTACAGGGTGTGATATACCAATTTCGAAACTTATATTAAAATAGTATTTATCTATGTTTCCTGGCTCAATAGAATGGTCTAGGACAGATCGAGACAGAATGATTTTTAAGCAATTGTGTAGCAATATCGAAACTTATTATATCAAAACTATTATTTATCTATGATGTTTCATGGCTCAATAGAAGGGTCTCAAGTTGTGACCAGCCCCGTCTAGATGACTAAATGGAAATCCAGTCTCTGTATATCGTTTCCCATTTGCGGTCTGTTACAACAACATGTAATTGAAGAGTACCCATAGTACATGTATGGTGTATAGAGCAGGCACGTATATAGGAACGGTGCGTGATGGCAGTGTGGTTTTGAAGGTGGTAGGCATAGGAGCGCATTACCAGCCCATGTGGCAGAAACAGTAATCCCGAAATTAAATGTTATCATCTCAAAGATGAATACTTGTTTTGTAATAATTAGTATATTATGTTCAATTACTCAGCTGTTCGTTGTGTCAGTAGCTCCCAGGAATCCAAGTTCCCATCTACCCAAATCATACAATAATGCATGAAATCTGATTATCTTTCAGTATTCAAACCATGTAAAGCACCATCAGAATTACATGAGCTGACGTTGGCAGCAAAATTGAATGTCAAAATAATGATAAGTATCAAATGATCATGTCATTTTATCCAGGAATTTACAGAATAGCATGGTGCGACATTGCTCCATGCACACAACGAATGTCTATGTCAAGCTACATGTATATCGATTAGCGTAAAGTCTTCTTATTTTTTTCTCAAATACACGCGCATTACATTAAAAAACATAGATTGTTGAGTGTGGTCAATATATAACCATCTTCATTGTAATCACCTGATTGGGAATGTCTGGATGATACACAAACAGCTAGATGATACATTTATATAAGAAAACATAGATGACAAGAATTCGCATCAGAGATGCGGAGTTGGTTGTGGTATAGCTTCGCGAAAGACTTGGATTGATAATGATAATCGTAGCTGGCTCTCTTACACAACATTGTTGAGGAAGCCTGACAAAAAAAATATTCCTCCACGAACCGACCTCACCAATTATGTGTGCTGTCGTGATAAAAATAAATATTATTGTGGTATTGCGATCAAAATTCACAAAAATATTAACACATATGTTCAAATTTGTTCAAGTTATCGCGCACAAAATTCACGAGCAACTCAGCCCACAATACGCGGGCCTGGCCGGTTTTGGACTCGATCAAGACATTTAAAATTCACAAAAATGAACTAATTAAGGACCGTAATTCCACCCACAATAGACCGAGCGAGCCTTTTATACAGAATTAACAACAAAATCAGTTGATATGTCTCCAAGTAGGCCTATATACATGTAATTGCGCTAACACGATACATATTCACAAAAATGAATTTATTAAGGGTAGTAACTAGCTCCGACGACAATATGCGGACTTGGCCTTTTCGAACTCGACCAAAATATTGTTGAGCAAGTCTCAAATATTGAATACCAGCGAAATCAGTTGATATTTGTTCAAGCTATTCATTTTGTAGATGCCCGCCCGTCGCCCACCACCGCCGGCAAACCGATCTAGCCAAGCTAAAGGTCGAGTTTTGTTTGAGGAAAAAAACTGGACCAAAAATTGCATGGCTTATATACTCACATCGGATATGTGCAGAATTCAACATCATGCTGTGGAGAAAGCGAATCGTGCCTGGTGATCAAAACTCAACCAAGAACTAGCAGTGATACACACCCACGACCCACGGCCACTCTATATAGGGGACCCCGTCGATGACGCTTTAATTGTCGCCGCTCTTGCGGTAATAATGTTGTAATGCATTTTGTCCATTTAATAACTAATGGGATCGATATATAGGACTATGTCTACGTTGTGATAATGTATATTACCCCACCTATACCATTCGAACTATGGCGCTCTAATAGCACCGCCTCTTAATTGTTTCGATCTCCTTCTGTAGAAAACGAAAGTACTGTTTAAAATCATTCTTAAGCCATGCTCACACAGAACGGATCGTGTATAGATAGCAGGTGGGTGGGCGTACGCACTGACATCAGACAGGGACGTACAGTGCTACCACCAGCCAGTACCGTTTAGTAGACGTGCCGCGACTCAGTTAGAAAAGCCGAAATCCGTGGCTGACCGAGACTAATACAGTCACAACGCTGTAAACATATGTTGTCGATGCGATCTACTTATTAAAATGATACCCTATCTGTGTGATGACTGTTCAGCAGATTCGCCGGAACTCGGTTGGAAAAGCCACATTCCCGAACCGACATAAATGGTAACGCCCTCAAGATCATATTATTAGGCATATGTAATATAACATATATTTGTTTCATGAATGCATCACCTCATGCAGAATTCCGTTAAGACAACTAATCCTTCAAATTATTACAACTACCGCTATGTTACGTTATCACGTTCTATCGAGGACACCAAACCGGAAGAGACCTTATTAACGCCACCGGTGTATACTGTGCTTGAAACTATAATATCCACTGGTCTTATGCGGGATTAGGTCGATGTAAAAGCTGCGAATGAGTCGCTTTAAAAGCTGTAGTGTTACCCCGAATGCGGTATCCTCAATAAAATAGTCCGACACAGATTATCACATGTGCTGATATTGATAATTACCACACCCTTTGGAAAGCATGCGATCGTGTGGTAATCAAGGATGGATTTCGACGAAATTTGATACTTAGGGGTATTTTGTCCGGGGAGTATTTTGGACGTGTCAACTCGTGACCCCGACCTGACATCGACCTTTAAAACAGTCAATTCAATGTCAAATTGGGTAAAACGGAGGGATATGTTTTTCAACTTTTACAATTGGTAGAAAAGTATCAAAAATGTCACAAAATTAAACGAAAACAACAATCAATGTATCATATGTAGTTAACAACACTATACTGGTACAGATTAAAAAATATGTAGCACATACTTACCAACCACACTATTGACTTTGTGCGCACGTACAGACAAAACAGTCAGCTAATTTCCATAAAAGAAAGTACAACAGGATTCAGGATATAAGAAACGCTTTGTTGACTGTTGAGAAATCCACATTTTATAGTAACAACACGTATTTAATTTAAATTTTTCCAAAGCCAGGGTATGTGTTGTGGTTCAACTTCATCAGAAAGGAAACAGCCGGACTTGACTGTGACTGTAATTGTGCAAGGTCAGATTCCCTCAGCAAGCCAGCTTATATTTTAACATGGCCATCCTGGTCCAAATACCAATCAGGATTAATCAAGAGATTACTCAATGAATTCACACCAGCCAGTTTACAATGGATACAGTCATTGCCAAATACTGCTGTGTGAAATCTGGTTGTGTCATTTCAAAATTCAGTCACTCGCTTCGAAAACATGAGAATTAAATCATGTTCTGTGCTGTAATATATGGATTTCTCAACAAAGCATTCTTGACAGAGAACTCCCCAACCAGGATTCAGTTTTGTTTGTGGAATTTCTCAACAACAGACCCTGTATGCGTGCACAAAGTCAGATTTCAGTTCGGAAGAAAGTATCAAATATTTCCAATTTCTGTCACAGGTAAAGTGTTATTTACTACATATAATATACGTATAGTTGTTTTTAGCTTCTCATGTGAAGTTTGTGCCATTTTTTCTTTTAGCATTGATATGTACCAATTTTCTAATTAAATGCTGCATTAAAAAATGAAAAAATTAAATGCTGCCTGCGCTTCCTTTTTCCTATAACAATCTACATTCCGTGTTATTTACTGATGCATTACATCCAGGCACGCTGTTGCATCGATAATGCTTTTAATGTCACAATGTTTAAAAGCATTCCCAGCGTCTTAATGTTCACCATTTTCACATACGAGTTATGGTACCTGGAATTAAAATATATCGATTAATACAATACGTGAAATACATGTACGTCGCAATATTTAAAAGAATTGACAGCTTGAAGTCACAAATTATAATAAACTGATGTGCCCGACGTCGTCCGGGTATTTAGGTGAACAATACTGAGCGAACAACGTTGAACAGTACTAGGAGAAAGAAAAAAAACTATTGTTCGATCGGTCTAGAAACATGCCTATATGAGCGTATATGGGCGAGGTCAAGGCCAAGGACACGGTCGCACGTGAAATTTAACCCGCCCATATTGTTACCGGGATCAAAGTAGGCCTACAGAACAAATTTGAGTCTGATCGGTCGAGCAGTTTTCGAGTCTATAACACACACATACATACATACATACATACATACACACAGACAGAAGTTCTAAAATATATAATAGACTAGCAGGTTAGCCCGCCACCGGCGGCTTGTCCGAAACATGACATTTTTTAAATATTTTTTTTTAATTTTTAGCTCCACGCGTTTCAATAAGAAAAATTTGTACCCGGTAGCTCCACCCGTTTCCGAGATCTGGTCTGCGCATGCGCTGCACGGGCGTCGCACGGGCTCGGCGACCCGATAAAATTTGTACCCGGCGCAAGATACATTCACATACCAAATTTCAAGTCGATAGCTCCACCCGTTTCCGATATCTCGTCTGCGCATGCGCTGCACGGGCGTCGCACGGGCTCGTCAATACGACAGCGACGACCACCTGGTCAAACTACACTCACGTACCAAGTTTCGTCCCGATCGGTCGAGGTGTTGGTATCTGATGCAAAAGACGAAATTGTGAGTGTTGGTCAATAGTCCCCGCCGTGAACCTCATCGTCGCAAAGAGCGGACAGTCAATTAACCCCGTTGTGAACCTCAATCACCAACGCGACGTAAACATGTGTTGCGTTCTAAAAATAGGAAAGCATTTTCTCTCTGCATAATTCTGCAGATGCTAATAACGTTGCTCCCCGTAGGTAGCAATATCGTTGTTGTTGATATTTACGGCTTGGGGGCTATTTTCTTATTTAGCAAGTTTGAGCTCAATCGGTTCGAGTCTATAAAGGACACACTCATATATATGACACTTCCCGTGGGTAGCAAGTTTGAGCTCAATCGGCATTCCCTGGAATTTCCCGTAGATTGGCAGATTCCAGTATCTTTTTATAACGGTATATCTGGGGAGAAATCTGATGCTATATTCGTGATTATCTGGGATGATTTCGGTATATAACTATATACTGTAAAAACAAAGCGCGCCATCCGTGCTCGCAGGGTTGGTCAGAAACAAATGTTTTTTAAATTTAATGTATGTTCCGTATATCTCTCTGCAGATGCAAATAGCGTTGAATGGCAAACAGACGCTCTTTATAGAGATGCGTCAAAAACAAACGCTCATTAAATATTCACTTGATTAACCCACGCCGTGCCTTTGCGGTGATTTGAGATTGGAGAACGGGTGCTCTGAGCTTTTCTAAACTGCGACCACGGTCGTGTCGGTGTGATTTGACACTTACATAGGAAGTTTGAGCTCAATCTGTACACGCGTTTTGGATTCTATGAAGTACACACATACACACATATATACGAAGTCTCAAAATATATAGTATAGATAAAGATAATGTAATACAAGTAAAGTAAGTAACCTTCACCATTTTTCTAAGTAATATTCACCATCATACTAAGTAACGTTGACCATTATACTAAGTAATGTTGAACATTATACCAAGTAATGTTCATAATTGTACTCGAAAATTAATGTTCACAATTATACTAAGTAGTGTTCAATTATAGTACGTAATGTTCACCATTATACTAAGTAATGTTCACCATCATACTAAGTAATGTTCACCATCATACTAAGTAATGTTCACCATTATACTAAGTAATGTTCACCATCATACTAAGTAATGTTCACCATTATACTAAGTAATGTTCACCATCATACTAAGTAATGTTCACCATCATACTAAGTAATATTCACCATCATACTAAGTAATGTTCACCATTATACTAAGTAATGTTCACCATTATACTAAGTAATGTTTACCATTATACTAAGTAATGTTCATAATTATACTCAGTAATGTTCACCACAATACTAAGTAATGTTCACGATTATACTAACTAATGTTCACCATTATACTAACTAATGTTCACCACGATACTAAGTAATGTTCACCACAATACTAACCAATGTTCACCAGTATACTAAGTAATGTTCACCATTATTACTAAGTAATGTTCACCATTATACTAAGTAATGTTCACACGATACTAAGTAATGTTCACCATTATACTAGCTAATGTTCACCATTATACTAAATAATTTCCACTATAGTTGCTTTATAATATTCACCATAAAATTCAGTAATATTAGTCGTATACAAATTGAGACAAATCTGCAGGTTTCCCAGGGTTACCCAGCACTTTATCAGTATTTTCTATTCCAGATCTACTGTATGGTTCTTTATATATTGAGCACACATTATGATCTCAACTTTGTGTCTTAAGATATCCTACGTAGACTACCTTGAGTACAGCTATACTCTCAGCTACAAGATTAGTATTTGGTTCAGTGAATTTCCATCAGTCATCAGTATTCCTAATAATTTTAAAACGAAAATAACATTAAATATAACAGTGAAAAAGATGCGTTAAATATTCATGAACACACGGCAGTTAAAGCACACACACTCTCTCCCTTTCTCTCTTTCTCTCTCTCTCTCTCTTTCTCTCTCACTCCCTCTGTATCTCGCTCTCTGGCCTCAGCAGATTCATCAATTTTCTACGCTTATCAAATTCATCATTATCATGTTATACAATTTTTTTCGAGAAAATATTGAAGACATGAGCAAGGGGTTCACCAAGAGATAAAGCACAAGTTTTCAATACGCGGGGACTAATTTTGTCTGGGCCACAAGCTTTAGATATTTTAAAGAGCATTGATAATTTCGGTTGTCGAAATTTCTACCTCACTTATTGCTATATCAGAATTAGAACTTAGAGGAATAGAGTTCAGGTTTATGTCGTGCGAGGAATCATCAACTTTAGATATTTCGCAAAAGTATTCATTTAAGGCATTCGCTTTATCAGAGGGTGAAACCAAATGACAGTTGCCAGACAGAAGTGGGGGTATGGCTTTGCGATTGTTTTGGAAAATAATTTGTTGTAAATTTTTCCACCAGGTTGATTTATCAGAGTTTATATCATTTAAACTGTGGTCAATGTTTGTGTCATAATCAGACTTTGCTTTTCTCACGGCGTGTACACACTGATTGCGCTCAGTGCAAAAGTTTGCCCAAGAAGTCGAGGAATTATTGTGTTTCGCTTTTTTATGTAGCCTGTTGCGTTTGCGCATTAGTTTCTTTATGCTACATGTAAGCCAAGGGGGACATCCTTTTCATAGAAACAGTTTTACTTGGAATATGTCTAGTTCAGACATTTTGTATGAATTCGGTTAAATGGTTGGTAATCGTAGTCAAATTATTATCAGAATAACTGCTTCTAAAATCCCAATTGAGGGAAGTAGTATTCATGGCTTCGTAATCCGATTTGTCGTAATACCAGATATGTCTTTTTGTCGACGATTGATTCGATAAAGGTAGCTCGATGTCGAGCGTAACTGGTGAATGGTAACGAACGCGGTCCTCAAAGAATGTGCCAATCACCTCCGTGCCACCGATATACTCACTACAATTAGAAAGAAACAGATCCAGGATATTTGATGACGTTTCAGTAAAATTTATGAATGATGTCACCAATTGGGATACACCACAACGTGAGCATATACCATTAATCTTGCCATTGTTACCTCCTTTATAGTCTTCATTAAAATCACCACATATAATGACATTGTTCACATCGTCGATGGCATTTTTAATATTCAGCTCAATATCGTCCCATAGTGAAACTGTTGATTGCGGGGGTCTATAAAAACACCCGATAATGATATTTTTCCCATGAATCTTGATTTCAACCCATAATGATTCTAAGCCTGGTACGATCAGATCAGTGCGATGTTTATAAGGGATTCAATCGCGTATATAGATACTAACACCACCGCCGGTTGTTTCTATCATTTCTGATTGGTTCATGAAAGCCTTGGAGATGGATTTCGGAATTTTCAATTGATTTATCAAGCCAAATTTCTGTGAACAAATATCGAAATGTATCGCTGCGGCATTTAGTATTGTTGTCATTTTATGTCTAATACTCTGGATATTCAGCTGCATAACAGAGCAAGATCTTCGTTGCCCACCTTCACGAATTGAACCCGGCGAGCACTTTGTATAGGAGAAAAACTACACTATTCAAGGAGGTAAGACTTTTTTGGAAATATACTTATCTCTTACGGATGCCCTGTCAAGGTCAGCGTTGCGTTTTTTCCTGAGTATGGAGATGGTGTCTTCGATTTCTTTAAGAAAACCTATTAAAACAGCTTTCTTTCCTCTGTTCAAACCAGCTTTCCATCGAGCTTCAAACGCGGCACCTTCTTCTATGTGGCCAGATATAGTTAAGTTAATGAAACCGTCGACAATGAGATGACTCAGTTCTTGGTTTGTCTTTTTGTCTGGCCTTTTGCTATCTTCCTCCTGATCTTTTGTTATTGTCAAGAGTTTCAATCTATCAGTAGGCCTCGAAAATGAAGATGTGCTCTTGTAGTGGTCATAGTAGTCTTTCATATTATTAACTGCTAGCTGGTTTTTAGCAGCACTACTCATTTCAGCACCCGACAACGTACACATATGCGGGTTAGACTTCGGGTCTGTGTAGTTTGATTTCCGCAGCATTTGTCTCCACCTCAGAATCTCCCGATCCAACTTCAGCACTCGAATACCTGGGGGGTCTTCTTTCTCTCATATATGGAGCGAACTCTTCAGTCGGGTTGAGCTGGCTCTCGTTGTCTGTATCATCATAGGTGTCATCTGTTGTATCAACCTCAATGTCCTCTTCCGTGACTTTGTCAAACACAACCTGGTTCACATTCTTGAGACTAGCAAAAACCTACAACAAAAGTAGAGTTGTTTTAATTGTAGGGTCTTTGATTTTGCAGGCATGGCAGATAGGTGTTATGACGGGAAGCGAAACATATGCCCGCGATATGTCACCCACGGGAAAAGAGTGGGTTTACGGGACGGACTATTACAGGGTAATGCTTGATAATGTAAGTGTATTATTATAACACTATTCTACATATTGTGTATTTGCAATAGAGTGAGTTAATTTATTAATATTGTTTTATAAAACTGATTAATCGATTACAATGTACACTAACAATGTTTTCATTACTGATTTCAGACACATAGCAGAGTAGGATTCATAAATCATGCCGGGTCTGCTGGAGGTCCGGCCACACCAGCGGCGAGTACACCATCCTCTCCTGGTTCAGAAACCAGTTGTTCCACTACCAGCAGTGGTGTATCGGCTGGTCTCATACTGTCACCTTCAGCTCTGCTTCACCAAGTCCAAGACAAGTCGACAGCCACCCATAATGTCCTGGCGGGTGCCAATATTTGCACTTTCTGTTGCAACGTTTACACAGAGGATGACAACGCGGTTAATCTGTGGCTCGGTTGCGAGGCGGATATGGACCCGAAATGTCCAAACTGGGCCCACGCAATCTGCGCGGGTGTCGAAGGGGATGCCGAAAAAATATAGGAGTTTATCACTTTCAAATGTCCTTTCCACAGGGGCGATCCCCAGGATCCAAGCAAGGGAGGTATGTATCTAATTTTGCTAAAGTAATATTGTTAATTAGAATTGAACTGTGGCAAATCTGTTATTGCAAATCCAATACTTGAAATCAACCCATGTTTCACCCAATTATACTTGGTCGTTGTTGTTGGACTTGTATATGGTGTTGACAAGCTGACACTGCGATGGTACCAGGTATTTGATTACTGTATTATACGAGACCCAGGTATCTGTTTCAAGTGTATTGAAATACTAATTTGATCATCTATTGTCTCCGGATAGCAATGTTCTTGATGTGGCACCTTCCACGTGCTGTATTCCAGCGAGATGCAGAGGTGGTCGTGGTAGAGGTAGAGGTCGTGGTGCCGATCTCATTATGGATGAGCCAGGCACTTCTGATGGTAATGTGTTGGCGGTGGCACTTTCGACATGTTCGGCTCCCACGATATGCAGGGGTAGTCGTGGTAGACCTAGGGGTCGTGGTGGTAAAAGAGGAAGGGGTCGCGGAAGTCAGTAATAGAATTTAATAAAATGTCAAATGTTGTATCCCACATTTGTGGCTTTTCCTTGTCACAATTGTCATTGCTTATGTCTCTTGTCACACAGTGTCGGTAACAAGGGCTATGAGAAGAAGAAACATTAACTTGATTGAGGCAGCCAAATGGGTCTCGTTAATGTATGCGCTTGAGATGTCCCATTTGACTCATTATTTGCAGACTACTAGTTAATAAGAAGTGCATTTCTGACATGACTAGCGCTAAGAAGTGAATGGCGATAGTGCTCAAACAACTGTTCTCTAACCTTTTCAAGTGAGTCAACGCTGCGAACCGCCCGAAACCATCGGTCTTCGTTGGGGACGCCTGTGGTAGACACATCTTTATTCTTCGGTTTCTTGCCTCTAGAATGAAGTCGCCTCCTTCGGACTGGCTGATATTTCCAGAGACGTTCATGGACTGGTGGTTTAAAATATACTCCTTAACGTTCTGTGGAGCCTGTTGAAGCATCAACCTTTCTCGAAGAAGAAGTTCTTGGTAGAACGGCGCATTAAATATATGAAACAGTGGTGAAAACTTCAACTTGGCCGCCTCAATCAAGTCGGTGTTCCTTCTTCTCATAGCGGCACGGAATATGTGAAGGCTGAAGCCATACGAAACAGCTGCGCGGAACAGGAAAGTGTAGTTTTGGTTCGTTACTGTTTGGAGCCATGAATAGTAATTATCGGTCGTTGCAGCAGGTCCCTCTTCAATGGCATGCCGACAAAATGGCATCAACAGTTCATCCAGTGTGCCATGAAAAACATTTTTTAAATCTGCCAATATTTATTATTGTCTACCGCAGCTTGGCAAGTTGCAAGGGCCTTCAGCGATCGGAAACCAACATTTTGGCGATATCGATTAGGCAAACGTCCCACAGAAGTTTAAACATGGTCTTGGTCATGTGCATTTCCAGTTGGCCTAATCCTGGAATATGCAGAATGTTGCCAAAAGTCTTGCACTCACGAAGCAGCTCATCATCCATAGTCTTATCGTGTTGTTCTTTTAGATGTTTTTCAAAACATTGCTTTCCATCGACCGTGGAATCACAGACATTACATGTAAACGAATTTTGAAACAATCTGCACCCATACAGAAATGGAATACCATCACCTCCAGCAATGGTCCAGTCCCTCTGGTTCAATGCCCTCTGTTGAAGAACTTTCAGGACGGTTGTAATGGTAGCATAAGAATTTGGATTAAGCATGAGGGGGTCTCCAAGAACTTGTGTGGTAGTTGCAGTGTACGCACCCCGGCTGGAACGAATGAGTATGGATCGGAAGATGATGCAGCATGTGGATGATGAATGTCCTTGTCTATATGGTCGGTGAATGAGTTACCAGTACGAATCTGCTGTTTTGTAATGATGTCTAGTCTATTCTGTATGAATGATCGAAGTTGATGGCGCACAGGATCGGTTGCTGTTGATTCTGGCAGTGGGAGTTTATCGAGAGAAGTGAAATCATGAGGCTTCAATCATACCTTTGGCGATAATAAAGGGTCTGTCTGTAGGGAACTGCTCTTGTCTGGTGTGAAATGGACTATCGTTGTCGACGCACTCAATTCCGGTTTCGAATCAGCAACAACACGCCACCTCTTGGACAGAACTTGGTTGTTGTCAAAGAATGTGATGATATCTGGCGACGAAGGACATGAAAGAGGGATTGATCCTTGGATCCCGTACCATTTAAGAATTGATGTGTAAAGACCCAGACGGACTGATGAATGAGTTCAAGTTAGCAACTGTCTTGCTGCCGGTGATAAAATAGCTGACGAGGTTAGTGGAGAAAGATAATGGTCCAATGTAATTCAAATTCCTAGTGTGTAGTATCTGCTCAAGAGTAAGTATCAGGCTGCTGTTTTTCTTCGGTGGTATGGGTTCCTTGATATCAGTGGCTGACTTCAGAAACGACAACAGGACTGGGTTGCACTCAGAGACAATACTGCTGTTTGTTGTTGGAGTAGCGGCGGTGAGATCCTGTGCATTCTTCAGTGAACAATCATAGATGTCGCTCTGTATTGACTGGCCCAAAGCCCTCGCAATGTCGATGAGTTCCTGAAGAAATATTAATTCAATCAAAGCATTCCGCATACTCAATGAAGGGCAGGTCACTCTATCTTCTTTTAACAAATAAGCCGACGACTTATATTTTCTGGATATCAATTGTGTGAGCAGTATTTGTATCACACATGATTCAAACCTTTTTGTCGAAGAGCATGGCTGCGACGGGTGCTATGGTTGAGACTATTACACAAATACCACTATTTTATGATAATACTTATTATAAGTATTATAATAACATAGTGGTATTTGTGCAATTGTCACAACCAGGAAACGACCACAATGAGCGACAGTTGTCTCAATTTTCATATTGCGTATGATTTCGATTTTCATGTTCGGGACATTCCCAAATCGCATTGAGTTATTTTAAACCCTAATAGACATGTGCAAAAAAATGTCTATTAAGAGATGCCCTCTCCGTATGATTTGTCGATTAGTGATTTACCCAATTGCATCACTATTTACTGAAACTTTAATTATTGATACAACATGATAAAAAGTGAACATTTCACCATAAAAATGATAATGGAATGATATTCAATCGGACGGGGCATCTTTGAAAGTGTGTCCTGCAAAAATAAACTTTACATGTATCTCGAACCTTAGTGTAAAATATCCCAGACTGTATTTCTTTTATAAGCCTTATAACGTCTGTTCGCCCCGCTCTTGAAGTGGTTGGCCCGGATTGAGCGGTTGGGTCTGTGTCCGCGCATCCAGCTTTGGAGTAGCATGTAGAACAGATCCAACCTCTATATTTGGCAGAACTCGGCAGGTCTCCTTGTTTGATGAGGGCATCTATCGTATCCATCTGGAACAATAAATATAGATGTATATAAATGACAAACCTCTAATTAAAAAACGAGATAAAGTAATCAAATACTCGTCATCATCACGGATGAATTGTAATCATCACATTTATCAACAGTACTAGAGTGGTGAATTTTTTTTATAGATCATTGGGTATAATTTTGTTACGGTAAAACATCACATATTTTTCTTTTCATGGCAGTGCAGATTATCTGCATATTGACATCCTTGTGCTTCAATGTGAAGACATAATATTACATTTCATCAATCATAATCGCAGATAGTCTATAATCAAGGTTACTGTGAATAGAATCACGTCACGGTTAAGCCTCATACTCACTTTTAACTTTTCCCCAGCTATTTTCGTTAAGGTCGATTCACCTTCTGTACATTCAGTGTACTTCTTACAGCTGCATGAAGGTTCTTTCCTCTTTTTACATGTGCTCTCCATTTTACTGTGAACACTGTCAAATAAGACATTCTAGTGTTCACACGTTGTATGGCTAATATTTTCTTGTGATGCGTTACATAGAGTTCCAGATTTGCTTTCTCACTGTTGAACAAGCTAATTTTTAATTAAAAAAAAGTGTTAAAGTTAATTTATAACGCATATAGCGGCATACGTTCGTCTATGTGTAATACTACTGTGAGAATTCAGATCTATTTCGTGATAAATCACCTTTAAATGCGAGATGCATGTCTATTATTTCAATTTCCCGCGATGTGGAAGAAATATTATCGCATAACGAATCGGCTTTCCGTACTTTTTTAAACAAACGTGGTAGGTATTCCTAAATGTGTAAATTTTTATTGATTTCAACGTTTTGATTGGTCAATTGGGATGTCTTACGTCAGGGGTAATACCTATCGGTGAAATCCGCTGGAGAACTTCTCTTTCGAAATTGCTTTAATAGGAATGTTTTATGGATTTAAATAGGTATACGTACAATTTAATAGCTTAAAATATCTTCAGCGCAACGCTCTGCACAACCAATTTTAGCGGAAGTGCGTCAGTTTGATTCAGTACCGTGCACACTTCAAACTGGCTCTGCGCTGGCATGCGCCGTCTCCTATTTCCGACGCAAATAAACAAAACATGGATATGATATAGTCATATTTCATTATAATAGTTAAATATAGCTATAATAGTGGAATCCAGGATGTGCCTGACCTGATATACTTGTGTTAATATCGCAGAAGAAAATGCAGGACTCTTACTTTGTATAACCATGGATTACCCAAATATTTGTGTTTTGTTTTTCATGGCTTTCAAGGAAGGTTACCATGGATTATGATACTTTCCAGCAGGGTAAGCATATGTTCAATATTTTATCCTGATACAGTAAATATGAAATGTCTAATCAAAAAGATGAGATAGCATTATTCTGCCTTAGCTTATATATAGGTGCGTTTATGACGTATACTTTTTTCAACCAGTGAAATGGGGGGGGGGTCCGTTTCGGTAGACCAAATATAGGTCTTTTGTATGGGACTCAATTATCTAACAGCCTGACTTATATAGAGTGCGAGACATCAGTTCCAAATCAGGGAACGTGGGAGAAATATGCATGTATATATATCAGGTCTGGGTGAACCTGAAATGTAGCTACTATAGCTAGAACTAGCTATTATTGCTCGTTCTGGTGATAGCTCGTTTTGCACGGACTATCAATTCACGGTTCAGTTGATTTCCGGACTACCAGAGTCACATTTTAACTTGGCCTGTAGCAATGGTAGGTTTGGAAATTTCCTGAACACGCAAAAAATTGCACAAAATATGAGCCAAAGATAACTTTTGGGACTTAAACACCAGTAAATTTAGATAATATAAAACATTTTTGAGCAAAACCTTGCACCTTTGTGAGTCAGCAAGCCGAAGTCTTTTAGTTTTACAAGATATTCGTTCCTGCAACTTGCACAAAAATAATTTTTACGTCCATCATGGACAGGCCCGTGCGCAAAACATACCGGATTATCGCAGAATCACGCGCATTCACGTGTGGGGGTGCATCTCGTTGCTCATTCTGCGATGTATGGAAAGCTGTAACGACAAAAAATATTGAATTTACTGAAAACAGTGGTAGTGTAAACATATCAATATGCGTCCTTTTTCGTGTCCACGAGACATTTAAGAGAACGGATTGTATAGTAAAAGATGCAATCAATGTGTTTTGGGGTAAAAGAGCTTGGAATGAGATTTTAAATGATGTTTTCTTACATGTAGAAACGTGTGTAACTATGATGATGTTCAATGTTGATACTTAATATTTCACCATGTCAGAGTCGCATACTAGATGTGCAAACCAAAATTTAACCCGGGCAAAAACCACGTTGGGCAGCCTTCTAGGGCCGTCGAACACCACAGTGGGAAGATACCAGTGCAATTGGCGGCCAAGAATGAAAAAAGAAATAATCAGCTCAGTGGGAGGAAGGATACCATATTTATAAAAGTAAGTATGATTAAACTCTCAAATATTTCTATAAGTTTTCTGGACTTGATATGTGAAATTGCGGACTCCATCATTTGTTGACTTGACCAATATACACAGATAAGACATAATAAAGATTTACTATATCAGATTGATAGACAGAACTTGTCGTATTTCTCATTTATTATTACTAATGTACTTGTTCAATTATTTACCGGTATTTACATAAGAGGCACTATTACGTATAAAAATAGACCCGATCTATCAATATTTATCCCACATGTTATTGAAACGGTGTTCATTGAGCTTGTATTCGGAAAACATGAAATATATATCATAGGATGTATTTATAGACCTAACACGGCACCAAAAGCTGACTTTGACAAGTTTGCCTCTAAATTCGACGAAATCTTAGATATAATTAAAAATCATAAGACTTATATAATCGGTGATTTCAATATCGATCTACTAAATTTCGATGCGCACAATAAAACAAACGACTTTTTAAACAATGTATTCGCACGAGGATTCGTGCCCATGATAACAAAACCGACAAGAATGACCGATCACTCAGCGACCCTTATCGATCATATATACACAAATAATCTTCGAAACGAGCACTGCTCTGGTATAGTTACATGTGATTTGTCAGATCACTTTGGGGTATTTCTCACTGACACCGAAGGTCATAACGGACATAACCGATTAAAAACCCCACATGAAACCATGCGCACTCCCCGACGAAACTTTTTCCCAAGAAAATATTAATAAATTCAACGATACTCTTAAATCGTGTAATTTCCACTCGGTTTGTGATTGTAATAATGTAGATCAAGCATACGAAAACTTTTTGGATATCTATCTGACAGCATACAACGTAGCTTTTCCGCCCATTACCCGAAACATACCCAAAAAATTCATCAAACGCGAACCATGGATGACCACCGGATTAATAAGATCTTCACTTAAGAAACAAGAACTATGTAACCGTAAACTAAGCTCGCATTCCTTATCCATACGAATTCCTACCTCAAATATCGACAACTATATAACAAACTTATCCGGAAAAGTAGAAGCATGTATTACTGTGAAATATTAGAAAAGAATAAGTATAGTTTAAAAGAAACATGGAAGACCCTCAAAGGTGCAATAAAACGAGACAAAAATACGGACGGATACCCGAATGTTCTACATGATAACAACATACAGTTTACAAATCCTGACAAAATTTAATGACTATTTTTCCAATATAGGTCAAAAAAACACAGAACTTATTGAAAATCACACAGATGTAAACTTCCTCGATTATTTAACGAATAGACAAAGCAACGAGCTAAATATTACGCCCACCACAATCCAAGAGGTTATTTTAACTGCTACTCAATGAATGGAAAAACCAGCAGTGACTTCAATGGAATATCTACAAAACTGATGAAGGAAACCATATTTTCTGTAGCACCAGCATTAAAGCATATATTCAACTTGTCGTTCAAATAAGGTCATGTTCCCAACAAAATGAAAATAGCTGAAGTTGTACCAATACCGAAAAATAGTGACAAGGGGGATATAAACAATTATCGTCCAATAAGCATTATTCCCGCATTTTATAAACTACTCGAAAAACTCATGCAAAAACGTTTAGTTGATTTTCTTAATGAATCGGACATCTTATTTAAACATCAGTACGGATTTCGCCCAAACCATTCAACTTTTCATCCCATCATTCATCTACTGGATCATGTTGTGAAAAATAACGACAAACCCACGAAAGATTCCACCGTAGCCCTTTTTCTTGATCTGTCCAAAGCTTTTGACACAATAAACCACGAAATCTTACTTACAAAAATTGAACATTATGGAATTAGAGGCATGGCAAACAACTGGTTTCGAAGCTATCTCAATGAGAGACGACAATACGTAGAATTCTATGGAAGCAAGTCAAATCTCCTTAAAACATCATGTGGTGTTCCTCAGGGGTCCTTACTCGGGCCCATAATTATTCTCCTCTACGTGAACGATATGTCAAATTCAACTACTAAGGATCTATTATCATATGCCGACGATACAACCCTTATGGCCAGTGGGCAAAATGAAGCGTTAATCCAAAGTTATGTCAATAACGAATTAAGAAATCTATCTGACTGGTGTTGCTGCAACAAACTAGCCATCAATGCTAACAAAAGCAATTATATGCTCTTGCATCCACAAAACAATGACAAAAAATGGAATACAATTAAAATATATCTCAATGGAGCCGAACTTCGACGGATAGGGAACATGCGGAACGAATCGTCTGCCAAATTTTTAGGTATCCATATAGATGAAAACCTGACCTTTAATAAACACATTTCTATTGTATGCTCAAAAATAGCACATGCAATTTATTGCATTAATAAAGTTAAACAATTTCTCCCGAGCAAGGCTCTCAAAACATTATACTTCGCCCTAATTCAAAGCCACTTAGTTTATGGTATCCAAATATGGGGACATGTATCGGCAGTGAAGAAACTATATTTATTACAAAAACGAGCCATCAGAATTATATGTAACAAAAAATATAGAAGTCACACCGATCCTCTTTTCAAACAAGAAAACATTTTTTAAATAGATGATTTACATAAATTACATGCATCCATTTTCATGCATGATTGGTACTACGATCGCTTACCGGTGTCTTTTTCTGGTATGTATGACAAGAGAGCAGAACCAAATAGACGACAACCTAATCCTATAGTACAAAAAAAATTCAGGACCATCTCTTTTTCTAAAGTTCTCCCATACCATTCATTCCCCTTTATGTGGAATTCCCTAGAAAGTAAATATACCTCTAAACAATCAAGACATGTGTTCCGAAAACGTTTGAACACGGATATCATTAATACCTATTCAGCGAGCGTGCGATGCAAAAACCGAAGATGCCCTGATTGCACAAACGATACATAATTTTCTGATAACAAAATAAACAAAACAAACAAACAATACAAAACAAAATTCACTCTAGTATGCATGTTAATTGAAAAAAAAGAGGAAAAACAAAACAATTCCCAAAACCTCACTCACATTATTCCTACTCGGTTCCACTCACACGTGTATATTCATAATAATCATTCATTATATCGACCAAGTAGGTACCCATACATACATATGAACCACTTTTCGTACCATCGCCCTAACAACGCCTATATATTAAAAACCCAGTCTGCACACGATAAACGTAACCTAAAAACAATCAAGTTAATTCGGCCATCTTCATCATATAATCTGTCACTACATCCAGGGGTCATAGGAAGACAGTCAGCCATGACTATATCACCCCTAGCAATATACATGTATAGTCTATTAATATTATATTTATTTGTAATTGTACTTTCCATGTATGTGTATTGTAAATAAAATTATCCTATCCTATCCTATTATATGTGAAACTCTCCTCTACCCAGGACACATCTGGCGCATATGCTCATCTACCCTTAATCGCTGCTCCTTCACCATATCCTGCAACTCTTTAACGAATAGCACCAAGTCTTTTTTCAATGCCCGTTTCACCCCCTGATCCCATCTGACTTGCATCTTGTCGCTTTCCTCGACGTACCCACTCATTCGCATCTTTTCAGAATTGTGGTCGCCATCTTGACCAATTCCGGTTTATTCTTGTTGCAGATATCTTTTGCAGCCTCTTCTTCCTCTTGGGTGATGGTCAGAGTCCCATTGCTGTCTGGCATGCCGAATTTGGCTTTCTCGATTCAGTTTGAATAGTAGGAAGACATGGAGTTGGAGCAAAAGTTTGTTGAAATGCTCCAACTGGCTACTAGTACTCAGTTCCACACAGCCCATACTTGTATGAGGTAGTCTGGATTGTGGATCGCTGAATCCAGTCTTCCTCAGTTCCTGTCTCCATCGAAGAACCTAATGTGCGAAATACATACCTAATTGTAAATTGGTTGGAAATGTATGTCAATGTGGTTTGTTAATTTTGATATTCTAAGTGTTTGTTATTTCCAGTGACAGTCTTAGTATGGTCATGAAAACATACTCACCATTATGGATTTGACATTGATAATCGACTATAGTTTAACATGCCCTGTCGTTGCTAGGGCAGGTATGCTTTACCATATTCGTTGATTATTATTATTATTATAAATTGCTAAAGAGAATAAGGAAAAGCTAATATTCTTCGACGTATCAAAGGAGAGTTTCAAAAATAGATATCAAATTTCTGGCATACAAATTAATCGTTTCAATGTTCTGAAGGGGAGAGTGAAATGCTAGACTACTTGATATAATATTATGGCATTAATAATACGACAAAAAAATCATGTTATATGTGTAGTTAAGTGAAATCATAATGTTATGTATACATAACTAACATCTAGCCTCTAGGTGTATCATGGCATTACCAATAGGCACCAGGTCGAGAATAACTATTTGTGACAAACATAGATACCTCTCGAGCAATGGGCCTCTGACGAACTTGACGCTGGCTTTCAGTTCTGATGGTGGGCAAGTCGTCACTGTCGGCATCATTATCCAGTTCAACCTCAATGACACCGTCATTCTCAGATGATAAATCGAAAATTTCGAAGGAGTTCCTGCCACATATCATCCCCTTGAAAGTCTTCATTGCCTGTACCAAAATTATAAGTATGTTATTAGTGTCAAACGATATTTTGTATTATGTGACATGGACCTGCTTATTATTTTATAGAGTATATACTTTTCCACAAAAGTATGGCACACATTCAAAATGTTTGATCTGAGTTAACCCTTATGTGTATTCATTGTAATATTGCAATATAAGTATGGCATTGTTCTTGTAGGCCTTCGAACTTGCTGTCATGACTGGCAGCGAGGTATTTCTGTCATTGCGTGTGCCGTCTGGAAGGAGTTTCCATTTGGGTACCGTTGAATGGGCGGAGGTATTCAAGGTTAGTATAATTCACAATTGTATTACTAGGACTGTAGGGATATGCATGCTTATATTGGTAATTAAAAACAATTTAACTCTCAAAAGTGTTGGCAATCCGAGTGAAACTAAACTCATTGTATATTGCAGGAAAGCACACCAAAAGGAAGTACGTGCTTCACCCACGCACGTCAATCGCATTATCGTTCTTGGGAAAATAATTCGTATTTGCGTACGGAAATCACCGAGGTTTGCCGATTGCCACGCACGTATAGATATGGCCAAATTAAAGAGGGATGAACAGGTACAGTTATTCGTGTATCTATTTTCACCGTATATTTCTTCACCCGGAATGTAACCATTGTCCAGTGTGTTTATTAGGCAAGCAAATTATAGGAATTTCGCTGGTATTTGTTCTCTAAATTGTAAAAAATGATGATGTAACAGGAATTGTAGTCAATGGAAAACACTAGTGCGCAAAATTTAATTATCCACATGTTTACAGGTTCTTAATGCAACAATCAGAGATGCATCTTTAGCGACAACAGTTTCTGATCCCGTCACACCAGAGCCATCTGCTCCAGGTACGACAGGGCCGTCAACGTCAGCGTCTGTAAGTTTGAACAATAGTCGTATTATAAACATTCATATTAACTAATATTTAGGTAGCTGTCACTCAACCGATAACAAATATTTCGCGTTCATTTGCTGTCAAGGGAAGGCGAGTTCGGATGTACTCCATAAACACAAACGCTCCACTATCATCACCCGATGAGCAAATTAATCATATTTGAAATTATGAATTCCCTCATGTTTTTTTATTTATTAATGTGTACTGAATTGAACATTACTGTAATTGCAGATTGATCCAATCGATCCGACAATTAAACACATTGCAGAGAAGAAGATACAAACTGAGGCCGATGAACATGAGCTGAGCGGTTACCACGACTGCAAGGTGTGTGGGGTAACCCATGACACACCCGCGGACAAAACATTGGTGGAGTGTGGCTCGAGTGCCGTGGTATGAAGGGATGCAATAAGTGGGTGCACTCTGGCTGCGTGAGAATCTTCGGTGACCCTAAAGTCATCCGTAATAAAATCAATTGGGCGTGCAGATTCCATCGACATCTCTTGTATGATCCAAAAAAATAATTGTTTCTAGTAGTTCATCTTTACTCTTTTTGCAAATGATGTTTTCCAATAGCAATGGATTTGGTTATGTAGACTTCGATGGTGATCCTGATCATTCTGTTGTGTTAGTAGTAGTAGTAGTAGTAGTAGTAGTAGTAGTAGTAGTAGTAGTATTAGTAGTAGTAGTAGTAGTAGTAGTAGTATTATTATTATTAGTAGTAGTAGTAGTATTATTGTTATTATTGCTGTTGATGATGATGATATTTCCACTTCACATATACTCAATGTGACGAAGCGCACGTTTTACTTCGTATGCGGATCTTCCATCCACGGTCGTGTGTCTCAGCGTTCTTTTTGAAAAAACGTGATTGGTTCAATATTACTATTAGCATGTAGAATTGTGAATGTCGTAATCAAATTTGATCGGAACACACAATCAATAGCACGATTATGATTGCCAATGGAGTTTCTGAACTTATGCAGTATATCTTTCACAATACACGCCGACCTCAGTTGAACTTCCTGAATTTCATCGTATTTATTGTGGCAGCGTTACAGCCCGTCTATACATGGCGTTTGCAGCGTGCTATACCACGCATTTACTACGGCTCCAGATTTCTTTGATATTCGCGTATTGGTTGTTAAATGATTACACTGTAATGTACACATTCAGTCGAAAACTGTCCTAGAAATAATACTGATGTGCGTTCAAGACCGGCAGATGGCTGAATTTACCCGGAGAAAAACAATGATCTCTAGATAGTATTATGAGCAGTTGGTGATAGTGGTGCAAACCTTGTGATTGTACCAAGAAGCAAATATTAGTGGCATACGTTGTGAAGTTAGTAGATGAGCGACGTTTTGTAAGATTATTATATTCACCTCTTCCACCACATCAACACTCCTCGATTCTCTCATCCATCTACGTTCGTCGGGCACACCCAATGGCGAACACATTTTGATACGACGATTTCTGCTTTCAAGGATGAAGTCACCACCTTCGCCTTGGCTGGGATGACCAGAGACACTCATCGATTGGGTTTTGAGCAGAAACGTGGAGACATGTGTTAGCGCTTGTGCGATGGTCATTCGTTCCCGCAGCAGAATTTCTTGATAGTTTGGATGGAATGTACCATAGAATGGAGGTGATAGTTTAAGTTTTGTGAGGTTGATCAGATCAGAATTATTTCGCCGGACGGCAGAGCGGAACAGATGGAGCGTGTAGATATATTCAAAGACGATGTCGTTCATAAAGACATAGTTAGGGTTTCTTACTGTGTTGAGCCATTGGTTGTAGTTTTCTAGTGTTGGTGGTATGCAGCGTGTTAAACAAAAATGTCAGAAAGGAAGAAGGAGTTCGTCAGATGTTCCATGAAGAAAGATCTGCAGTATCTGCCAAGACTTGTGATGATTAGAAGCAGCTCGGCAAGTTGCTAACGCCTTTGGTGAGTTGAAGCCGAGCATCTTGGCCAGGTCCATCAGAATAACATCCCACAGCAATCGGGAACAGCAAGCGTACTGTGTTAATCTCCAGGTGGCCGAGCCCCGCTACTGGGATGATGTTGTCGAAGCAACGATGATGAGTAATGATGTCTTTGGCAATGGAGGTGTCGTGAGAAGATTTCAGGTGCTGTTTGAACGCCTCTTCTCCGTTAATGAGATCCTGATATATAGGACATTTATAAATACTGTTGATCAACTTACAGATAGCGAGAAATGGAACACCATCACCACCAACAATTGTCCACGATCGATGTGTTAACAGGCGGAGTTGGATTTCTTTTAGTACATCCATGATCGACTGGTGGGATGACGGATTGAGCATTATCGGATCTCCTAGGATTACCTGAGGTGGTGGCTGGTGAAACTCTGGTACTTCGGCATAAGGGTCGGTGGGTTGATTGGAGTGCGGCAAGTCTGTGGCTGATGATCGATGCATCGATGCTGTCCGTGTACAACCGTTGTGGTGTCGTTGGTCACGGTGTACAGCCGCAATGCGCTCAGATAAAAACTTGTTTCGCTAAGATGAAATAATGGATCGGCATGTAGTGTTGACAGATGGAAGGTTGCGAATGGAGTTGAAGTTTTTAAATTTTAGCCAATGTGCTGGAGAGAGGTCGAGATTAAATTGCATGTTGAGCTGAAAATTCGGGATGAAGTGGACGAGAGTTTTAGTGACGCTGACTTCTGCCTTAAAATCAGCTGAAACTTTCCAGCGCTTTCCAACGACCGGGTTGTTGTCCACAAATGTTATCACAGATCCTTCTTGTGGTGGTGGCAGTGGTTTGGCTGATACAACGTTAAACCATTTCAAGATCGACTTGTACGCTGCTGATGGTCTGATTGCTGCGCTGAGGTTGATGACTGTTTTGCTGGCAGTGACGAAATATGTTATTATTGTGATGATGAAAGATATAGGACCTGAAAAAGAGCATATAGACAAATCTTGTATGATTACAACGCTGGTTAGCTTCCGCAATTATACATGTATAAATTATATTCTCCTCTATGCATTGTACTGTAATTGAAGATCATAATGTTCAGTTTGTCCGTCCGTCTGTCCATTCAATCCGTCTGTCCGTGGACACAATTTTGTCCGGACATTTTATCGGCATTTTCTTTTTAAACTTTCCTGCAATTGGCTACATTCTGGCTACTTCGTTGGAATAACATGTTGAATACGGGTTTATACCTTAATCCCATCTGTAACCGGCCCATCACTAGTGTATCAAGCAATACGTTTTCTCGGTGATTATTTGCATTCAACTTACCTATAAAATTGAGGGATCTTGTGTGCAAGATCTGCTCATACGCCAGCACCAGAGACAATATTTTTTTCGTTGGAGTTTCCCGACTGTCGATGTTGACCGCCGTTACTGTTGCCAAAAAGGCTATGATAGCTTGGTTTGCTGCTGCAAGGAACTGCTTCGGTTCGATCATCAACTTTATGTCATCCGATCGATGATGCAGATTTTTACTGTCTTCTAGCACAGAACCAGACAGGCGTTCGCCAAGAGCTGCTGCTATATCGGTTATCTGAAAGGTGAAACAAAAGATAAATACATCATAATTTTAGAACCATCGGTCATAATTGAATACCTTATCAACGAAAACCAAAAAACTGTATCAAATTCTACATGGAAATATTATCCCTACATACAGTTGCACGCCAGTAATGTGTGGCGGTGATATATTTACATGTAAGGGTAAATAATGCATCAAATGTAGGATTTTAATAATATCTGCATGTGCATGTCTTACTAACTATTTAACACTTAATTAGTCCGTAATTAATCTTAACTGCACTTCACCATCCCTCATAAACAAATCGTATTGCTTTAATATTTAGTTTCGCGCTAAAACCTAAGTCAGCCCAATACTTTTATTGGGATGGGTTGGTTTAACCGCGAAATGTCAGCTGGTGTTCATTGTTGAAAAGAAGGTGCTGAGTTTTCAACAAACTCAATTATAAACAGTTAATTAATGGAGCTAAGGTTTTAATAATGTTTGCAAAAGTATTCTACAAGTACAAGGAGACATCCAGACTCAAAACTCATCGTTTAAGTATGTTCAATGTACTTTTATGTTCGTTTCAATGTTATATATTTTAACCCATTTTTCCTATTGTCGTCAATAGAGATCCACTTGTGATTCTCCATAATTGGAATATGTCCGTTTTATAATTATGGATAGTTCACTTTATAATATGGTAAACTATAATTAATTCTCATTTAATTGCATATTTATAGTTATAACATATTCATCTATACTTTGTGTTTGTGAAACTTCAAGTAGTAGTTTGTAGAAAGTCTCTGACATGAGCATTAATATATCCCTTATGTGTGTATAGGTTATGCTATTTTAACTAGTAGTATGATTGTGTAAGGGTGTATTATGTCTGTATGTTGGGATGTATACCTCTTCCCTTAATCTAGAAATTAGGACTTGTTTATTTATTTGTAGAGTCTACATATCTACATCTACACATCTACATATATGAACATGTACGAGATTAAATGCTATAGCTGCGACCATCTATAGTTGGCAGATTGATGATTGTGTATTGTTGGAGTTCTGCTTGTGATGAGAAGTTTTATTGATGAAAATATAATAGAGATTTAAAGTAATGTATTGAACTTTAATTGCCCCAGCACCTATTGTTCACTTAGAGAGCACCAGCCCAACAAATGAGGACTATTAAGCTGAGAGTCTGAAAGAAAGGCATAGACTTTATATGAAGATATTATTTAAACCTTGAGATAAATGTATATAATTCCATGGAACTATCTCGTGAAAAATAACTGAGTTAGCCGGACATCCGTGGAGTTATAAATGCATAACAATCTACAGTATACCAAATGGGGTAGCTACATGTATAGTTACTCTTTATATGTCAGTTTGTGGAATAGTGGAATTCCTATTGTTAACGATATCTGCTTCAATTATCGGCACATGCATCCGTATTTTTTTCAGTATGCATAACTGAAATAACTCAATTGAGATGCTATGCTTTGTGGTTACATTATTTCGACACTACTGAACAAATCTCGGAATCTTCGGATTCTCGTCACTACGCTTGGCATTGTAGTTTGGTCGGTTTCCACTATCATTGCTTCTGATGTATTCGCACCCAGCAAGTTTTCTTCTGCATATGCGGCACAACCTATTTAATGCAAAAAGAAAGAAAAAGAGAAATATATTAAAGTTAAACATTACAAACATATAAGTTGACAACTAATTAATTACCGGTATATTTAATGTCACACAACTGTTATCGTAACTTCCGTTGATATGGCCGGGATCAGTAGCGTCGTTGACTGGGGAGGGACTTTGGTTCTATTATAAATGCAGGTACTCATAATGATTGACTCACAAAAGCTACCCATTTAGTTAGCTACTTAAGATGATAACCAGTCATTATGCTCACATGTATCAAAAGTAATTAATGTGTGTCAAAAAACAGCACTTACCTGTACACAGATACAGCTGGTGTGCAGTGATATGGCCATGTTGTTTGAGCACATTGATGACCTTCTTTTTAACTCTTCCGCTGGTGATCTTCTCTACTACGTAAGCTGGAGTTGCCGAAGCACTGGTAAACTCTTCATGTTTATTGCATCCGCATGTGCCACCCGTTGTCGGTCTTCCTCGCTTCCCTGACATGATCTACAATATATAAGTATTTTCATCAATTTATCATATAACTGGTTCAATAGTATTTCGTTGCTAATATATCAATACATTATTCAAGAGGAATGTCATTATCGTCACCCACATGTGCAAATCATTGCCATTTCGTAAATATTGAAAACTGTATTGTATAACGAATCGGCTTTCCGTATTTTTTTAAACCGACGAGGTAAGTAGGAGTAATATCGATTAAAATCTTATTTCTTAAATTCGATTAGTCATTTAAATCACGTGATATATCTTGATCAAAATGGCGAATATTGTCAGACCATGTGCTGAAGATTCTGACACAAAACGATGAATAACAGGCGGTTATCAAAATACTCACATTCTATATATAGTTAAGAGGGAGGTAAAGTGGCAGAATTCCAAAAATGGGGACCGGTTGAAATCCAAGTAATTCTGTTTTAAGTGACAACAAAATTAAAAATATATTTGTTCATAAACTTACTATAATAATCCAAGATTAAGTATCATCTGATAAGAAATCAATTTATCATTCCCAAAAAGATGCTTTTGAACATCAAAACAAACCAAAAAGTTTGAGACAAAAATACTCACTGGTAAGAATATCAAATAGCCATCAAGAGGTATCAACATGTAGCTAATACTATGCAGTGACAACTCCAGAAATTTTAACTTAGTATATGTAAACAAACCACACAAAAAGACAACCATTTGCAAGAACTATTTTAGAATTCTATGGAACACCACTTTACTATCCACACTAACAAGACAGTCAAGGACTGTGGTGTTGCTCACCTGACTGTACTGACTGAGAAGATGTTGACTGACAAACGGATGGAAGGATGACAGACGAGGAGTGATCATTGTAGCTCAACCATTGACTTAGTCTCAGGTGAGCTAAAAAGGGGAAATAATTAAGAAGTGAAATTTACACATGTTATCAACAGGTCCATTATTTATCATTCCATTACTATTATTAACACACTTACATATACATACATAAACATGAATAACACGTCACAGAAACTTCAAAGAGTTGTGTTCATAATCCTCTAGTAAGTGATCAACCTCGAAAAGATCATCTTCATCATCGTATTTTACTTCATGGACAGCATCTGTCAATCCATCAGTTCCTGAGAGCAGACATTTGACCTCACCAGTATACCACTGACTGGAACCTGAAAATGTTTTAAACCTATTATTGATCGATATTGAATGACATATTTATGTAAAAGTTGGCGAAAATTGCAAACAAACTACCTTAATCTAATTTTAATTGGATAGTATTCATTTGGATAATTTGATAACTTCACTTTCCCACATCTCTGATAGTCAATGCTTCAAAGTGATAGTCAGAATGCAAATATTTGGACAAGAAAGAATTGATTGACAATACAAAAAACTTTCATAGAACATTTCACAATCATGCATGTATACTATAATATAGTATGTAAACAATGAAACACATTTATAATGAATCCAAAAAAAAAAATTATATACATGTATTATCATGTATGACATTGTCAAGAAGAATTGTTAAACAAGGAATTATGAACCTACTTTGCAGATTCATGAAAACGCATTAGTCAGTAAGAGTGCTTAATTGTCTACCTTTTACTTCGTCCGTCACCCATCTATGTGAAATTTTCCGCCCAACAAACAACACAGCGGGTTCGGGTTCTTCTTGTGCGTCAACGTCTGAAGAATCTGTATTTACAGGTAGTTCAGCTGAAAATCATTGAAATATTATAGATAAAATAGGGATAAATGTTGAAAATTGCTATAAAAATTACTTTTTATTCATCATTTCATATGAAATTCTCTTTAGAAGCTATAATCACATACCTGTAACAAATTGATATTTAGATTCCAAGGATATACCATTGTAAGTTAATGAATAAAATATGAGCAGTACAGTTTGCGACTTGAGACCAGTAATATTTAAAGGGGTACTGTACACTAAATCCAGCCAATGATGGGACCATCATGTAAGTAACAAATAAATGAATTTGATCCATGGGTTAGTGCAAAATACACTCATTCGCGCTATAAAAGATGCACACAACCTAGTACTTATAATGAAAATGTTTAAATGGCTGAGGTCATAAATTCATTTTCATTATAATTTCCATGTTTTTGCGTCATTGATAGAGCAGATGAGAGTATTTGGCACTAATCCATGGCTCAAATTCATTCATTCGTTATTTTGAGTATAAAAGGAGATGGTCCCATAATGGCCAGATTTACATGTAGTGTACAGTACCCCTTTCAGAGACATACATGTATCAGTCAGAACCTACATGTATGTCATGGTTTCCAATGCACACACTCTGCTAATATCTACAGATTTATGCATCCAATGAACATGTCAAAGGCACAATAGGAGAGGAGGTATTAATAAGTTGATGCTGATAACTTAATTGAATGATAAAGAAGAAGGAAAGTTGTGATAATAACCAGAGTAAAATCATAAAAACATTGAATGTTATGTATGTAGCTGTTTCAGTATTAAAGGAATCTTAATTGGTGGCTAAAAGAAATAATGTATTTTTTTTAAATCTATTTGTAGTGACAAATTAATATTGATTCATAGAAAATTTTGACAATCAAGTCATAATACAAGCAACAACATAAATGATGTATATATTCTACCTTCACTCTCACTTGTCCACTCTACTGGTTCATCAGCTCTCTCTTGCCTCTCTGTAGTCCTCGCTTCTTTGCTTTCCCCTTACCCTTCACCTTTTCAGTAACTGCCTTTGTCTCAAACTGCAAAGTGAAATACTATTTTACTACAAATTGTAACATATCAACACTAAGTTATCACATTTAAATGTACATCCATAGTTATTGAATTTAGATTTGTAAATTGGAAGTCCATGATATACATGTACATGTGTGAATTTTACATGGATGTGTTAGATTGCTCTCATAAACTAAAAAAGTATAAATATATAAATCAAGCTCTTTAAACAAGCAAATAATTGAGCAATGGTGTAAAATTATTTTCATACACTGTAGTATCTCATATATTATGTACAGTGTATATAAACCAAAAACTGATAATACAAAGTAAAAACTGGTATCAGATGCATGACTTAATCACCAGTATTTACAAGAATTACTGAATACTGGACAATGAGTTGCCGTTAAAAATTTTAACAATAAGGGATTTTCACCCATATGGTATCTCAGGATGTGGACAGTTCAGATGGACCTAAACAGTTATACAATGATTTTCCAGCTCACAACTAACATGATGTTAACAGTGTTGCTCTCAACTAAATAGTCAATTGAGCCTTTCACGACAAGTATTTCAGATTTTAGAGGGCAGTTATTCAATTCCAATCAATTTATATACTAGCTGAGAAAGCTCCTCCCAAAATTGCCATTCAGAAAGTGATCAAAGTCATTTGTTGACATACATGTATGTATCGTTATTGCCATTAATAAATGTGGTCTTCAGATAACAGATTCCTTCAGGGTGTGTACTACCTAAGCTATTCAGATGTTTTCTATACAGGTCGATCTGAACTTTCCACATCCTGAGATACATGTACATTACATGTATATATAGCTAAAATGTGGAAACCCATAGACTCATCATGTTTTGATGAACAACTAACCCACGAACCTGGCTCACGAACACCTGGTTGCATATCATATCGAGGTACAGCAATCTCAGAAAGCAGAACTTTAAAATAAAATGCTGTCAGTTTTTGGTATCATGACATTAGTCCAAAGCACTTCATCCCTGAATATTCGCTCAATTATCATTTGATATGGCTTAACTGTTCTCGTTACAAAGTCTAACCAGTTATAACCAAGGACATTCAATTGGCCCTGGCATTGAAAGTAATATGGGTGATTTCTCTTCAATCTCAGATGGTCTTGAAATTTTTCCAGACAAAAACTTTTTTTGTTTCGACAGCATACGTTAAGGAGACTGGTTTATTCATAAGCAGATTTTAGTGCGCCATAGTGAAGAAGTGCTTTGGTCCCTTGTATTGACTTCAAGTTGAGTGATAAAGTCATCTGAGACTTCAACATGCTTTTTGAAATAGCTGGATTTCATTTCCTCCAATTCAGTGGGTGTAACATCAGCTTCTGGTTGAAGACATTCATCGCCATACTTCAGTTTTGCCTTTTTGCTCGAGTCAATTTTGGATAAGGCCATTTTTCTTTTCCGCTTCCTGTCCTTGTATTTATCCGTTCTCTTGCAAATCATTGGTTCTCCGTGTTATTTTGCCCGAACGTTGAATAGATTGACAAATGATGGTCCTGGAGATGTTGCTGTTACCTTCTCCCATACAACAGGTGACCATGTAGGTCCTAAAAGCGATCTCAAACCTCCACCATAACATCTTGCTTGCCATGATCCCCTGTTACACCGGTTGTAAAATTTACCACCATAAAATTTTACTCGGATTGACATCCAGACTTCAGCCATGTTTGTGGTGCTATTACCAATCAGGGCTTCAGATTTTTTGGCAATTCTATCCAGAAGTGTTGATATGTCTGCAAGCATGTTTGTTTGCAACGACTCTGGGCTTAGTCCACAGTCCCCTCTTGATGCCTCCATTGCTTCTTCTGAAGTACAGGAATCCCAAAATTCGGCCAACTCAGATGTCAATTCTTCCCAGTCTTGCTGCTCTAATGGTTCGCTGACATGAACTTTCGAGGCTGTATTGCTGGCTGTTGTTACAACACGTGACTTGCAGAAGTCAGAGCATCTTGAGTGATCTCCGAAAATGTGGTGAATCGAATTTCGGATATCCTTCTCCAGTAGATTTTTGGCAATGGTCTTATCTGGCATAGCAGACCGCATCTTTATGACACATCTGACACCACTAGTTAGTCTCATTCGCACTACCTTTGAAAGTTTACCAGGACCTTTATACTCTGGCTTTTCCTGGACAAGCTTTTCCAAACTTCCTCTCAAACACTTGCATGCATGATTGGCGCATTCAACCTTTGTAACTCTGCAACCCCAATTTGGTACATGCTTTTGTATGTCAGCAAACACACTGCTATCGCCATCACCAATCATCTCCATATATCTGAGGCCATGCTTCGATTCGGCTTCTAAAAAACCTTCCAGAATGATATCAGACTCCATAGCCTGGCTGCTCTTGTTCCAATTTTTGTGGTATTGGTGGTGTGGTACTTTCTCGGATTTGTTGGAATAGAAGGTACACACGAAACAGTGTCGATTTCTGACACCAAGATGAAGAATCTTGCCCGTTGCTGCTCCTATGATCACCCCGACACCACCCATGACATTATACGTATGTTTGTGAGCTCTTTATGACCACCCACCATCTGTTACAACCGATATTTTTGGAATACCTTCATCAAAATTACCTTCTCTTCTGCAATCTTTCTCTCTTCAGCACCAGCTGTTTTGATGTCTTCTTCCAGCTCTTTCTTCCACAGGCACTTACCTCATCTTTAACTGCTATAAAAGTTGGTTGTGACATTGATGGCAGGCATATAGTTCCGAATATCTCATTCAATTGACTCACACCGCAACCAGTACCCATGGCAGCCCAGACTGCTCGTGCATTGACATCAAACCTCCGATGTTTAGAGCTACTTTGGATGAGAGGACTGGATGAAAAGACTATAGTTTTCCCACAACCATTGGAACGGACTGTAATGAAGGTTGCATAGCCTTGATGCTTCTCCTCGTGTAGGAAATCAATAATCTTCCTATTTGGACACTTCTTGGCAAGGCGTTGAGCTTTGGAGCATGACATTACATGCTGGATGACATTATTGAATCCAAATGACAGACGGTCCATGTTGAATAGCCGGTATCCCTCAGACAGTGCCCGATCTTTTTTAGCGAGTCTCAGTTTTAACGGCTTCCCCTTATAGCGGCGGACTGAGAATCTGACCCGAGGTTTGTACTCATCCTTCACCTTTTCCAGGCATGATCTATCCATCACACGGAACCCACCTTTTACATAAGGTTTCCCTCCAGCAGCGTTGAACTGAGATGTTTTACTTTTTCTTTTATTACCCATTCTGAGCAAAGTGACTACTGGGGCAGTGAGACAGTACTCAACAGGCCCTGAGCTAACGCAATATACCTTACAAGGGCAGTGAGACAGTTCTCAACAGGCCCTGAACTAACACAATACACATTTCAAGGGCAGTGAGACAGTTCTCAACAGGACCTCAACAAACACAATACACCTTTCAAGAGCAGTGAGACAGTTCTCAACAGGCCCTTCTCAAATACAAGATGATACTTTTTTAATGGCAGTGAGACAATTCTCAACAGACCATGTGCATGATGTTCAGATTGATTTAGAGACAGAAAACATTCATATTTCAATATGCAGTTCCAATTCACTACAATGCATCTGAGTATTTTCACAGCAAACACAGCATCATCTACCACAAACTAGCCACTAAGGAAACTGCCCAGTGTTACAGTGAAGCTGAATTTCACAGATGACCAGTTTACCTGAAAACAGGTCATCATAATCTGCTGTTCACATGGACTGTCTTCACCAATCACAATACAGTCTGCACCAAAATAAACTGTCTAATGTTAGCAATTTTGGCCAAACAAATAATACCTGTGTTTAGGGTTACATGGTCTATAGCAATTAGGGTACAAATGTGGATTATTGACAATTAAATCTAGAAAGCTTCAAAACTCTGATTAATTGAATGGTTCAATACTAAATATTGTTATCTAGAATTAGTCAGAGCAATAATAAACTTTCAATGTTTTTATGCATTTTATAGGAGGATGAAAATGAGTAAGATATCTTTCGATGCCCTTCCTATTGTATGTAAAAACCGCTTTGTCCACAGTCCAATACAATATTTTTGGGTAGGCACCATTCCCTAGGGCAGGTAGGGAAACCCTAAACACAGGGAAATTTTTTTTGGGCAAAATTTAACTCTTTTCACACGTATATTTCAATTCCAAATACCAGTAATATTATTGGGAATTTTCTCCACAATTAATGATCATGCTGACACTATTATTAGGCATCTGACAAACTTGACTTACCTATTTACACTATTTACACAACAATACTAGTCAGAATACATCTCACATCTCCAGTGCTCTGCCAGAGGTTTTCAAAATCCTCAGCAAACCACACATCAGATAGTTCTCGGATCGGATGCACTCCATCTGTGTAGAGCAAAAAGTTAAAGGAATAGTGTCCTTTCTCCCCTTTCCTTTTCCTGCCATATTCCAGGTCTAAATTAAACATGGGGCAAAATACTCATCTCTCTTGGTTGAATTGTTTTATCCATGTGTTGATCTGTCCAATTCTTCTGGCAAGAATCTCTTCCTCAAATTAACACTCAACAAAGTCAAAGTTATGATAAACTTTTACCTGGGATTCTTTGATCCGGTTCCATCGCATCAAACTCATGGGTGGAATTTCAAAAAGAAAGATCTTTAAATTAGAATATTGGTCATATCTGGCCACAAATTCCACAAATGATTCTGTTAAATTACTGAATGCTTTCTCATCAGTGTCGTGCTTCAGATACACAAACCCCTGACCATGAGGCTTGATGGTTAAGTCACATGTTCCCAGCCATAAATAAATATGGTAAAGATTCCCACTCTCACCAAGTTCCTTCAAGTCATTGTGGACTAGAGACATTTTTCTTCTCAGTGTTGCACCTGATGTGTACCAGAATTGGATATCTCTTCCAAGCTGCAACGATTCTTGTGAAGTTTCAACATATTTCCCTTTGCTGTCAGAAATTACAATTGTCCTGGAACTGCCCTCAGTACTCAATCCTAGTCGCTGAATTTCAGCTTTCAAGAATTCATTCTCATTCAAAAGTTTGGAAAAAGACATTATGAAATATTAGACCAGCTTAAAAAACAATAAAGAATTATCAAAACGTGATGTTGCAAAGCAGCACGGTCTCTAATATACCAATGGACGGCGAACTAGCTTTTCATACTTTACCTGTTTACCTGTCGATGTTTACAAAAACAAACTCAAATTCCCCGTTCAATTTTCAACTGTACGTGTCGATCAAATAAGCGATCGTATCTAACACAAACTTTTCAAGTATGTTTTATCAACTAATTGATTCACTTACCCGTCAAACGATCGCAAATTATTAACTTGATGTTGATTCCGCGGGCAGAATCGACCAGGAAAACGGAAGTGACCGAACAACACTCAATACGTAAATACGCCAATTTGTATCACGCGGTCGCAATTAGAAGCCAAAGATTTAATATTGACAACATGTAATTTTTATGTGATCTGCTGTACGATTTTGATATACTATATTACACGTTAGCTGGTATTATTATTAAACATCGTATATATATAGCGAACTATTTCGGCGGAGTGATATGAATCTTCCAGAATCTGTCTCTGTTTACGTCGAAATTGGCTCCAGATTTTGGTAAAACTTGATGCCGATTGTAAGTAATCGATGGCGCGATCGCTTATGAAAACAACATAGTGTTACTCAACAAACGATTATCCAATTGTATTACTGACCCATGAGTTGATATAACAGCCAGTTCGTTTTATTTTCAACATCGTAAAATAAGCACGTTTATCAACACAGGAACGATAACTCACCAATGGCTGACAGCATTTCCCCAATGTGTTGTTCGTAATCTGTTTTGAAGTGTTATATTTCAGTAATGGGTACGTTTTTCGAAAATCGACGACGCCTTGTCACTAGATGGAGTCAGGAATTACACGAAGGTACATTAATCGATTCTGTACTGAAATTTATGAAGTCAGGATTTTGTCTCAATTTTTTAACATGGAAGCCCTATGGGAAAAACAATTAAATTTCCACTTTACCTCCCTCTTAAGCTAAATTCTCTGGTCTTTTAGTCTATTTTCCGATAAAAAGTTGGACTCCAGAGGTTTGGAAATCTTCGTCAAAATCCGTTATTCAATCTGCCGAATCAGATTCGGTGGTGGTTGACATTCGGAAAAATCTTAAGCATTCACACAAACACAATGCAGACCGATTTTTAATAGCCAGAACGAGCAATAATAGCTAGTTCTAGCTATAGTAGCTACATTTCAGGTTCACCCAGACCTGTATATGATGATACAATATGATATATCAATACTAGTAACACTTTCACCAGCGAACAAACACGCATATCGTATCAAATGCATAGCGAACTTAATTGTGATTCTAAAATTGTAATTTACTTAATCACATGCAAAAGATGCCGTATACAATATGTTGGACAAACAAAAACCTCTCTCAAAGTTAGAATGTCTAATCATCTTTCCAGTGTTCGCAAAAAACTCAACATGCAAATTTCCGATCATTTCAACTCATCTAATCATGACATTAAATCCCATTTCAGCTTTCAGCCAATAGAACAGACACCAATTCTAGCCGACGAAGACCAAACCGATTCAATACGCATAGAACGCGAAAATCATTGGATGGGCGTACTTAAAACATATCTTCCGTTCGGACTTAACATTGACTACAAAGGTGTTTCTCGAAATTTCTTGTGCTTTCCTCTGATCTACAATCGTAGAAATGTTGAAATCGCAAACATTTTCAGAAAAAACTTTGCATTATTAAACACTAAATTGACCGAGCCTCTCGACAAACGGGTTATTATTGTCTACAAGAAAAATCCCAGTTTGAGAGATATGCTCGTTCGATCTAGACTCAGACCTTGATTAACACGCAGTTCAATTAGCTTTTTAGCAATTTCAACATCATTATCCTTTGTTTGTGCTCAACACAATATTTTATGTCAATTTCCGACACAACCTAACAAAATTTAGCTAGTTCCATAGAAATAATTACATAATAAATCGGATAACCGACCTGTGCCAGCGCTCTCCACACTTTCCAAATATATATATGTACACAACGACCAACTATTTAGTGGTGGTCGATGACACATTGAAAGGCCACAGCGTTAGTTTACCCGCCCCTCCAGGGCTTCGATGTGTCTGAATGTTGTTAGTTTCAAGACGTCAGCACCCTGGGCTTCTCTTGCATAAATGTTCCCATCGAATGTCCAGCATTCAGAAATTTTCGAAATCTGCTTTAGCTTCCGTGCGCGTTGGAACATTTGGCGCGAGTTTTTGTAAGGTCCTCATTAATGAAGAGGGGTCCCGGGTATTCAGGAACACCGAGGTTTTTCAGGTCACGTCGCACATCATAAACAGACTTTCTCACACGATATGATGGTAGGCGGAATATAATTTGCCTTGACTGAGCTAGAGTGGTTTTAATAGCACCCTGGTTATTAGTAACGTCTGCAGGTTTTTTAAATGGGCCAACTCGATGACTGCGAAAAATATGTTTTGGCTTCAGTGGAATTCCTAGTTTATTGATGACTTTGTGCACGATTGAGTCGGTATCTTCTCAGCCTTTTTCCGGTATACCAGATAAACGTAAGTTAGTACGCCGCCCGTACTGTTGGAGGTCATCAATTTCGGCGCGAAGTTCATATTCAACTTCCTGGTGCTTTTCATTTACAATTTTCAGTTTATTCTCGAGCTCTAGAATTTTGGCATCGCGTTTTGATAACTCGCGATTAAGAATATCGGCGGTAACAATATCTTTCTTGCAAGCATTTGAAACTTCATCCTTGACACCCTCCAAAACAACAGTTTGAAAAAGTGCTTGCATAACTTTTGCCAGGGCTTCAATGACTCGAGGTCTCGTTAAGGCTTTTATAAGACCGGCCTCAAAGTAAACACTGGGTCCAAAGAAATCCGATGGTTCCTGATCCATGTCAACTGCATTAGATCCATCGTCAGACGGAATGGGACACAAATGTTACCTTGATAAACAGGTTTATACTGTTTTTTGCTTTCTGCATACATGGATGGAGAAACTGGGCAATGTGGCGCGCTCATTCCTCTTTAGAGGTGTGGGTGTGGGACTCTGATCATCGTGATCGTTGGTAACGCTGCCTTTCTCAAAATATTTTGGACGTTCGTAATATCAGAATTAATATTTACTGTGTCCGTGCCACTCGTTGTGAATAAGTTGGAACCGATGTGCTGGGAATGCTAGAGGAGCAGTTAATATCAAAATCCAACACTTGACCACTGTGGAAAAGGAACTTTGGTGAGGCCGTTCGGGATCAGAAACAGAGTCAAGTTTACCAGGAAAAGCAGAAGAAAAAAAACGCTGCTGATTTGACACAACATACAGTTAATTCATTCCTTGGGCAATAGTACATATAATAAGGTTCGATCTCACCAAATTTCTGTCTGTGAACTTGTCCCCAATCAAAATTCAAGATGGCGGCGGTTTACAGACATCTACAAACTTTTTTCTGTTCCTAATATTCGTCAAAACTGAGCGCCGAATCCAAAATTTCTTCAAATAATGTGATATATGTACATCGGAACACAAATTGACATCATATTTTCATACAGGCGTTGAGCATTTAAACAAGAAAACTTAAAAGATCTCCATCGAACTCAGGAGCGAAATTTTTAGCGACCCGCCATGCAAGGGCAGATAATCGAAACTTGTTGTTAGATCCTCTTCACCCTCATCTATTCTAAATCATATCATAAACATTTGTAAATAATATATATGTTCTTTGAGAGTAGAAATAAATATTGTTTAAACCATTATTATTTGGGCAATCGGTAAGGTGCATGGCATATCGAATCGGTATAACTATAAATGATGACGTGAGGTGGGGTGGGGTGTAATCTCAATCGGGTATCCATACATATTTGTCAGTTGCCTACCAGGGGGCTCGGTGGTTTCTACACGCATTGGCATGATTTCCCAGTGAAATTACTTCTACATGTATGTGCGGATTTTCCTCGGCCATTAATTTGAAAACCGACAATAATTCTAATTCTAATACAAATTCAGTAATGTTTAACGGTACTCAATTATTGTTAATAATAACCACTTGAATTTAGAGTTATTCATCTTACACCCTCAATTTGTCCGTAATTTGTCTGTTTAAGCACGTGGAAGTGGACCACATCTCCAAAAATAAAAAAAAATAAAAAAATCGATATCTGATCACTCTGAGGTTTGAAGGGTGGGTTCCTCAACTCGAATCAAATATTTTTTACCCCCGAAGCCAAAGAAATAGTAATTTAGGGGTGCTTAATCGGATTGAGTACCTTTAATGCACTTCATATTTACTTTGAATCTACTGAGGGACTGTGATTGCATATAAACTGCTATCTGATTTTAATTATACAAGTAGATTAGTATATGTGGCTGTGCTGTAAAATTAAATTTAAACCTTAGAATGAAAATAACATATATGTGGTATATATCAGAAAGCTCAATTTGATCAAAGCGCCCTATTCTAAGTTTTGAATAGATAGGCGGCTATGAATGCACCTAAACTTGAACTCTTCTAGTTAAACTTGCAGTTTAACTTACATATTGATACATGTGGCTGTGTTGCATCATTCAAATCGATATGGTATTTACAACATCAAAACTTTAATTGAAAATTGAAACATTCTAAACTCTTACTCAGGACCATCAGCAGTATGTTCAGGACAACATTGTTTTATTATAGTCTTATTAGGAATTTCCATGATACAAGATATTTACACCATTGAATTGTTGTGTCCTTATTCATCTATTTTCATTTTTTCTGCCTGGACCCAATAATATAGTCTGTGCCTGAGTTTGGGGTCCAATTCATTCAAGTGTTTAATGAATAAAATTTATTGAAACAAAAACCGACAACATTGTGATATATGTCAGCGGCTGACATCCCAATCAATTAACCAAGGATAGGCTACGCTTCTAAAGTTGGCCTCTCGCCAAAATTTCATGTGATGTACACCCAGCTTTATGAAAATGTGTTTTCTGTTATACCCATCGTGTCCTTTGCATTGTTTGAGCACACAATTGTTAAAGAATTATCAACGTACATGTAAGCTATACAATGGTGTATAGGGTACGGGTGTTGTTCATATTTAAAACTGAAATATCTACCTAATTATTGCTTCTTTTTTGTCTCTTGGCTATGTAACTTTATGATTTGCGATAACGTATACAATATAAACCGCTAATGTCATCTGGGTAACAAAAACATCTATTCTCAAAGCTGTGTATCCAACACAAAGCTGCGTATCCAACACACCAAAATGTGGCTACAATTACACCTTCATCGAGAGGGGTGGGTGTATGCTATCTTCTTGGGCCATTATCGCCACATTTTGGTGTGTTGTGTATACTCAGGTTAAATGCCCACTTAATTTTCGAACCCCCCAGATAATTGTATATAAAACATATGCCATAGTAAATACCAATTGAAAGAGGAAGCTCCAAAACATTGTATTATCAACTTATACGGTGTAATAAACTGTGATCATGTTGTTTTTGTTGAGACGTCGACTTGTGTTATGTGCTCAAGTTTCATTATTTTCAATGGGAGGGGTTATTCCCCTTCCATCGAAAATACATTATAGTTTGAATTATGTTGCATTCTGGGAGCCAAAACGGGGGAAATCTTTGTATGATTTCAGCTGTTTTCTATTTCTCTATAGCCATCTTTTGAGACACAGACGTTTCAAATTGTGATGAATTATGGTATTTTAATGATATTTTATGACAAAGATTGTTATTAAACCGTATATCAAGGTACTATAAAAATATAATCGGTGACTCGAAAATTAAATGGGCCTTTAAGAAAAAGGTGTATCGGGATACACAGCGTGACCGTTGCGTTGTTTTGAGCACAAAATTGTTAAAAAATTATCAACGTACATGTAAGCTATCAAATGGTGTACATAGTACGGATGTAGTTCGTCTTTAAAATTGAAATTTCCACCTAACAATTTTTTTTTTGTTGGTCTCTTGGCTATATAACTTTATGATTTACACTAACGTATACAATATAAAATCGAAAAGGTCATTCTGGGTAACAAAAGCATTTATTCGCAAAGCTGTGTATCCAACACACCAAATTATGGCGACATTAACACCTTCATCGAGAGGGGTAGGGTGTATGCTATCTTCATTGGCCATTGTGACCACATTTTGGAGTCTTGTGTACTCAGATTGAGGAAAAGGTGTTTTGGGATACGCAGTGTGACCTTTGCACTGTTTTGAGCACACAATTGTTAAAGAATTATCAACGGATATGCTATCAAATGGTGTATTGGGCATTCGTCTTTAAAGTTGAAATGTCTACCCAACAATGGGGGTTTTTTATTGGCTACTAGCAGGGTTAACCGGCGTTGCACAGGTTAAAGAGATTTGAATAGACGTTTGTTGGGAATAGAGAATACTCGTGCTCGCGTATTATATGTATTCTGAAAAATAGTATATCCAATTGACATCACAAAACGTCATTCTTATGCATAAATGGTGGTTCGCCTTGTCGGGGTGAATATCATATTGTTTATCGCGATTAATTCGATTCACTCCAATACATAAGTATTTATTTATTTAATGTTTATTTGGAATAAAAATATATTTATTTGGGATAAAAACGTGAACATTAGTTCGCAAAAATAAAAGACGACAATTGGGTTTTACAAAGAGATGTATAAATCAATCTAATGGGTTAGACTAAGATGTTGCATGAGGTCACCTGGTTATCATACTTTACTCGTGGAATGTGTTTCTGTATTTATCGCACACCACTCGCAGTTCCAATTCTATTTCCTCATGGTCTGTCCTTCAAGTCTGAGTTTAGCGTGCCTGTCATTTGGAGAATCGGAGTCTCCAGATGGTGAATTTAGTGACGCTATCGGGCATAGCGGGCTAGCATCAGTAAATTCACCTCTGGGGACCTCATTCTGCTTAGGCCTCATCTCCTCTGGAAAGTTTCTTTATTATCTAATTGCTATTGAAACTTCTTCACATAGCTAGATTTTATTTATTTTTTAGTTTAGTTTCTCTATGTCCCCAAATTGGCAGACGACACATTGTGCCTGTCATTTGCAGAATGAATTTGGTGAATTTGGTGATGCTAGCCCGCTATGCGGGATAGCGTCACTAAATTCGCCCTCTGAGGACCTCTTTCTGCAAATGACAGGCACACAAAACTCAGGTTTGCAGTCCTCTTGTTTGATTGGACTCCATTTCGTGAATCATTCTCTACATCTGATGTATCTGGATCATCATCTGGATTTTCATTTTCATTTCCCATTTCATTCTCAGAATCTTTTATTATTATCCATCCCTTAACTAACACTATATCTGATTGGGCCACCCGATAATTCGGGGAAAAGTCATATTCGACTCCCGAATGTCATATTGGACTCCCAAGTGTGCAATATGACTTTTTTTTATCGGAACTCTGTTGCGAAATGAATCGGTGAAATTGTGATGCGCGCGCAACACTGATGGATTTAGCAGACGTTTCACTCCCGCGTTGAGTTTTTTTTTTCATTTCCGTGTTTACTTTTCCAAATCATGCTTTCTGATGATCAAATACAGGCTTTTATAGAGAATTAAGTGCCGACAAAATCAGTACCAAAAATAACCAGTAAAGTTTTATTCCCAAAATTTGAATAAACATACAGATGGATAATAAAATTGTCATTATACAATGTGTACAGTATGAGTTTTTCTTGTACTCCAATATGAATTTTCACCACAACCTGGACTCGTACAAGAAAAAGACATACTGTACACAACATTGTACAATAAGTTTATATTATGTCATTTCTTTGCTTCGTTACTGTTCTAATATCTCGGCCTGCGATTCCAAAAACACTATATCCACTCATTCTGACTTATATTATATTTACGAATGCTTGTCTGCCTGTCCGCTTTACTTGTCATTTACTTGATACTATCTAGGCATCACCAAACGGGTCTAACTGGGGTAACTTTACAAGGAAGGCAATGGTGCAGTTTAAATATTCTAAAAGTGGCACTGTCGGGAGTCAACGAGGGAAAGAAATGGGGCACCATCATTTTGTTTTTGTCGCGGATGTCCACCATCAGCTGCATGATACAGGAACCGTGTGATTTAAAGGTGCCAAAGTGGAGTTGTCTGAATAGCACCAACAAACCTGAAAATTCAAACTCAAATGGCCTGTAAAATTGGGCTAATCTACCTATAAAATCCGTGCCAATGCATGGCAATCATTTCCAACTAGCAATTCATGTGCTTCGTAGACAGGGGCCAACTGATATTCAAATTGATTTCATCCATTTATTTGGCTTATTCAATGAATACCATGCTCCGACAAACATGTAAGACACAGAGGGCCGACTAGTATCATATGATATTATGCTCTGTCTTGTTTGGTTAATACACACATGTGAGCCAACTAGCATGCCTATTTAATATCTCAACCCAGAAGAGAAGAGAGGTGTGTTCTATGCTCTATCACGCTATCATGGAATGAACATATATCACCAGATTCCAACAAATTTGGCGGACTATACACAAATTTAGCAGACAATATTCACTATATATACAATGTATAGATATGATCGATGTGCCAAAACATCTAAAAAGAAAACAATTGAACTGTTGGGTATATTCCACAACCAAAAAATTCAAACTAATGTTTGGTATATTCCACAACCAAAAAATTCAAACTTCGCCAAATCTCGAAATCTCGGCGACATATTCTCGCAAACGAGAAGCACCATAACCAAAAAATTCAAACCTCGCCAAATCTCGGCGACATATTCTCGCAAACGAGAGAATTAAAACAAACGCGCCTATTTATACTGACACACCAGTTATACGATAATGAGATCACACCAGTGAAGCAAATCACGAATAAGTGATATATTACCGGCTCCAACAGAAGCAACGGTATCAAATCTCGCAAAATCAAAGCTTCAGACGACATGTCGCGCATCAGGTGTGAATTGCTCATTAACTGAGACCTGATCTATCCAGAGAGGCACCATAACCAAAAAATTCAAACCTCGCCAAATCTCGAAATCTCGGCGACATATTCTCGCAGACGAGAGGCATTATAACATATTACGTAATGTAACGGGATGGTACCCACATGTGTCTCACTCATGCAGGAATTTGAAATACCATAATTGCAAACAACATTGGCGGGTGTTAATTAAAACAAACGCAGCAATCTATACTGACACAACAGTTATGCGATTATCTCAGATAAAGAGATCTCACCATTGCAAGCAAATCACGTATATGATTAATGACCGACTCCAATTTGGGAGTAAGGGTATCCATCTCGCATAACTAAAGCAACACACGACACCATGTCGCGAACATCTGCGAATTTATGATTAACCAGACCAGTTTAAACTGGTTCTCTCCAGACTACAGGTTGCACTCATTGCATATATAAGCATGAAGAAAACTTATAGAATTCACACGTAATGTGTCTACCGTTGAACGCGCGCTGTCATAGACAGGTCATGCCAGTCAAAGTTGCATATAATATGCAAATACAAAACAATTCCGCATGTAAAATGCACAAAATATGCATATACTATGTATATGCTGGTTCAAACTATGATTGATACCATTGCTCTAATAAATTAGCAGCACAAGTCACCCGATCCAAACTGATGGAATCTATAAATTCCGTGCTCAGAATACTCATTAAAGTGGCATACAATATGCCGAATTATAAAATTGGCACATATCGTGCATGCCCAAAGAAAGGGTGCTACTGGCCTCGAAAAATCAGGCCAACTACATTTAAAATAGGCATATATTATGCTGATCTATTTATTACGCGTTCCCTGATGAAATTCCGCGTTATCGCTATCATACTATAGTGAAAAAGTGAATCGAAACATATGCTCAATTTAAATTATGACTATCCGAGCGATGTAGGAACATGGGACACAGACCACTAGTCTGTTGGTGATTGTTGAGTATATTTCACAATCAAAAATTCAAAACTATTACTCTCTATGTGAAGTAACTCTGTGAATCATCCGCGCGAGCGGGGTTGATCCAATCTCCTTGACTATGTAACTGTGTTATGTGTGACTCTACGTGTTTGGATAGTCACCATAGTATACACATTAATACTGTTTAATATATACAACATATATTACACAAAACGAATAACAAAATGTATTAAACATACACGGAAAATAAATATACTTTACATGTATATGTAACATTTCAAGGACCCGGTTACCACCGGGTCTGCGCCAGCCTTGATGTTGTCATATTCATAATGAATAAATTTATAGCAATTAGAAGATTGAAATCTTCACGTGATTACACACGATAAATAGTAATAAAACTAATGGTACATGTTAATGTACTGAGACATTATTGTCTCGAAGTATAAACTCTTCATCCACAAACCGGAAAATTCCAAACTGAAATGGCCTGTAATGTGTCTACCTTTGAACGCGCTCTGTCATAGACAGGTCATGCCAGTCAAAGTTGCATATAATATGCAAATACAAAACAATTCCGCATGTAAAATGCACAAAATATGCATATACTATTTATATGCTGGTTCAAACTATGATTGATACCATTGCTCTAATAAATTAGCAGCACAAGTCACCCGATCCAAATTGATGGAATCTATAAATTCCGTGCTCAGAATACTCATTAAAGTGGCATACAATATGCCGAATTATAAAATTGGCACATATCGTGCATGCCCAAAGAAAGGGTGCTACTGGCCTCGAAAAATCAGGCCAACTACATTTAAAATAGGCATATATTATGCTGATCTATTTATTACGCGTTCCCTGATGAAATTCCGCGTTATCGCTATCATACTATAGTGAAAAAGTGAATCGAAACATATGCTCAATTTAAATTATGACTATCCGAGCGATGTAGGAACATGGGACACAGACCACTAGTCTGTTGGTGATTATTGAGTATATTTCACAATCAAAAATTCAAAACAAAAATAACCAGTAAAGTTTTATTCCCAAAATTTGAATAAACATACAGATGGATAATAAAATTGTCATTATACAATGTGTATAGTATGAGTTTTTCTTGTACTCCAATATGAATTTTCACCACATACTGTACACAACATTGTACAATAAGTTTATATTATGTCATTTCTTTGCTTCGTTACTGTTCTAATATCTCGGCCTGCGATTCCAAAAACACTACATCCACTGAGTTATATTATATTTGCGAATGCTTGTCTGCCTGTCCGCTGTAGTCATTTACTTGATACTATCTAGGGATCACCAAACGGGTCGAACTGGGGTAACTTTACAAGGAAGGCAATGGTGCAGTTTAAATATTCTAAAAGTGGCAGTCAACAAGGGAAAGAAATGGGGCACCATCATTTTGTTTTTTTCGCGGATGTCCACCATCAGCTGCATGATACAGGAACCGTGTGATTTAAAGGTGCCAAAGTGGAGTTGTCTGAATAGCACCAACAATCGTCGTGTCAGTGATTGGTTTTGGGTCGAGGGTATACCGAAATTGCTGATAAAAACATTGCCGCCCAGTTTGACAATATTTAAATATTAGGATCTCCGTTATATGAGAACAGCAATGGTGTGGTGGGTGTAAACATATTTATTTCCAATCCAAAATTAACATAAACATATTACATAAATTCAAATAACAAGCTATATAATAATATACATGAATGAAATAATTAGAAAGGGGGTAAAAACAACAAGCCCAAGGTCTTAACCCTTTGAGTGCCAGGTCCGATTTTTGTATCAACCCATATACCCTGTGCCAATGCATTCTCTTATATATGCGAGTCGACCATAGGTCGCCTCGCATATATAAGAGAATGCATTGGCCAAACAATTTTTCATCATTTTTTACAATTTTTTACAATTTTAATATTTTTTTCTTATATTCTTTAACAGACTTATTTTTGTAGGTTTAGTGCCAGGGAATCTTATGTTTTTCATGGGCATCAAAATTATTACTATGAATACTTGGTGATAGTTTTTAGTTATAACATGCCCCTAAGAATTTATCCAGTTTGTTTTTAAATTCGCTATAGCATGTTTAAGCATACCCCAAAAAATTCAACCACAAAAAATAAAATTCTAAAAAAATAATAATAAAAAATTTTTAGGACCGATTTTACATACCTGGCACTCAAAGGGTTAATAGGGCTCCCATGTGTGTGGTTGAAATGTACCAAAGTGGCATTGTCGGTAACAGGAATGGGAGTTAGTGGATCGACAAAGACATCTTATCACCGATATTTCCCAAACTTATTTGCATCACGATGCTTTAAGGAGTCGAATGTTGTGGCCTAAATTATCCGAAGTGGCGCCGTTGGAGTCAGGATCGGTAGGAGTAAGGCAAGGCATCATATTTTCAAACAAATTGCTATAGCCGATTTTGTATCAAACTAAATAAATATCCACAATACGAGCAATTTGAATGGTATGCATGACTCAAAGAGACACAATCGGAGTCAGGGATGATGCTTCGTGTGGTGCAACAAACAACTACCGAGCTATCTAAGTATTCAATGTGGATTATGTTCATCTAACGGTGTATTTTATAGTTGCCAGAGTGGCGCTGTCTGAGTTAGGTATGAAGACCGATGGAGAGGAAACCAACCTGTATAAAAATGTCGCCGATTTCATCAATATGGTTATCTCCATGATGCGACATATATATGATAGCCTTGTTTAATTCCTGAGTCAGGAATGGGGGGTTCTGGAAAAAATACAAGTTACGTATGCTGGTTATTCTTTGGAATCGATTAAGAAAACAGAACTACATAGCGAATGGTATGTGCATACATGTAGTTCATATAGCCGATCGGAACCATAAACAGTCTTCGTTACTTTTTTACCTGGGAAACGCCGGGTAAAACACTTAAACTTATATATATTTCCGAATAGCTGTCGGTCTGTCCGCTATATACAATGACGGTGGACCATATATAGGTTCAAATGGGATTTAACAGGGGTAGCATTTTACGAGGAAGATAATGGTGGAGGTGTACAAATAAGGGGTGGAAGATAGCATAGAATAATTCGATGAAATGTTTTTGTCGCCAATTTATAACTAATATATAGTTATATCCAGGATATGGCAAATCTTATGTTGTTGTTTAAAGATACAAACTGGCACCGACTTAGTCAGTGATGGGGGTTGGATAGGGGAGCAAAAAATTAATAATTGTCGCCGATTTCTACCAAATGTATATGTAGTCACATGATGTAAGAAATCTAATTGTGTGGTATATAGATATTCAATCGGCGCCGTCCATGTCAGGAATGGGGGTCTGCTGATGGCCACACATTGATTTATCGCTTATATATATAGATATTTCCGTCATTTATGAGAACCAATAGTGTAGTATAAATTATCATAAGTGGCACCATGCGAGTCAGACATGGGGGTCAGATGAGGGGGCAACTAAATTTGTAAAAAAAAAATCGTCCGCCCGTTTTCCTCCATACGTATATATGTGTCGCCATCATAACTTGAACTCCCCAATGACAATATAACGCCCATTGCTATGAATTGCAAAGCAAAGTTCAGCGCCGTGGTGCAAACAATGTTAATACAGTAATATAGCATGTCGTATGTATAGGATAGTGATCGAACATCATCGACATGAGTTGAAATAAAATAAAATAATATAAAATAAAATAAAACATAATATGAGGTATAACAGTGTTACAGTAATTATTACTTACATAGTCGTATTTTAGTTATAATAATGAATTGAGTTGAATTGTTATATAATAATGAATGAATTGAGTTGAGTTGAGTTGTTAATCAGTTGACAATTTTAAGTAATCAATGTCATTCGGATGACCCTAAATTTCAGTTTTATATGTAAGCTGTTTACACACTGGAGACAATCTTAGAGTAACATATTTTGAACAATGCAGTATGAATCATTGTACCGAACTTCTTCTGGAATTCTAACCATAAAACGAGCAGAAATGTGTGAATGAAGTGAATATTAGCGTTTGCTATTCCACCCCGTCTGTGAATAGAACACTCAAAAGTGACCAAGTTGGTAACATTGAAAACGGTTTCTTTTGAAACAGAACTATTGTGTCCACTCAACATATAGTTTTGTAAAGAAACAGTATGAGTATAAGTTATACATCGGATAGTGAGGTAGTAGTAATACACCAAAACGTTCACTAAAATGACAATTGGACAGTATGTGTGTTAATGGTTGCTATGGAAACTATATTAGATTCCATACATGTCAGCCTTGAACTTGCAAAATGAATGAACGTCTCACATGCGACCTGTTAAAATTAATTCAGGACAAAATTGGGGAAACTATTTTAATTTATCATATTCGTTCGAAGATGTCCATTTTGCAGCATTTACGATTACAGTTGCCATGGTAACACGATATTTTATATCAGGAAATTTATAAACCCAACCTCAAAATGTAATAATAAAGCACATACGCTTTATATTGATGGTATATGGCTATTTAAATGTTTTGTTCATAAGAATAAACTTAAAAATAACATGCATTATTATTATTCAGGCCGTTTTCCCACAAATATCACAAAAAAATAATACTTAAATTACATTTTGGTAAGAAATAAATAATGTTTAAACCAAAGTTGTTCTTAAAATGTGATTATATAAATTATTGTTGTAAAATGTATGGACAGTGTCCCTCTTAAATCTAGTGTGTCATATATCAAATGGAACACGACGATGGTGCCCTAATTAATGGGGTTTGCTTTTAGGACTAACGCACTAGGTTTGGCTAAATATGAGACAATTAATATAAAATAGACAAAAATATTGCATTTTCCCCAATGACCTTGACCTCAGCAAGTGACCTTGACCAATTATTTCCTCATGGCTCGTACGTTTAATGGATAATTGGTGGCACTAGGAAGTTCACTTTATTTATGCAAAAACGAGCCTCATCGGTTTGCCAACAGTGGGCCTTTTTTCAACTGTTCTCCAAATATTTGATATCGTTGCCATGGAAACCATATTATATCCGGACACATGGCCCCTCTTCTGGGCACCCCTCCAAAAAGTTTCCACTATAACTAAGCAACATATGCGTGAAGTGTCATGATACAAAAGACACAAAATCGTGTTTATTTTGGTCTGATGGTCTCTCAGGACCGTACACTAAAGCCGGCCAGTTGTGGTACCATCTCATTTTATACTCAACACACTATATGCAACAAATGAATGAATTTGAGCCATGGATTAGTGCAAAATGCACACGTGTGCTAAATGAACGATTAAAAGAACATGGTAATTATAATGAAAAGAACATGGTAATTATAATGAAAATAACATGATAATTATAATGAAAAGAACATGGTAATTATAATGAAAAGAACATGGTAATTATAATGAAAATAACATGGTAATTATAATGAAAGGAACATGGTAATTATAATGAAAATGAGTTTTATGACTCGAGTCATATGTTAGCTAACTCGGTCTCTGTAAGTTGTGTTCACAAAGCTGGCAAACTTCCCTGCTAATTTTCTTGAAATTCTTCATATAATTACACACATTCATTTTTTTGTGATCAATTTTGGAATTACGTAATTTGAGTTTTGAAATTACCGAATGTTTGTAATTCTTTTATCCACTTATACTTGATGATTGAGATATAGAGGATCTCACGTGAGTTTCTATTTTATACGGAATTTATCAACCGAGTTCACTAAATTCGATTTGAGCCGAGGTTTACCGAGGCTCAAATAGAATTTAGTGGACGAGGTTGATAAATTACGTATAAAATAGAACGAGTTTGAGATACCTTTTATCACATGATCAAATAAACCCGAAGCAACGCGCAATATTCATCGAAAACAACAATCATAAACTACGGCGATCGCAAGTTATTTGAAGAACGCCGTGACGTCATCGCACGCGCTGATATTAAACGTGTCTATTACCGATAATTATGAAACTGCTTTTATGGCCAAATTATGTGATAAATGAAGTTATTGCACAGTTGATTCTTGACAAATATTTGGAGTCTATTTTGTTTTTGCAAAATTCGTGTCACTTGTATAATAACTTGAGGAATTTCAGATATCACTGTGATCATTTAGTAAAACAATAGGGTTACGATAGTCTGCTATTTATATTGTAGCAAATGAAAGCCATTTACAAAGAATTCCCCAGGAATTTGCCAGCGTGTGGACGCATGCTTATCTTTAGAGTTATTGTCACGACGAATGGCGTTTGCCATCATCCAATGAAATATATTCCGATATAAATATTCAGACATAAATTATGAATAAATTGTATGATAAAAAGCATGTTGCATGCCTGAAATTCTCATAATTATATAAGTAAAATCAAAATATGAATATTAGAAAAGTTTCTCCAACTCATAATATACATGTAAATATGCCACTCATATTAACCATTTCTTTGCTCAACACCCATTCAGGAGTAGTCCATTTGGGATATGTTCAGAAAATAAGTGCAATAAGCAACCATATACCGTTTATTGAACTTATTATCTGAACATTTCCGCACAAATAATAGGAAATATCTAACACTTGTATTATCGTTTCTACTCGCTGATGTCTGCTTATATTTCCTGAGCATCCCTCCAGATGATTAATAGACTATTCCAAAGTATAGTTTCATAACTGAATGGGTTAATCAATTTGGTAAAGAAGGGGATAATCCCCGTCATAATTAGTCGACAATTATCGATGCAATTTTGGAGTGGCAAACGGCCTTGAAGCTTCACTTGGTATATGTAGGTTCTCGCTTTTGTTCCGCGCTCCTGGGTTCACAATGGGTCGGACATACACCAGCGCATACACGGACAATTATATACGAAATTACTTACTAATGTGACCGTTTTATAAGATGCTTTCAACTTCCAGAAGAAAAAACCGTTTACCATCTGTAGAAACAATTAACAAGGCATCTTCTTCGTTTCTACATATATGTTACAGGAAAGGGGCACTTTTTTCTTTCTCATGCGATAATGGCTATCACTTCAATAAGTCCTTCCTGGTTACACGCAGTCTGCAGTGTATATAAGAGTGTCATTCGTTTATCGTTCTATTGTGCAAAGCCCAGATCATTACAGACATTAGCACATGTACAAGTAAAACACAGGTTCAACTTGATGAGGTTTAAAGATTAAGCTATGTGTCGTTTTAACACGAGAGCATGAACGTAGATATTGTCAGATTAGATATGGCAAGAAACGTGAGCAAAAAGTTAATGGGGTATGTTTTTGTCCCATGCAGAAGGTCTTGGAACATTGCTTGTCCCGCTGTCCCAAGACTTTCTACATGGGACAAAAACATACCCCCTTAACTACCATGTGCTCACGTATTTGAGTGAACACCACCTACTTTCAAGTAACAAGTGGGTGCAATCTGTTCAGCCTATCACAAATTTATCAGGTCCCTGGGGGGAGATACACATTGAAATGAAATAATAGAGACGGAATGTAATTTCGCTGTAACAGAATATCATAGCTGTTGGAAAAGTATATTGTTCTTGGTGAGTAACACGCAATATACATTAATGGTGTGTTTTAATAGACCCCAAATGTGAGTACTATATTAAATTACAGAATATCCGCCTCTCACCAACCAGCTGAGTGAGGCAGCTGGTCAGGAAATCGAATTATCAGAAGTATTTCAACATATATTTGGTCTGAAATATCAATGGAAATTTTTGCCAACGTTTAGGGGGGAATCTCCCGTCACCACGCCACGGCTCTTTAATAAATTGGTTTATATTTGTTTATAATATTTCAAAATGGATTTTCTAAAAGTAGTATGTTATGTCTTTTTTAAATTTGGTACAAGCGATTATCATGACAAAAGTTCCCTCAACCCATTGAAAATTATAACACCATTTGCTATAAATATTTGTAATTTCACTGTTTTCAGGTACCAAAAACTTCTAGAGGACACCGCATCGTGTCCACCACTCAATGCCGAGTGGTTATCCTTTAGGCAACGATAGGATAATAAGTTACTACCCCCCCCCCCCCCCCCAGTGGAATAATAGACCCTTCCAACGTGTACTTTTATAACTGATAGGAGAGTTTATTAGTATAGAACGGGTTAAAGGTGGTGCATCTATTTCATAAACTTCCTTCATTGACTCAAATGTATAAACATAATAATTTTCGAGAAAGAGTGACTGTCATCAAGAGCTTCTGCCACTAGAACATAATTTGTCTCAATTTTTGTTTTTCACGAACTGGAAAAGCAGTTGTTACCATTATTTAAATATTGTAACATCAAATCTCTCTTATAATCATTTTATGTTGAACATGTTTTACATTTGGGCTCCTACACCAACTGGGTTTATATATAGTCGAGGTAGTTTGTATACGGTGCGAAGACTCCTGTCCGGAAATGCTTCTATCGATTAATATTCATTTTATTTCGAAAATGTTCTGTTATAATAAAAGGTGTGGTTGTTAAGCTAACGAACAATAGTGGTTACTGTTAACAGAGACCAGAAACCAATCAAACTGGGACATTTGACGTTCGGTACGTAGCCATAGGAACAGCCTAATGCTCTATATCGCTATATGGTATCACTCGAATGGTCTGTTCTAAAAATAGACAAATAAACGATCCCAATAAAATATTCGAAATAAAATCAATATTAATTGATAGAAGCCTTTCCGGACAGGGGTCTTCAGTTCATATTTATTATTTTATACCCACGCAACTATTTCAAATTTGTTATTAAATGAGATAATCTATCTTTAACACGAAGCTATCTGTGGCCGTCGATCTGATAGACATCGCCACTGGATTGGATTATCCAATCAAGGAAAATTAACCCCTTTGTGACGGGAGCTGCACTGGTGCAGAATTAAATACTATGTGCCAGTGAATTTTCTTAAATATGCGAGTCTCCCATATATAAGAGAATGCATTGGCACAGGGTTTTCGCAAATATCGTGATTGAAAAAGCTTATGTTACTCAAAAGTCTATAATTTGAAGAGCGTAATAAACTTAGGTTATACCGAACGATGTTTGAGATAATAAACTACACATTTGTTGCGAAATCTTTCGTCTTTGGTGGATGTTTCTGTCAATATTTTTTTATTTGTCGGTTTAGCAAATTTATCCTCACGATATAGGCCTACATCAAGCTACATCATGCTAGTATGTCGAGTTCGATAAATTCGTTCAACCTCTTGGTTATCGGCTATATTTTAAGTAACAATATAAATTACAAAGGATTATCGGTTGCAATAGATAACATTATTTCAAGTGGATTATGAGATAATTTTGTCAACGTCAAAATCTTTGCGCAACATTGTTGCATCGTGTGCGGTTTGCTTAAACGCTAAAGAACGTACCTTGTGCGTTCAGCCGCTACGAAATAAACTAGCCGATTTATAAAATAAATACAGTCGGTGAATACGAGTCCAGACGCTTATCGTATGTTTTAGAAATAATAATCTAAAAGTGTATATTCAACACGAGCTCAATAGCATTATGTAGTCACCATCGTTGGTGTTAGTGTTGTTGATGTTGGTGTTGTTGTTGTTGGTGGTGGTGGTGGTGGTGGTGTTGTTGTTGTTGTCTGGTCAATGCATTCTGAACATTATAACCTGACGAGGTCCATGTACACCCCGGTGAGGTTGTACGCGGTGCCATTGATCCAACATTTGTCACTGAATCCCACCATTCGCTCCTCGCACGCGGCTGAATACCATGACGCCCCACCCCTCAGGCTAGCACAGCCGTTCTCGTCTGCGTTCATCGTGAGATATCTGCTTCCATTCTTAAATCCATTCTCGCATGGGGTCGGCCACGAAGACACTCTCATGCCGTCGTGTTTCATTTCATATGCATTATCTTTCCCACTCAAGGCGAAGTTGCTGTACATTGAGGTGTAGACTGTCGAAGGAGATGGCAATTTGTGCCCCGTTGAATTGCGTATTTGGACTTGACCTTTTAAATCGTAAGCGTAGCCTGTAAGCGATGTTATTTTATGTATGAACTCCATTCCTCTCCAGCTGTTTATATTCGGCATTCCACCCACTGTCCCATCAGCGTGGTCGGAGAAATTAGCATTGAAGAGGAGATTGTATTTTGGTTCCGTGAGGCTATATACTTGCGTAGCCCCATACCAACAGTTGACCTCAGTGGGTACTGTATCACCAACAAGATAAATGTAGCCCATACCATTACTCAACTCATAGCAGTCTGAAACGGACCATAAATAATATTCCTGAGAACATAGCTAATATACAATAATATAAAATATGTATGTAAACAAGCGATAATCAACTTGCTCCATTATGTATTATGCCAATATTTTAGGTTTTAAGAAATTTCAGGACATACTGAAAACGGTATACATGCTAATCGTCTCATGATTTTATCACTTATTCTGATTCATGAACATGAAACGGCGAGAAAATAAATTTTCCTAGAATTATTTGCTTAAATTGCCCTATCACCATTAAAGATGCAAAGTCGCTTCCAAATTACCATTTCTTTGGCTTTGGGTGTACTAAATATTTTATTCGAGTCGAGGAACCCACCCATCAAATCTCAGAGTGACCAGATATCGATTTTTGAAGTTTGTTATTTCTGGAGATGTGCACTTGTTTGTGGCCCGGAAAAAGTCGTCAAACCGACGGTCTCGGACACACATGCGGATGAAGATGGATAATTCTAAAAATCAAGTGGTAATACGACAAAATTTCTTAATACTCAAGTGATAATACGGTCATATTTCGTTGAACAAAATGTTGATAAATAACACGTTTTTGAGAAATTTGATACCATATTGACAGTGGCTAGCATTATTTTGTTGCAATTAATCGATTCTGATAACTAAATCGTATCTTGAAGAAATTGTGTTGTTGTTGTATTTTGATGATATGGGGACCGTCTGATCAGATTGAGTACCTTTAAACTAATAAAAACTGTTGTGTGCTGGACTGACAGAAATAATAAAAACAATTTTGATCGTTATACTGAACTCATTGGGCACACGTTTGTCAGTTTAGGCTTAACCTGACGTCGTCGGTATCAGAGTTTCAACTGTTTTGATATTGGTTGCTAGGCTGGACGCTAGATCTATATATGCAAGTCTGAGTTTAGTGTGCCTGTCATTTGCAGAATGCGGTCCCCAGAAGGTGAATTTAGTGACGCTATCCCGCATGATGTACGCGAATCCGACCATTTATTAGACGCCTTCCAAATCATTTAACGGAACATATGCTACAAATGAATTAGTAGTCTGGTCTCAAATGTTAAGGTCAATATACATGTAGAACAAATTTGGACTAAGTTGGTTTTATTCCAATTTGAAGACGAATATATGATCTATAACATATCCAAAATCAGCTAAAATCCGCTTTGAGCATTTTAGTAATCCAAGATTGCGTCCATATTGGCATTTGGTATTGAAACGTTGTGAATCTATGTGGTAGGTGCATTTAGTAATTTAGTAATAAATTATAATAAACACAGAATATGCTTAGTCGTAAACCATATGGCAGAATGTCTGTCTCAAAATGGCCGCCAAAAGGATAAAATCGAATGAAATTTACGATTTGTGGAAAGTTGAACATCTAGTCCTATAAGAGTGAGCAAACTCTCGAATTATGCGAGGAAGAACGATTTCAAAGTATAAGTGAAACTTTTGATAAGAGATGTACGAATTCCCTCTAATGTCGCGAGAGCAAGCGAAAGCAGGGTCTCTTACAACAGTTAAATCAGGATTTTTTTGGGCGCCCAGAAACAGAAAAATAATGCAGTTTTATCTGTACTGTTTATTTTGAATCGTGTGATATATATGTAGTTAAACAGTTACATGAGATTTAATAGGGATATATTGAATCTGTGACATTTTCGAGAGGCAGAAATGTATGTATTCAGAGAAGACTCACGAATGTGACCGATCACCATTTATTTTTCTATCTACAACACCAAATATGTCAAAATTCACTACAATAGAACAGTATGAGAGCTATTCATAGAGTACAAGGTAAAATGTGTAGATCCTATTGTCCGTGTCTTAAAATGGTATAGTTGCCTCCAGTCAAGTGATGAAACAGGAATATTTGACCTTTATTACAATAATGGATAGTGGTATACTATGAACACAAGTTATCAAAATACAAAGGAGTAATCCGAGTACCATGGACTATCTTCAATAAATTCTCAACTAAACCAAAATTGTCTACATACTCTGTGGCAGAGACTGTCTTTATACCAAGAAATTATATTTTCTGATATTCACTAAGGCCACATATACGCAAATCGTACTATGTTTTCTGCAACTGCATCGCCACGTTTACCACTTCATCCCAATGTTGCACATATCTGCTACACACAAAAAACATAAATAGCAACATTGGGTGAATAGTCAACGCTGAAATAATAGCTTTAAACCCCGACCAGCTGATATTTAGCCCAAGTAAGTTGGGGTGAGCAATGGTAAGTTATTTTCAAACAACATGATGCTGAAACCCAATATTGTGCATTGGGTGGTAGCATATACCCGTTGTAAAGTGCCGACTGACATAATTTTAACAAAATTGTCCACTGAGAAACGTGTTTTGTAGCACCATAAAAATTAGTCTTAAATAATAAGTTCGTACGATGTACCGTCTCTTCGATCTGGTGAGGTGGGGTACTAATTTATTGAAGAGATGAGTAATTCTGTAGAGTATAATCAGCATTACTAATATGACATACGTGTATTGTTTTTCTATCCCGGAAAGTGTTGAAAAATCCGGAAATTTAGCTGGTATTTACACCACAAGTGCACTTCAGTGTATGTGTTACATTCAATAAGTAATCATCATTCTAAATGAAAATACCACGCACTGTGTGACGAAACATTACTTCGTGTGTCTTCATGTTCGAATTTATTTTTTTTGGTGCCCTACTGTTGAGTGCATTCTAAGCAGAAAACCCGAACTTTAAATACATAAGTATTTGAGTTTAGCTTGTGTTGCAGTTACCAATAAATCCTTCAGATGGATCTGTTTAAATTATAAGTGTACCTTTAAAGATATTTAACAACATACTTGTAAATTGCCACTACGAATGTTCACTTATGTGTGGTTATCCAATATTTTACTTTCGTCGTAGCATGGCTTGGAGTTGCGGCCAGTTTGACAGCCATTCCATGGCCGCGATTGCCTTAATTTCTGCCCTTATCACTCTATTCGCTCATGTACTCCAGATTCACACAAACTGGTATATATCGAATTTCAGCGGATTTTGGATATGTTATAGAGGGTATCATGACGCGAACATTGCGTTAAAAATCTGAAGTGGGGTACCCCACCAGACAAGATAATTAATATTTAGCGTTGAATTAGTCGACCCGCGCGCAATTTATCAGTTGTCTTTGACGAAAATATCCATGGCAGTCACTGTGTAGGAACTGTTACATCGGAAATAGTTCTATCGCCGGTTTGTGATGGTTCTTGCCTGATTTGTGACGGTTCTTGCTGATCGAAATTATACATTTTCACGACTTTTTGACAGTTAAAACGGAATTTTCAGGCATCTAGGTGATAATTCGATTAGTTATTTTCGATCCCATAACAATCTGTGGCACCAATGAGCGTGTTAATAACGAAAAATTCATTGTGCTAGTCATAACAACGACAAGAACCGCGAATTTTGATTATTGTTTGGGTTCTCTCCTGATCGAGTCGGTTCTATCCCCATTAATCGTTCTATACGGGTAAAACTATTGCTAATATTTGCCATGGTACATGGTTCAAACTGCCAATTTTGTGAAAGTATACAAAGATAAACACAACAAACTATGCATTAAGTTGGAATTTGCACCACTTGTCATTAATTTCGACGAATTACACTGCCTTTCTATGCTTATCCAATAAGCTGTGTTACGCCTATCAAAATTCACAAAGTCGCCAGCTAGTTTGAAAAATAACGCGTTTTGCAGGCCCGACATTTCCATGAGTCAACAGCCGGTTAACAATAGTGAAATTTCATTGCGCTGGACTTCGTAAAGCGTGAGCGTAGACGGGATATCTAGAGTTATCTGTCTTGTATTTTATCTATTATATATTTTGGAACTTCTGTCTGTATGCATGTATTTGTGTTATAGACTCGAAATACTGCTCGACCGATCCGACTCAAATTTGGTGTGTAGGCCTACTTTGATATGGGCGGGTCCAATTTCACGTGTGCCCGTGTCCTTGACCTTGACCTCGCTCAAATACGCTCATATAGGCATGTTTCTGGATCTCGACCGATCCCACTCAAATTTCGTAGCTGGTTCTACTTTGATCACGGGAACAATATGGGCGGGTCCAATTTCACTTGCGACCATGTCCTTGGCCTTGACCTCGCTCATATACGCTCATATAGGCATGTTTCTGGACCTCGACCAATTCGACTCAAATTTGGTATAATGTAGGCCTACTTTGATCCCGGGAATAATATGGGTGGGTCCAATTTCACGTGCGACCATGTCCTTGACCTTGACCATATTCGCTCATATAGGCATGTTTCCGGGCCGATCGAACAATAGTTTGCCCAGGCGGAGACGATCACATAAAAATCCCTAAATAGCCCGGACGAAGAGGGCCGGGCACATCGGCTAGTGTTGTCTATTTTCGTAGACGTATTTTACTCAACAAAAAGCCAAAATAAGACGTTAAAAGTTAGTTGACACCCATACAATGCTCTGATTACGTAGTTTATGAAGTTTATGTCGGGCATCCGCTTGCTGGATGCTGATTATCTAGTTAAATTCTAGAATTCTAGAATATGCAGCTATTAAAGCATATACAAGCACGGTAATCTTCCATTCAATCATATTTTAGATTGACTAGGGATCTCTGATTTTTTAATAGAAGATATAAAAAAGCAAAGAATCCTACAGTTACAAATATTATTATATGGATGTTAAACCTTTGGTTACTAAATGCGCTGTAATGAGAATTGACTTGAATCCTATTGATTAATTTGTAGGAATTCTTAGCTATTAAGTTCAACAAGCAGTAACATATAAAAAAGAGAAAAGAATCATGCAGTTACAAATATTATTATATGGATGTTAATTCTTTGATGACTAAATGTGCTATAAAGAGCAGCGACTTGAATCCTATTATTTATTTTGCAAAAGAGCATACATTATTTAATACAAAGCATATTAATTAAATGGAATTAGATTCTTTGTCCATTAAACCAGTTTCTTGTCAATTGGGGGGGGGGGGTAAATGTGATATAGAAAACTAGATCACACCTGCTCCCTACTTCATGTCCACCCATCATGAGTTTTGGATCAACTCTAAAGAAGAGGTGTCCATTTGTATATGTCAAATATGGTTGATTACATGTTTAAAGTGTAGGAAAGTTTGCAAATGTTAGTCTAAAAACGACAAAATCCCCACTATTAAATTGTTGTCAAATCAAATTAAGAGAATAATTTCAACATATTGTTGGTGTTAAATTTTAAACCAATCTATTGTAAGATAAGAAATTTGTAACTGTTGAACATTTTGACCAAAGTTGGGGATAGACACCAATTAAGCACCCCCTCCCCAAGCCCCCCTACCAACCCAATCACGCCATAACCTATCAGTGATTCAGTTGAACGTGATTTCATAAGTTATATTTATGTCTGGGCGACAAACATGTGTAAATGTCCCTCAGGCGGACTTCAGAGGAGGAAATATGATGGTGCTGGCATTGAAATATTGTCACACCTGGATCTTTCAATAATGCCCAGATTAAGTAAATGAATATAACATATCATATTCTCCTGAGAGTAGATTTATATTACCATTGGTAATTTATATAGGCGGGCGTGATTATGATACTATACTCATCGGGACTTTCAATATTTTATTTCTGCCTATTAATGTCACTTAATCTCCCGTATTAGGTATTTATTGTGTTATTTCTTAATATACCTGTTCTATTATGCAAATTACATAAGCTACAGTCATTATCTGGTTTAAAATGTCAGATACACAAGACGATTTTCGGACCAAAGTTCGTTCGAATAAATCTCATGGACAGAACCGTCACAGCCATGATCGGTTTGAAATAGAACCGTAACACGCACCCGTGTTGATTACGAGGTTACAGCTCCCAATTATCAACCCCTATCGGGATACTTTCTCAGCTATTTTACAAAAGAATAACATGGGTACACTTTATAGTCAGTGTTTGTCTTCAGAATGCGTTTCATATTTTATACGCCACGAAAAACAAAGAAATTGCGTCCACATGGCTTGATTTTCAGTGGTAACATGTTGATATTTACGCGTTAACTCGCTAATACCGAGTTAATTGTGGTCTAGAGTTCAGGTTTCGATAACACGGCACTTCTGCAGCCTCTGTTCATTCAGGAAAGTTTAATATATTCAAGATATATCTATAATTATGCGTGATTTTGTCACAAAAATGATTATTTTCAATCATCAGGAACCGTAACAAATCAGGCAAGAACCATCACACTACCGGCGATAGAACGATTTCCGATGTAACAGTTCCTACACAGTGATGGGAGTGTTGCTGTCACGTATTGGGCTATTAGTTGTCCACGGCCGGTTTATATTAACCCCTTAATAACGATACATTGTATTGCGATTTTCCATTAGTATAGCCACGACTTCCGAGGCGCCGCACGGACCCGTATGCAGGTATTTTGTATATCTTGCAGTTGCTTGAAGTTGACCAAGTGTGTCCTGTGCGCATCGACTTTCTGTGTCGTTCACGGCAGGTTTTATTAACCCCTTGCATGCACATATTGGTTACAGCTATATAGTGACGTGCGCTTGTCCAAGTCTGTCTGAGACTGGCCAAGCAGTTCCTCGTCACGGTGTCAGTGGCCGGGAATGATTTTTTTTATTTCGTCCAGTTGCGGGACGCTAACAGGGTGTATTCTGTGAAAATTGACTGGTTTCATTAACCCCTTCAATACCGATATTAGCTATATGGTGTGACACGGGCCAATATAGTCATATAAGCCTATAACGTAACAGATACAACTACACTAACGCAGGGGTGGACCCCCCCCCCACCCCTTCGGGGGGTGGACCCCCCCCCCCCTTCGGGGAGATATGCAATGGTCAGACCGGAAGCTATAACCCCCCTCCAATTGGGGGATCGTATCCCATGCGTTAACGTCGCCAAATGGCCGAGAACCCCATGCGTCCGTCCACCCAATTCTGATAGTTTTCAACTGATCACCACTATACGTGTAGCCTAAATAAAACCATACGAATGGGGAATATATACCCCTACCTATGTTATACCAATTTTCAAACTATACTGTCGGATAAATTACACAAGTTGGTACAGGTTGTCATATATAATCTATATCTATATTTGCGAATGTCTGTCTGTCTGTCTGTCTAGTCTGTCTGTCTGTCTGTGTTCAATAGAAATTCATAGGGGACCATCTAGATGATGCCAAAGGGGTCTACTAGGAGAAGCTTTTTACGAGAAAGATAATGGTCGGGGTTAGAATTTTCTAAAGTGACGCCGTTGTTGTCAGGGGCAGAAAAGGGGGAGGGGCAGAAAAACAATTTGTCGCCGATTGCCACCAAACTTATATATAATCATCCCCATAATATGAGGAATCTAATGGCGTGGTTTAAATATTTCAAAAGTCGCGCCTTTCGCGTCAGGGGTGCCCGGAGGGGGGGGGGGCAGATTTTTTTTCTGTCGCCGATTGCCACGAAACTTACATATAATCATTCCCATGATATGAAGAATCCAACGGTGTGGTTTAAATATGTCAAATGTGGCGTCGTTTGAGTCAGGGATGAACGGAAGGGGAGAGGGGCACCAAAATTGATAAAAACTAATTTTAGCGCCGATTTCCACCAAATTGATATATATTCTTCTTCATGATACAAGGCTAATTGTGCGATTTAACAACGCCAAATTGTTGTTTTTGGATGAGAGATTGGGAGGGGGTGGGCACTAAATTTGATAATAAGTCGCCGATTGCCACCACACTTATACAAAATCATCCCTATGGTATGAGGAGTCTATTGGTGTGGCTTTTATCAGTCAAATGTGGCCTCATTCGAGTCAGGGTTGCATTGAAAGGGACAGGGGCACCAAAATTGATGCACAATTTTTTTAGCGCCAATTTCCACCAAATTGATTCACGTTCTTATCCATGATACGAGGACTCTAATCGTGATTTAAAGACGCCATAGTGGTGCTGTTTGGGTGAGAGATGGAGAGGGGAGGGATTGGCACCAAATTTGATAAAACAAATTGTTTAGTCGCCGATTAGCACCAAACTTATAAACAATCATCTCCATGATATCAGGAGTGTAATCGTGTTGTTTAAGGATGTCACAAGTGGGGCCATTCGAGTCAGTGGTGTATAGAGATGAGAGGGGCACAAACAATTATATCTATATGTTTAGTGCCGATTTCCACCAGATTGATACATATTCTTCTCCGTGATACGAGGAATCTTATCGTGTGGTTTAGATACACCAAATTGGTGCCCTATGGGTGAGAGATATGGGGACCTTAAATTTGATACGAATTTGTATACTCGCCAATTTTCACCAATTTCATATATATGCATCTCTAATATCTAATGAGTCTTAGTGTGTGCAGCTTGAGTCCGAAATAGGGACGGGAGGGTCACCAAAACTGATACAAAATATTTTTAGTACCAATTACCATCAAATTCAGACACGTTCTTCTCAAATGATACAAGAAATAAAATCGTGCTGTCTGTCTGTCTTTTTGTCTGTCTGTGTGCGTTCTATATATAACTTCACGCGGTACAATCGAGATGGCACCAAGGCGTTCTAAGAGGGGTAACTTTTTACAAGGAAGATAAGGGTGCGGGTTAAAATTTTCTAAAATGACGCTGTTGGTGGGAGGGGAAATTAAAAAAATATTGTGAAATTGTTTTGTCGCTGATTTCCACCAACGAATGCATAATCACCTTCGCAATATGGCGTTGTTCGAGTCAGCGTTGCATCAATAATTGATTTAATAAACAAATTCCACCAAATTCATACACGTTTTTCTCTAATGATATACCATGGATTAAATCACATTTGGTGTCGTTTGCGTCACGAATGGCGAGCGGATATGCACTATCATTGATAAGATTGCTATTCGCCGATATCCACATATAAGTTATATACAGTCACCAGGCCATCTCCATATCATTTTAAGTAGTTGGGCGTTCACATTTCACAATCCCGACATATGGTGACCCACATAAGTCACTTGAACAATTATATCTTCTTAACAGTAATATTTATATGGGAATGGCAGTCAAGGCATTCACACAATTAGCTAGCAAAAAGAGATAACTAGAAGAAGCATTAAACGTATATTTATCATTCTATTGAAGAGATACATATATTCGTGCAAACTGAGAGACCTCGAACCATCAGAGGATTGCATATATATAATAACAAAATTTAGTCTGTTCCATTCAATACAGTTTCCACAAAAAGTTACAATTTGTCAAGAGATATGGAAGGCCTGTTCAAAAATAGTGGTCACAGTGTGCAGTCAAATATAGTTTCTTCTGATATACAAGAAAATGCAGTTAGTAGCACAAGACTATTCAGGATCCTACCAATACTGACATCTGACAAGGGTTTTAGAACAGACTCATCGACTGACATAAACTCAAAATCTCGCTCTGTGCACATGTAGCTGATATATTGCGCAGCAACATTTCGTTTAAACTAAGAATATTTAGCCAATATATATAGCACCATGAACATAGGAGTACCTGGAATTTCTTTGCAACATCTGTATCTTCATGGAGATATGATAGCCAGGTGTCCTCGAGATCTTATTCCAACCCACTAGATTGATTGATATATCTCAATATGTAAAACCCAATTATCATCTTTTATCGAACTAATGTGTTTATGATGTTCATGTATCATATTATAACGTCTAATGTATACGCAGTTCTAAATAAATAAATACTTCATTATTGGTGGAACGGATTAATCGCGATAAACAGAATGACAATTGACAAGGTGAGCCACTACTTATATTCCATGACTGTAATAATCATCTTTTGTGATGCTATTTGAATATACAATTTATGAGAAAACGTATAACACTTTAAGCAAGAGCATTCTCTATTCCCAACAAATATCCACAGCATACATTAACCTGTGCAACGCCGGGTAACCCTGCTAGTGATATATATATATGCTAATATTTTACTTTTATGTCGTGAACCCATGAGTTCCCGCTAATCGGAAATTCTACCTAGATCTACAAATTTGGGATGCATATTCTTAATGACAGTATTAAAGGGGCACAACGCATTTAGCATATTGCTATAAACGATAAGAAACGTAAATTCGCCTCAAAATAATACTCCACGTCCCGTGAACAGTCCAATAACTTCAAATGAAGATGATACATATGACTAAAGCTCATTGTTTTATTGAACAACACCGCAGCACAGTAAACAGTTAACAATAATATACTGTACTTTGTTCAGACGTTTGATGTTATAGAACGTGCTCAATTATCCACAATGTCACTGGCCACGGCGGTCGTGATCGAATGTTAAAGACATATTATGGACTTTTTCAGGTGTGTTAAACTGTTAAGTTAGTATTGAGGCACTATGTCAACTGGAGGAATGTAGCATTCTACTACATCGCCGAAAATATAAAACAAATCTACCGTACCACTCCATAGTGAACATCATCTGAACTACTCTCAATTGTAAATATTTACTTCGCGATTCGGGACCCAACTATCGGCGATAAAGTAACGAAAATGATTTAGCCATCGAGAGTCACTGAATTTAATTAATATATAATAATGAGGGTTCTTAGTCAGTTTGGATTTAATATTTGATAAATATAACTGCTTTGATTAATATTATCATCCATTTCTAATTGATCGATAACCCTACCGGGGCGTTTCACATCACTTTAAAGGAATTACAGAAGAAATGTTCAAACATGACCAGAGACGCAGTGAACTGTTCAAGACAGTGTGCGTTGATTATCGGAAACATGTTATGCCTGCAACCAAAGGTGTGGTGGTCAGGCCAATCTTATCTAAAGATTATTTTATCTCGTGGCCTAGTTGACCTTATCGACATGCAGTTCAGTGCTACCACATTGTTCTTGTAAGTGGGTAATGTTGTATCAGGACCATCTAATAACATTCCGCATAGTCCGTCCGTTGACATCGAAAAGAGCTTGTGATGTTGCGTATCAACTTGGATATATTTCTTCTGTTCGGCGCGCCACACATTTTGCAGCGTGACAATGGTTCAGAAGTCACTGCTAAAATAATGTCTGAATTAAAGCAGTTTTTGTCAGATCTTGTGGTATATAGTGCGTGCATGGGAAATCTCCCGATCCACAGAGTCAATGATCTATTGAGCGTGCAAGCTATGACATGAAAGACCAGTCGATATAAATTTCAACTCAGTATATCATATAAATTCATCTGAGTCGAACAGGACTGGCCGGAAAGCTATTACAGACAAGGAAATTCCTTGTTTTGATTGGAAGCGGTACCAGAAACCGCTAACCCCGATTGGCTAACCGATAACAGATGCGCGTGTCCCGTAAAAATAGCTCAGGTGTCATCAAAAACACGTGTGTATATTGATCTAAATTTAAGACATTTATTCATCGGTAAAACTCGTTTTCGACGCTTTTAATAATCTCATCACAATAGGAAAATGAGTGTTACAGTGGACAAAGACCGAAACGATGTGTTATTGAAGTGTGTTTCGTCTATCTTGAAAGAGACAGTTATTTCAGTTGAAATCTGAACAATTTCAAGTGTTGTCGGCAATATTGACGCGCATAAATTATTCCTTATTTGGAATGTCAGCGACATCAGTATGACGTCACGATATTGGGGGAAGCCCATTGTTCTGGAAATGGGTTTTTACATGAATTCGTGTCGACGTAATATTATAATTATTGCGGAGATGTTTACGTCGACTGTCCTGTTTGGGACAATTGTACTAATGGCGAAAGCGACTTGCTCGAAAAAGTGCAATATGAGGCAGCGAGAATAGTAACTGGAGCAACAAAAAGCTGCAGTAATGAAAACCTCATAAAGGAAACTGGATGGGAAAAATTGTCAGAACGTCCGAAAATCTCCAAATTATGCCAATTCTACAAAATGTTCTATAAAATGACACCCTCATATCTATATACCTTAGTTCCGATATCAACAGAGAATATGCACCGATATCCACTGAGAAAGCATCACCTAACTAACCCTTCTCGTGATACTGCGTCATACGAAAAGTCCTTTCTTCCCTCAGCCGTTGAGATGTGGAACACACTCCCAGACAATGTGCGGAAGTGTGAAACATTGTGTGACTTTAAGTCGGCAATAGGAAGCACGGATAATAACCGTAGAGAACCTTATATTTACCACTATTACTATTACTCACGCCCAGCGCAAATACATCATTGCAGATTGCGACTTGGTTGTAGTTTTCTTAATAAAGACCTGTGTGAAAATTTTCTCAGATCAAGTCCTCATTGTGTGTGTGGAAGTGATGAAACGGCGAATCATTTCTTATTCCACTGCCCATTATACAGTAGACAAAGAAACGAATGTCTTTCTGGTAGTTTGGAAAGAACAACCATTGAGAGCGCACTGAACGGCACGATTTCAAATAGTCTGAGCGAAAATATTTTTACATTTAAAACAGTCCAGAAATTCATAATCATGACAGAACGCTTTTCGAGCTAACATATATACAGATTATATGGCACTGTCCAATAATAATTACATTAAGTAAATATCTAATATTTGGAAATATTGAAATAGCTGATGACCGACACGACAGGTGACACACAAATGTTGTATATATGCTTGTGTCTGTATTGCTCTTACGAACCCATTCTATGAAACCCATACTATAATATATTAGACATGGTGTAAACATTTAGTACATGAATATACCAATACATTACCTGTCTCTGACAACTCCACGACGGGACGCGACTCGAGTAATGCAAGCATAATATTGCTTGCTTTGTCGCACCATTTTATATTATGTCCACCGATGATAAGGTCACTTGTGGAGACGGCATATATAAGCCATATAGGCTTACAGCCGAATCCACTCCCATACACAAGGAACATGGTAACATGAATTACCAATATATTATATTGTAACTAATTATTATTAGGAATAAATATTATTAAACCAAAGACATGCTTGTTACATGAATGAGTGATAACGATACCTCGGACTGGCTATGGTGTACGAAATATGTGAGAGTTCTAACTAGAACGCAGTAGTGCATGGAGGGCCTATCTGCACGAAAATGGTCAAATCGTTCACTTTGTGATAGAAGCACCAAATTTGGTACAGATGTTGCCTAGTATGTTAGCAACTACACCCTAGCCAGTTCCACCTTTCTGATGAGTGGAACTGGTAAAAATCTGGAATGGAACCGGATCGGGTCGCTGAATTTCGCGTTATTAACCTATCTCTAGTTATACGCGGATTGTAGAAAAAATGTTTGCACTTTGGCATTGGAATTTATTTCCTGCTGTTCCTCATATATTTGCCCATTTAATGACGCTAATTTTGTTAGGCAACGTCCAAGATGGCTGCCAAAATATTCCAAAATGGCCGCCGAAATTGAAAAAAAATGGTATTTTTTCTTTAAATCTTTATTTCTTTCGCAATTTGACCAGAATTCACTACGGTTATTCGGCAATTTGTCGTCATTATATTGAGAGTAGTCACTTGACATCACTTTGGAGCTATTTCGGTACTCTGGGGTCACCATTGCATCGTGCACTTGATGTTGAAAAAATGGTCATTCAAAATTCGATTTTACAGAACGCGGTATAACATTTCACACAAAAATCACCATTGGGATTAGTCATATTTCATCAAGAAATTGGAAGGACTGTGCATTGTAAGTGATGCATTCTATTGCTTATGGATATTCCAACTCAATGGTACCAAAATTGTCACTTTGGCTCAAAATGGCTGCCAAAATGGCGGCCAAAATATGAAAAATTGTAAATATTGCACCAGCGTGCCGTGCAACCGCTTATAAGTTGTGATGGATCAACAAAATTGACTATTCTGTCTTATATATATTGAATACTAACATATCTGATGCACCTTGATTAATTTTTATTATTTTAACCACTGAAATTACCAGAATTATGGGACTTTTTTATCACGAACTTGGCATCAGAATCGGCAAAAAATTACTTTTCAGGTTTGCACCATTTTTTCAAGTAAAATGGAACTATATTTGGTATCAAATGTGCTTTGTATTATTGATCTATCTTTCTTATATGTGTGACACTGAGTGAGTTGTTGTAGACAAAATTACTCAAGATGGCTTGCAAAATGGCAACCAAATTTAGTAAAAAGTTGATTTGTCACATTTTTTCCGAACATTATTCTAAGCTGTTCCGAAAAGGTTGCAAATTGTGACTCACTTGGTTATTAAACATGCTACTTAATCAACTGACAACTAAATGTTATATTCTGGTTGTCCCAGTACATTATGAGGCATGACAAATCATTTTAAGAGAGGCGGTGTGGATTTTTGCTGAAAACTTCTTTTGGGATTATGTCTATGTTTTTGAACGGAAATGGGCAGAACGTTGAAACGGAACTGAGATGGATTATATTATGTGGCTACTCTGGCCCATTAGCATCAAACTTTATTAACTTATGAAAACCATTTCCTTCATATTGCATACCAAATGCCACTAAGGTGGAGAACACTCTGATGTGATCTCTCTTTTCGGTTAACATATCCTTGAGTTATAGCGATAGGAAATCGATAGTCACCCAAAGGTACACCAGTGCGACTCACACATTACCATGCAGTCACTCCATATATACATGAATACCACATAAATGAACATATGTCACTCGCTTTATACACATACACCTCACCCACTACTATACAGCCACAAATGGGTATGCCCATACACCCAACACATGGCCATATAGCCGTCAGTAAACATGCAGTCACACCATGTATACTCATACACCTCACCCATGACCATATAGTCACGACCTGTATACCTATTCACTACATTCATGAACATACAGTAACATCTTGTATACCTATCCACATCACCATTGGTCATACAGTCACTCCATGTATATGTATATATTTGCCATATGGGCACTCAAGATATACATATACACCCCAGCGATGACAATATAGTCACTCCCGGTATACATTTTCGCCACATTCATGATCATACATCACTTCTTGTATACATATTTGACCCACCAGCGGTCATAAAGTCACTATATATATATATATATTTGCGACACCCATGGCCATATAGCCACTCAAGATATACATATGCACCCAACCCAAAACCATAGAGTCACTACAGGTATATATAGACTAGTATACATATAAACCCCACAAATAGTATTACATTCCTAGATATACACAGTACCAATGTCCCGCATCGCGCACACGGCCATTCCATACACGCCAAACGTGCATATACACCTCACCATGACAATTCAGTCTCTCGCTGTGTACTCATAAACCACACTCGTGGTCATACAGTCAATCCTTGTATACCAATTCACCTCACCATTAATTTTGCCACACTGGCACTCCCAATATACATATTTGCCACATCATGGCCATATAGCCACTCAAGATACACAAGGGTTCGCGACTTGCGAGCAATGAGTCGAAACGAAATGTGACATTTGCTTAGTATGGCACATAGTCAGCGATCTGCAACTGATGATGATCTATCTTATCCAAACATTTTGGCATCTTTACAACTCATTGGGAGTAATTTCCAAAAATGTCTAAACTCTACTTTTGAAATAAAATAAAATCTTGTTTTTGTGGGGTACGTTCTAAAGCTATTTTCAAAATTCCATTAAACCGCTCCAGGACCCACTAGCTTCCACCTCAACATTCATGTCATTAGAACGGGGATCAATTTGTCTTCGTGAAATTGGGACCTTTGTCATCATATATTGTCATCATCTGTAATATGCCTAGCAGACATCCTCCCCTTTCTTTGACATCCATACGTTTATGTACCACCTTCATTGTGTGGGGAATTACATGACGGATAGGATGTAAGCCATTATTTCTTTCACTATACTTATGTTGACAAAAAGGAAAGTCCTTATGGTCCGTCAGCCAGTGCTCCCTTCTGACTTTTTATTGTCATTCGGGAGGGCTAGGTGTGATTTTCGTTGACCCGGACAGATGTGTGACCTTGTCAGACACCCACTTACATGTATTTGTTAGCCTATACTTACCTGTATTGGTTGGTTGTTTGTATTGGTTAACCCATTACCATTGTCACTCCAGGTGTACATGTATATATACATAATTAATTGCCATACAATCCTTCTATATATACATATACCCCGCACACGGCCATTCGTACACCTCAGACTTGCAAATACAGCTCAACCATGACAATTCAGCAACTCGCTGTATTCTTACACACCCATCCATGAGCATTCAGCTATTCACTGTATACCGGTACACACACCAATGACAATACGGCCACAACATATAAACATATACATCCCACCATGACCATGATGTTAATATCTATGTACACAAGCACGCCAATGACAATCAAACAGTACTCCAGGTATGCATATACACTTCAACAACATTGACCGTGCAGTCATTCCATGTACACATATATACATTGCCCATAAGCATACAACCACTCCCTATTTATCCATACAACCCATCCGTACCATACAGCCAACGCGTGTATGCATATACACCCACCCATGACAATGCAGCCACCCAATGTACACCTGTACATCACACCCATGATCACACAGTCACTCCATATATACATACACAACACAAAGATGGACAATGTAGCTAATCTCGCAATATACATAAACCACCAGACAGCCACTCCCTGTATACATGTTCACCTCACACATGACCATAAGTTACTCCTTATATATATATACATCTCAACGTGGACACCCCATACATGACCATATAGTCACACATTGAATTAATGAATAACTATTCACATCATTCATGAATACAATAACTCCCGTACAAATACTCACCTCACCTATTGCCATACAGACATCAACAGACATACACACTGTATTAAGTTTATCAATGTTGATTCTAATGGGCCAGAGTAGCCACATACTATGATCCCTCTCAGTTCCGTTTCAACGTTCTTCCCATTTCAGTTCAAAAAACATGGACAGAATCCCAAAAGAAGTTTTCGGCAAAATCCATACTGCATCCCTTAAAATGAACTGTTCATGCCTCTTAAGGTACTGGGACAACCAGAATAGAACATTTAGTTTACTAAGTAGCATGTTTAATAACCAAGTGAGTCACAATCTGCTACCTTTTCGGAACAGCAGAGAATAATGTTCGGAATATATGTCACAAATCAACATTGTACCAAATTTGGTTGCCATTTTGAAAGCATCTTAATCCATATTGTCTAAAACACCTGTACTGAGTGTGACACAGTTAGCACATATCAAAACAATAAACACCTTTGATACCAAAGATAGAGTTCCATTTTACTTTTAAAAAATGGTTCAAACGAATCAAACCTGAACAGTGATGTTTTGCTTATTTTGATGTCAAGTTTGTGACATAAAAATTCGATTAATTCTAGTGATTTCAGTGGTTAAAATAGTAACAATTAACCAGTATGCATCAGCAATGTTAGTATTCAATGTATATAAGACAGAATAGTCAATTGCGTGCGTCAATCACAACTTGTAAGCAGTTGCATGGTACGCTGGAATAACATTTACCATTTCTCATATATTGGTCGTCATTTTGGCAGCCATTTTGAGACAAAGTGCCAATTTTGGTACATTTGAGTTGGAATATCCATAAAAAATAGAAAGCATCACTTACATTGCGCAGTTCTTCCAATTTCTTGATGAAATATGACTAGAACCCTAATGGTGATATTTTGTGATATGTTTAACCGCGTTCTGTAAAATCGAATTTTTGAGTGATCGGAAGGGGTTGGGACCCCATGAATGGCATATTTCATTGCTTCGAAGGACAGTTAACATACTAAATACAAAATAAAGTCAAAATTCTCAACCAGTTCCAAACAGCAGAAACTTATCTTAGATACTAATAAAAAATGTACAAAAAAATTCACTTCCGGCCACCATTTTGGCTGCCATCTTGGACGAGGAATTCCAATTTTGGCACAGAAAGGTGGCGTAATATCTTAGCTTCACAAAAATGAATACATGTGTATATATATATAACATGATTTTCTCACTATATGTACATCAAACTAACTTAACGGAAATGGCAGCCATCTTGGACGCCATCTTGAATTACAAAAAATGCTCAAAGCGGATTTTAGCGGATTTTGGATATGTTATAGAGGATATATTCCTCTTCAAAATGGTATACAAACCAACTTAGTCCAAATTTCTTCTAGGTCAAACCTTTTATCGACCAGACTGTAGCTAGAGCTCATTTCATGTCACCAATAATGTACAGGACGTTTTAACACTGTCTCTTTGGTACCTTTGTTTGACCTAATTCTAGAAATTACTCGCATACCAGAAAAGACTTTATATGGTAGGCTAAAGATTTACGCCAATAAACAATGCAAAAAAGACCATAATTATGTATTATTTACCCATATTTTTTTCTATTTTATTCAAAAATAGTGGGAAAAAAAACAATTGAATTTGGTGGCCATTTTGGGCAGCCATCTTGGATTATTTAAAAAATAATTAGATTCAGAAGAAAGTATATTATGTTCACAATGTTCCCACAATTTTCGCCTGTATTCCGATATAAATACAGGTTATTTCTGAGATTTAAAGCGACTACCATGAAAAACTGTTACTTTAGAAGGTCAAGGTCAAATACAAGGTCAAGGAGGTCATTAAAAGTTGGAACCCGCTAACTGGGTATTGTACACCACATACAGACAAAACCCTGAAAGTTTATTGCTTCTATCACAAAGTGAACGATTGGTGCAGCTAGGCCCTCCACTACAGGCATTAAACAATCACCATAATGTAACATTGTTTGGAGGTGAAGCCAGGATTGGTTTCACATCTTCATCGCTACCCCATGCTGTGATCCAAAAGTGTCGGCGACAATGTGACGGTGCCCATTCCATCTGTTGACAGAGGACGCGGAGATCAATGAAACATTTTCGGTGCTATACAGCTGTGGAAAACTGATAATATACGATCGGCTACCATTCTGGTGTGCTTAAAACATAACATGTAATTGCGGTGGATCTAAGAGATGCAAGATCAAGCGATTTCTTTGCTATAAAATATGTGTTCTGTAAAAGTAGATGTCACTCATGTACGAATTATTGAAACAAATATATGAGTTACCGCATATCATTGTGTATTCTGTGTTACTGTATGTTAAATACCTATAATTTCATAAAAAATGTATATCTTAATCCTTAATATATGTGTATTAAATAGGCATTTGGCACAAAAATTCAGTTATAACTTTTAGTGATTTGGTCAAAATGACTGGTTTGACAGATTGACTGCAACATATACAAAACAACAAATTACGCAAATGCGCTAACATGCAAACGGAGTCTCGGGATCATATATCATAATAATGGTTAACCAACTGTTGTTTGATTATCACGCGCACCGCAGAAGCGACGGGTCATTCTTCATATTGATCGGCTTAGAGAGTATGGGACTTTATTTTGTCCACTATAGTAATAAATTTGTAGTCGTCAATGCTTCGACAAATGCTGGACAATTGTCATTCATCGATTCGAAAAGTTCGCTTCGTAGTTGTGTATACTAAATACGGAAATGTTCTTCATCTTGTATGAAATCATCACAACAAAACACGCACTTAAATTTCTCTCTTCTAATGTTACTTGGGGCTGAAGATGTCGCTCCTTCTCTATATATATGAGTGAATGGTTACTGATAGTGAATCTGGTGAAAGCTATTCTGTCTTCGATGTGGTTAAAGTCTATATTATTTATTGAAAAGACGATGCTTATTGTATGTATGTTCAAAGAATGTGATTTTTGTCACCATTATTGTGGATCTGCGTTTGGTGCCAGATATCTTACCCGCGGACAGAATACGAGTACACTATATAAATTGTTCGAATTCAAAAACAATACACAAAGAAATCTCACAAACAGTATTGATAGTGGCAGAGATAAACTCGCCATTATCAAGTCGGGGCCTCCATTACAAATGTCGACGTTTCAAAAGCTTCAACCCATAGCTTTGAGCCGAGACGCTAAACTGCATGGGAAGTTGACGTAAAGACTGAAAAGAAATTTTCAGAGTCAGAAAGGCATTTAAAGGTCTATTATATATAGTTTGATAAGAGTATAGAAGATGCATTAGACATTTGTGTTGTAACAATATAGTGCCCGACAGTATGAATATGTGTCTCCGATTGAAACTTTTCCGGCATACATCACCAAAGACACACCAACTGTTCGGGCTTCTTTGTGCACGCAAGTCGACTCTGGTATTTCTAAAGCTTTAACCATCACACTGGCATATCACTTCTATTCAAAGCAAGTACAAAGATGTACAGCATGGCCATTGTCGAGACGTTGCTCCAATCGCTCACGCCAACGTAGGACCTTTCAAAAAACTTTAATGTCAATCTTTGTTGAGAGCTCGATTGTTTACCAGTGGCTGAACACAGGGGGTCCGGGAACTTTAATTTGTTCTGTCATGTATTACAAGAAGGCCCCGGATCGATTTCGGGGAAATCACACCAAGTGTGGGGAAATGGCTTCAAAATCACATTTTCTTTTTCAAACTACCAATTTTGTTAACAGGATTATATCCTTCAGTAGACTCTGTTCTTTAAAACAAACATCCACAAAATATGATAAATCAAAACTTGTTTGATAAAATCCGATCCCAAATTCAAAATCTGATATCAATATCTTCATATAGGGAAATGCGTATTATTTGACGATAATGTTATCGAATTCGACTGGCAGGATATTGACATTTTAGACACTGTTATCAAATCTATCAGGGTTTGAATATGCGTTTGGATTTTCTAAAACTTGTTTTTCGCCGTATCGTATTTCATGCATGCTAATTTCAAAGAATAAACGTCCAACGAAGGTGTATAGAGCTGTTACCAATTCAAAAAAATGTGCCTTTGGATAAATTTGCCTCAGACTGCGTGTGATTTCCTGGGCAATCGACCTGTGACTATTTTTAGAAATGTGTCCGGACCCCTGTGTGGCAGAACGATCCGAGAACACAAAATGTGTAATTCTATAATGCGTTATTTTCACACGGAATTGTTTCAATAGAATAGTGGTAGTTTGCTTCCTGTTAACACGTTAGCATTAAAGCATTGGTGTACCCATAGATTCGATGTCGATGACTATATCGAAAGAAATATGAAGATTCAGAAAGGCAAATAAGACCTGTATATTCTCATATACGAGCATTATATTCTGTGGATGAGTAAGACTTTTTGCTAACAATAGGACGTGTTCTTTATGCAGGATCGTGAGAATGTACGGAGATTTAGACTTTTCTGTCAGACTTCCATTTATTTTCCAGCTGTAAAGGTGTATAATGTAACACTGGAACCTCATTTCTATTCACGGTAAAATACAAAGACGCGTCAACGTCATTGTCGAGACTTCTTTGCACGTACGTCGACACTGATCCTTCAACAGATTCAACCGTCGTAAAACACAAAGCATATCGGATACAATTTAAGATTAAGAAATTTTATTTGGACATCTGTGAAATGTCTCTTTGTACATTATTTCAACATCTCGTTTTTTGTGGAACTATTATAACGCCGTCGGATGATTAAAGTTATCACCAAAGGTCGTTCAGTGCAGGCTTTCAACAATCTGATGACTACTGGCCTTTAAACCGGTTTAACCACAGGAAGAATAGTTATTCTGATATGGCTGTTAGGCGGCCGCCGTTGTCTAATTCCATACGGCTATATTGTATTGATAGTACTCATAGTTTGTTGATTCCGGCGTTGACAGTACACTACCAATATGCTGTGTACTGTCATAGCCATAGCTAAGGTATTACCATCGTCACCTGTATACAGTCCAATTAGTGGCTTGTCTATATCCCTGCCTACTTGTAATTGTGTTTCGCGTTCCCAAAAGTTTTCAAACACATGCGAATTTCGGATGCCTGTGTAGATGAAATGTTCAGAAAAAACATCCTATATATTGTAGAGCACTTTGCATGACTACAAATGAAATATGTTTTGCTAACAATAATATGTAACTATTATCGTATTACAATTGGGTTTATACCCCTCGAGATTATTTCAATTAATACGTTAAGTTCCCGACGTCCAATCGTAATAAATTTGGTATCCACGAATTGATAAAAGATTAAATTGCAACATGCAAAAGGTTGCCGTTAAAAATATTTATAGAAATCCGCCGATAGGAATTCAAACACAGCCAACCTTTCTACCAATATATTTCTAATTCCATGCAGATGCCGTAATGTTTACAACTGGTTTTGAGGAACTGGAAAAATTGTGTCATAAATGATATAGCTACTATTATTAACTGCAGCATTAATAATATAATTGTAATACGACCCTGCCTAACTATGCTTAAAAGCCATGTCCTGATTGGCCAATGGCCCGAGTTACCATGGCTATCTCGTTCCAGTTTTGTGGTACAATTCTACTTTTTCCAATTGTACCACGAAAAAAATCGGTTTTTTCATATCGCCGCACGCGACTTTTCCCGTCTTTTGTAACTCCGCGCAAACGGGGCATCAACGGAGTACACCCGCACCCGTAACCCTTTGAATTTTGCTACATCTTGACAATCTTGCGAATTTTCTAGCGATTTGTCGCTTGAAACCAGTTTGGTTGCCAATGAATATGGTCCAAATGATGTTATGGTATATTTATATATGTTACGACCAAAGAAAGTTACTTAATAAATATATTAAATGACAAAATAAATCCATGGGGCCGGGCTGTGCATTCGTCGATTCGAATCTCGATCATATTCGATATTTCGGAATCAAGTTGAAAATGAAAGCGTTTGTTCACCAGTACAGAAGGGGAATAAGATTAGTTTAGTAAACTAGATCATTTAGATCATATTCATGTTGTCCCAACAACGTTTAACACAGAAATGACCGCAATCGTATTTCCTGTACAATTTAAATGAAAGGCACGGGCGCCGCTGAAAACACATCGTTTTTTAGCCAATCACAACGATTATTTACGCAAACAAATTACCCATAATAATTATCATACGAACGGTCGAACCTATGGAAAAAACTAATTCCGTAAATTTATTCTTAATTCGACATCGACTGTGCTTCTATTCTAATTAAGGACGTTCGGTTTCGTGACTGTGACAATTCACTTTATTATCAATTTGTAAATTTTGTGCGCGGCGTGGACTATATTATTTACTCTTCTTCTAGAAGAGGTGCCTCGAAAAGTCAACGGGGGAATTTCATAACAAGACAAGACAAGATTACCAGAGTACTCCATGCAAAGAAATCGAGTACGCCCAATACTAATTACACCACGAAATGTTTTCTCACCTGAGACCGAAAAAGCAGTATTTCGTTGACTATTCAGTCGAATTGTGACCATAAACTTTCAGTCGTATTACAAAAGAAATAAATACGCGTCGTCCTACAATCAGTTTTTTGTGGTACAACTTGACCATACACACCTCTACACCGTGTATTTATTTCTTAAATAATCCCACTATATAGAGATATTTTGGAAGACAGTTTATTGTCGGAGTTTTCATATTAATCGATATAAACCCACACTAGAAATATATTGGTCGAAAGTTTGGCTGTGTTTGAATGTCTGTTGTCGGATTTCTGCAAATAGTTTTAACGGCAACCGTTTATTTTTTATTCCTATAACCAGTTTTAACGGCAACCTTCTGCTTGTTGCAAGTTCAGTCTTTTACTAATTCGTCGATACCAAATGTATTACCATTGGACGTCGGGAACATGACGTACTAATTGAAATAATCTCGAGGGGTATAAACTCCAAATAACCCCACTATTTAGAGATATTTTGGAAGACAGTTTATTGTCGGGGTTTATCATTGCGCACTATATGACGGGCTGCGTTTAGGTGACTTTTGTGGGTTTTCTATAAATATTTTAGCGACAAATTTGTGCATGTTGCAAGTTCAGTCACTGGCCGATTCATGGGTATGAAATTTATTACGATCGGACATCGATGGGTATAAACCCCAAATAACCCCACTATAGAGATATTTTGGAAGACAGTTTATTGTCGGGGTTTATCATTGCGCACTATATGACGGGCTGCGTTTAGGTGACTTTTGTGGGTTTTCTGTAAATATTTTTAGGACAAATGTTTGCATGTTGCAAGTTCAGTCTCTGGCCAATTTATGGGTATCAATTTTATTACGATCGGACATCTGGAACTTGAGAATTCAGTGGGAACAAAATTTCAATTGAATATAAAATATCTCGCGCATAAATTGAATAAAGACTCAAATACATTAGAATAATAATATAATTCATGCACAAATTATCACACGGTGTTGTAGTCAATACCTTTTACGAACAAACCCGTCGTTGACAACAGAATCGACGCGGCAGTTAGTGTAATTAGCTTGAAACTTCTAGTGGGGTAGATTTTTTTTATTACTCTTTTCCTCGACAAGATATATGAGCATGAACAAAATGAATTAAACATATATAAGTTAAATTATGCACATACGCGAAGATAACAACATAAATGAATGTGACATGTTCCGAGTATATCTCTCTCAGTATAATTGTCTTATTATAGTTCTTTTGGGTTATCGGGTGTGGTGGGGTTGGGTGGGGATGGGGCTTTGGATAATAATCATACACATTGTTAATCATATATAGTATACCTTAGGTCATTCTATTATGTATGGGCATTTCCTGCATGGGCGATTTTTCGGTCGCTTTTATACAAGGTGTTGTGTCTATATGGGGTGGAGACTTCTAGTTTAATGCCTTAGGGGCTCCTATCTGAAAGAGGGCTTCGCGGATGAATATCGATAGGTTCGTAAGGGTTTTCCTATTGCTTGTTTTGAACAGGCTGTTCAGTTTCAATGCATTGGGTCGGGTGTAATAATATGGTTTAATGTATTTTTTCCTGATATCAGTAAGTTTGGTGCACTTCAAAATAATGTGATATTCGTCTCCAATGCCGTTGTTACACAATTTACACTTTCTATCTTCGTGAACTTGTCCAACCCAGGAGCCTGTCTCGATGGCAAGTCGGTGATTCCTAGTACGGATTTCCATCAGGCGTGAAACGACATTATTGTTGGTGTGTGAAAGAGAGACCCTGCATGCGTTTCACCGCCGCGTTAAAAATATCACGAGAGGGTGTACTTTATTGATACCCCTCTAGCTCTATACAGAGGGGTATCGCGTTTTAACGCAATGTTCGCGTCATGATTCCTCTTCAAAATGGAATAAAGAACAATTTAGTTCAAATTTATTTTATGTCAAAATTTATATCGACCAGTCTATAGTTGAATCAAGGATGCATGTTGAATACACTCGCATACTCAAAAGAACCACATATATCGAAATGAAAATTTATATTTGAACTGCACTTTTGAAAAAAAATAATCTATTTCACAAAAATTCTTGGTACCGGAAGACAGTGAAATTTTAAATATATTTCATGCCATAAAAGTAAATGATATTATAATTTACAACGGGTCGATGGTTCTTAAATATTGTGTCAAAATAATCGCTTGTACCAATGTCACACAAAAAATATCCTGACATAGTTTGAGAAAATCCATTTTGAAATACCAGGACATTTTGACAAAACGTGCGTATGTCCCGTAATTCATGATTGAATCATTACGATATACATTCCAAATTTGATCAACATTAATTGAGAATCGAAATAGAAAGCCTGACGTCACACGTCGTATAAACAGTTTATTGGGGAAACCGGCTTCGGCCTCGGCATACAATTGATGGGGTTTCCCAGAACACAAAGCTTATCGAACCACAAACGGTATTCATGATATACATACTCAGGTTATTCTACTACACGGTACAGACGGAACAAGCAAACAAAACACAAAACAGAACAAGAACGCATACTTTTGCTTGGTGTGAAAAGCAATTAAAGATGCATAATCCAAATTACTATTTCGTTTCGAGGAATCAACCCACCCATAATAGCTCAGAGTGATCAGATATCGATTTTTGAAATTTGTAATTTCCCGAGATATGTAATATTTGGCGGCCTGGCAGATATTCGTCAACCCGACGGTCTCGAACCAAATTGCGGATGAAGATGGATAACTCTAAAATCAAGTGGCTTTGGTGTTACATATTTGATAATTGGGCAATTAATCGATTCTGAACTTAAGCGGCATTTAAAAAAAATGTTGTTGTTGTTGTTGTTGTTGTTGAAATGTGATGATATGGGGACCATCGAATCGGATTGAGTACCTTTAAGTTTGTGTATTTAAACTCACCTCTTGGTGGATTCTCACATATGGCCCCGGAAAAACCTTCCCCACAGAGGCAGTGCGTCTTGTCAAGTGAGTGACCATACATACATGGACGCCACTGAAAAAACAATGGAGTCATTTGCATCAGTCATATCTTGCGGTCAAATTAGATCAACAGTGGTCAGAGATAATTGACGAAAGGTACTTAAGGGGGTCCAAGGCTTTAGCGCTGAGTACATGTGAATAATCATATAAAATGAAAACGACCATTACACTGTGGGGGAACTACAGTAATGCCCAAAGTAATTGACCACTTAACCACAGCAGAATTATGGGTAATTTTTCAGGATTTAGTCGGAAATATGGCTTGTTGCCATTCATCGGAAAGCTCTCGGCAACAAGCCATATTTCCGACTAAATCCTGAAAAATTACCCATAATTCTGCTGTGGTTAAGTGGTCAATTACTTTGGGAATTACTGTACTACTGGCGATTTGGTTCTCTGGTGAGTTTTATTTACATTCTCTACCGAGTAAAGTTTCCTATTCTTTGCATTTTTTGCTCATTTTCGTGACATCGTCATACTCAAAGCAATCTTTCTGCCACGTGTTTCCTCGCATCATTCCAAAATAAGGAGCAATGTTTAGACAAGTGAAGGTTTGTATTATTTGTCTCAAAATCGGGTCAGTTTATCGTCAGAATTTCAAATGTTATTCGGGGGGGGTGTACTAGAAAAGTGTTTGCGCAAGTGAAGGTTTACTATTTGTCCCAAAATCGGGTCAGTTTATTGTCAGAGTTTCAAATGTTATTCGGGGGGGGGTAGTAAAATAATTGCAGGAAGGCATGCCTTTTTTTTTTGCATCTGAGATTTTCGGGAACCCACTACCCCAAAACCTGCAAAAGAAATAATATTTTGACACCCATCCCCCAGATTTCACTAAATGACAGTTTAACCTGTTTCAGAAGATGTTAAGAATTGAAAAAACAAATTGTTAATGCGGGCAAATATGAAGATTTGTTTTCCAATTGATTGCTTTAAATTCATGTCTGAAAGAATTTGCAGGCCTACATACTATCCGCACATTTACTACACTAAATATTCATTGTTTTGGGAAAAAGAATGAATGATTATGAAAGGGTGTCTTTGAAAAGAGTTTTATATACTGACATTGTATTTGATATATATATATAGTGTTTCCGGGAAGAGTTATATAATTTTTAAGCGCAAGGCATTTACTCACCCTCTCAAAATACAGGCTTCCAGGTACCGACAACGTGAGCTTGCTGCAGTTCGCGTTAGCAGAGTCATTGCCGATCTCACATTGAAACCCGTTTCCATTTGGTTTGACGGTCGCGGCATAACAAAATGGTGTCCCGGCACATATCATAATGCATTGGGATGGTGACACGACAACGTATGTTCCCAATGATTCCATGAAGTTGTACCAAACATTTTGATCACATCCTGTGATAACGTTGTAGAGTGAAATTCAATCGATGTGGTAGTACAAAGAACAATGACGTTGAAACATATAACGACGACTACAATGACTATGAAATTCGCATAAAACTTGGTCTTCATAAATTCCAAATTCATGTTTTTTTTAATAAGTGTCAATTGGATAAAGAATAACAAGTGACTCTTCCTCAATGTCAATTAAGTTTTTCCGTAATTATTTTAGCGACGACAAGGATTTTTATCCCACAGAATACGTTCTCTAAAAGATCCTCGAGACCGATTTCATCCAACTGCTCGTAATGTTAAGAAAATCTGGGTCTGCGTATAATGATTCTGTCAGGAACCACGTGCATGGGAACGCCGGCCAATCTATTAAGTTATGCTCGCTATGAAGTTGACGCAAATTTGACCTATTTCCTTCTGTCTGATTGGTGGAGCCTATAATGGTTTATATTTATGCGTGGTGAGTTTCGATTTTTCAGAGCCACTAACGCTGTTCTTTGATTGGAGATCGCTTGCTTGTATTATGGCAGGCGATATATTTGACTGAGTTGACATGCAGGACACGACCCACACCGGGTATAGAATAGTGATATAAAAGTGAAGATGGAAGATGTCGGTCACTCTGTGTTGGTTTAAGATATATACGGGATTTTTTTTATCCCAACGTACATAACTAATAACTTTCAGACTCTTCAAACTTGATCCCGGGGTACTCATGGGCACTATACGTGGTTAGAAACCGATTCTGGTCGAAACACGTGAGTGTGATAGAGAGGGTGTGTGTGGGTAGTCTGCTTGTATGGAGTGAGATGCATTATGTCGGTGACACGACAATGAATATAATACTCCTCTAGAGTCCTAATGAAGTTGTACCCAATATCATTTGCACATTCTGGGATAACTTTGAGAGAGAAAATTGAACCGATGTGATTGAGCAAAGAACAATGATGTTGCAAAATATCAAGAAGACAGGAACACTATATACAATGTCTATGAAATGTACATAAAACTTAGTCTTCATAAATTCCAAATTAATGGGGTTTTTTTTTTAATTCAATAAGTATCAATTTGGGCTTCTCGGAAATAATTTGAGCAACGCAAACGATTAGCCTTCCACGCATTAAGTTTTCTAGATTGTTTTCAAGCGCGATTTCGTTCAGTAACTAGTGTTCAGAAGTTGTAAACGCACACGCTAGTTCGTCCATCAAACACAAAAATCCAACTTATGATGTTATGTTGTGATCTATTTATTTCGTCCTGATTAGTGGAATCTATGTCGAGGATACCCCGGGTGAGTTTCGATTTTCGGAGGCACTTGTTGATTTCTTCGAGTGGAGATCGGATACATTTATATGCCAGGAAATAACCCATCTGAGCTGCCATATGGTCATGCATGCAACACCTTTGGGCTGCTAGAACACAACACACGTGAGGTAGAGTATCCCATCGCTAAAATGGGATATGTCGCTCTCATCGCGATCACCCATAGTCTGGTTCGTTAATGACTCTGAAGTGTCTAATCATGACGAGCCGCACAAAAGAGCCATTTTTTTTATATATCATAGACAAACATCCACTCAAGAAGCAAATTTGGACTCTGTTTTCAGTGTTTTATTGGTAAAATAAAAACGCACGAAAATCGTGATTTTTCAATATTTTAAAGAAATTACACAATTTCTTGTGCATATATGCCATTTTCACCACAATACTTTTATAGATGGCATTAAACATCAGATGCAAACATACTAACACAAACGCGATCGGAATATTGGCTGACATGATGGCTACCAGAATGGCCGTCATAAATGTCAGAATACAGACTGTTCTTGGCATGAGCGCAATTCTCAAATTATAGTCTTCCTCTGTAATTTTCACATCGAAACTGTTCCATATATCGAATGTTTCATAACCATGCCTTCGGTAGGACTCACTATATGATTGATGGTGTATCCATAACAATACACAGAAGCAATGAGACGACAAGATTGTTCGAAAAACATTGATCAGAGTGGTCGATGGTGGCTTGCGGTGTTATTATTTCCTGGTACACAGTTATATGGGTGACAATTATAGATAAACGTCATATTTGAATCTAAATTACACAGAAAAAATCGGCCACAAAAACAGCACCATATACGTACGCTAGCTGAGTGTTATGTTTCCACCAAAACCTCACATGATTATCCTTCTTGATTGAGGTTGCCCAGCGTTTACCAAAGAGTGGTGCCTACAACATTTGAAGAGCTCCATCTGAATGTTTTTTACATGTTGTTATATATTCTTGCAAAATATAGAGTAAGTATGAATATGAATGAGCACACTGCTGGAAATACTATCAACGCAATACATGGATGCATTTATCGTATCCAGCAATTTAACAAGTAATTGCGTCTTCCACTCGTACCAGCTATGTATTTTTCGTATTAAGATGGAGATGCACTTTTTGCATAAATACTGCCAAATATGGCAAGAGATTTTCAACAAAGTATTTCTCTGGATCTATCCGGCAAAACAATTTTAATATGACATATCATCATCTACATTGTATATAGAATCTGAGCAATTATTAAGAGGTGACAAAAACAATGGATTTTAATATATTTGATAGGTTGAAAATATTATTTTCTTTGTTGTCCCTTTCGGTACCAAGAACTGCTAGAATAATTAATAATTTCAAACAACACTCTAATCACCAAACAGCTTATTGTTATTGTCATTCCCCCATATATTATAATGAAGAATAAAGCAGTCGCAATTATTCCAGCCCAATGAAAACAAATATTGATATTCAGTGTTGTCCACCAAAGCAGGCAGCAATCTACATAAATTAGGCCACAGTGTTAAGAGATATGGTGGTCAGCTTTAACTTGTTTATGAAGCCATGGCTCAGCACTAATCTCAGCCCAATTTTTCATTGAACAACATGAATGACATGAAAATTCTCAAATATAGAAAATTATAGTAGTCTTTCTAAGTGAAAATAATCATAATATTTCATGAATCAAGAAAAATTAAGTATCCTCTCACGATCTTCAGATAAGATATCATGGATATATGATATGCACTTTTGAAACAAATCTAATTTACAGTTCTTAGTACCTGAAAACGGTGAAATTTTACACATTTTCCATGCCATAAAAGTGAAGTAAATGAGATTATATAACAATTTGATCGATGGTTCTTAAATATTGTATCACGATATTTGCTTGTACCAAATTTCACAAATAAATTCCTGACAGATTTCGAGAAAATCCATTTAGAAATACCAGGAAATTTTGGCCGAACGTGCATCTGATATCCTTAATACTCAGCCTAAATCAAAACACTTATTTACATAAAAGTCCTTCGTGGGGATGTATACGTTCGAATTTCTAATTGCACCCCCTCCCCTTGAAACCGACCGAAATTTCCAAGTCTGAGAAATTCCATTTGCACCCCCCCCCCCCCCTCCCCACACTTTTGCTTAGAATTTTCTAATTGGTACCACAAACTTTCAAACCTTACACACACTTGTTACACCCACTATATGTCAATGGATTTTTACAATTTGACCAACAAAACAACGGGACATTAACAGCCCCAGCCATAAAATGGTTTCGATCAAAAATTTTAATGTTTAGTTTTCTAAAGATGAAAATTAGATACTGAACTAACTAAGTTTAGCTTTGACCAGTTTATCTTTAGGATTCTGATTCTTCTTTATGCGATACTTTTTGTTTGGTGGTTCAGCCAGTTCTCCTTCCAACGTGCTCGCCTTCTCATTTCTTATATTCGCGCAATTTCCGTGTTTGCGGCGATTTTACACTAGAGGAAGACATATAAAGCTCTTGGAGGAACTGGTTGATAGACGTTCATTCCATAACGAGTTGTGGTTTTAAGTGTTGATATCCAGACTTCTTGTCGCTGCAGTCACATAGATGTAGTTTCCTCTGCTATTTCATAAAGAGGGACTATCTCTATGGCCATGAAACGAAAGTCTGTGATAAAATGATATCCTGGCGAACTGAAATGATTGGTAACTGACTTGTCCACCTTAAGTTTGAAATCTGAGAGATGTAACCTCATGCGGAAAATGGATTAATTTCTGGTCTGACCTACATATTGGCATTTGCAAAACTGACAGGGCATAAGATCAATTACATTTGCGGAGTACCAATCCATTTGATGAGTGATCCTACATTGAACGCGAGTGGTTTCGCTCTGAAAGAAATTCCCTATCTGAATATATTGGCTGGTGTTCATGTCACATCGCCTCTTTTTAACAGTTAGACTGTAGGTGACCTTTTCCGTTCGAGAATTGCGGCCGATCGGTTGCAGTTTGATAGGAAGTGAAGGCGATTTAAATTGACAAATATAAATAGTTTCAAATAATTTTTTTCTGAGTTGGCGTAATGTGAGTAGCCTCGACGAATGAGAGATTGAAGAGAATGTTATATACAAGCTTCATTAAGGGTCAGATGCACGTTTGGCCAAAATGTCCTGGTATTTCTAAATGGATTTTCTCTAAATCTGTCAGGAATTTATTTGTGAAATTTGGTACAAGCGATTATTGTGATACAAGATTTAAGAACCATCAAACAATAGGTTATTATAATCTCATTTACTTCACTTTTATGGCATGGAAAATATTTAAAAATTTCACCGTTTTCAGGTACCAAGAACTTGTGTAAATTATATTTTTTTCAAAATTGCAGATCATATGTCCATGATATCATATATGAAGATCTTGAGAGGAGACTTAATTTTTCTTGATTCATTAAATTTGATGATTATTTTCACTTAGAAAGACAACTACCCACAAATAATTTTCTATATTTGAGAATTTCCATGTCATTCATGTTGTTCAATGAAAAATTGGGCTGAGATGAGTTCTGGGTCATAGCTTCATAACCAAGTTAAAGCTGACCACCATATCTCTTAACACTGTGGCCTAATTTATGTTGATTGCTCCCTGCTTGTGAGTGGATCACACTGCATATCAACAGTTGTTTTCATTGGGCCTGATTGGGCTGGAATATTTCTGACTGCTTTATTCTTCATTTAAATATATCGGGGTATGACACTATATTATGCAATTAAAAATCTAACTCCACATTATGATACAAATGAAGCCTCCTCTCATAGAGCCAAGACAATAAACTGTTTGATTATTGGAGTTTTGTGTGAAATTATTAATTATTCTAGCAGATCTTGGTACCTAAAGGAACATTTATATATATTGTTTTAATATATATTTTTTTAAAGATGGAATTCCTTGCTCAATTTAACAAAACCAATATTTATTATTTTTATTATTAAACATTTTGAAAAACTAATACCATTATAACATCCGCCAGGGTACCCCGAGTCACCACACCAAATTTGGTTGAACTCGGTCCAGGGGTCTGAGAGAAAAATCCGGACAGATCCTACTCGTTTATTAACGCCACCGGTGTATACTGTTCTACAAATTTTATACATCTGTGATCCTATGGGGATTTTATCAATAGATAATTGTTTTTTCCGGTTATTTTAGGATTCGTTAAAGTTGTACTGCGACCCCGAGTTCGGTAAAAGCTGTAGTTGTAATGTCCCAGTTCGTGAAAGTTCTATTGACTATGATGATTTGATTTGAGAAGCTTTATTGTTTTAGGATATTGTAGGAAGGCTAATCTGGCCGTGTCAAATTGAGCTATAGCGATGGGATATCTCGCAGGACAACACATTTCGGGTTTTCGTGGGGTGTGTATTCGCTGGATGTCTTATATAGTTGCAGTATGTAACTATTATGACCGCGTTAATTGCGTTCGATGTTTAGGTATGAACAATGGCTGGGCCATGCACACTTGAAGATTTTATGGCGGGAACACAATTTTTGATCCGCATTTAGAAGCTTTCTGGTTTGGTGGATGAAAAACCTGCAGTAATAAGCCGTAGTTTTTCGTAATAATTTGAAGGATTAGTTGTTTTAACGGAATTCTGAGGCGGTGCATTCATGTAACCAATATATTTTATATTATAATTTATATTTATGGCTAATAATATGATCTTGAGGGCGTTACCATTTCTGACTATGGTTTTCTTGTATATATATATATAGATGACAAGCAGTCACAGCGCTATACCAGCCTTGGATATTTTAGGTCTTGTGAGAGATCATCTGAGTTGAAAGACATGTAAATAATTCACTGATTGGCTTGATGCACCGATAACAGATATTTTCTACCCATTGATAGTCTCATTAATGTTTGAGACAGTTGCTCGCTCTTTTTCCATGCACACAATGATCTTGGCATTAGTTACATCAGGACAATTATACTTATATATGCAAACGTAGGTCATTGTACAGGATACACACAATTCCATAATTTCTAACCATTTCCCGATTATAGTCTCAACCAGCCCATTATCTAGCATTATGCCTTAACACTTTGGTGTCTACTGGAGCAACCTCTGTTATAATAAATGACAGTCAGTCACTATGTCAGACTTTGATATTTTAGGTGTTGTGAGATTAACAAATCATATTAGTTGATAGACATGCAAATATTTCACTGATTGGCTTGATGCACTGATGAACAGTGTGATGACAGTTATAGTCTAGCCATTGATAGTCACATTAATGTTTGAGACAGTTGCTCGCTATTTTTCCATACACACAATGATCTAGGCTTTAGTTACATCAAGACAAGTTTATTTATTTCAGTTTTACAATTTGTTTCACCCCACCGCCCCATATGCAACAATCCCATAGTTTAATGTCATCTCCACAAAGGCCCATATATGTGAGGTCCCAGTAACATAAATATGGTGTTTTTTGCAGTTATAAAAAATTCTTATAATATGTTTTAAAATGTTACAAATAAGGGCACAAAAGGTCGTTAGTAAAAAATTTGCATGATGTTGTAAAAACCGTGTTTTTTGCCCCTTGTGACACCCACCCACCCCGGCATACCTTCCTGCAATTTGTTTCCACCCCCCCCCCCCCCCTGCAGCAGATAGGTTATTTCAAGTCATATAATTAAAAACAATATCGTGTCAGATTTTTCTTCGGTTGGACAATAAAGATCGTTCATTGTCAGTCTATTCTTTATATGGTAAAAATAAACATTGATGTGATTTTGATGCGTTTCTATCAGAGTATGTAAGTATGTAGGTCGACGTGCCTTCTTAGTATTTAGCAACATATAGTATCCCTACATAGAAGTTGTTGCTAACATGTTTGATCTGGTCGGAATATAGTCCCTCTTCGAACATTATAGCAGTATGTATATTATGGAACTCGATTATAAAATAACATCGGTTGTTATTATCGGAAGAGCACGACAGAAATTTATTTTCCTGCATAAAACAACTTAAAAGCAACTTATCATTGCATTTACTCAACAACGAAATTCAAAATTACATATTATTCACACGAACGTATGATCATCTTAATTATGGGAGACCAAATTACTTTTAATAATTATTTTCGCTTAAGCGCAATTATTTGTGCTTAAGCACAGTTAATTATTTGCGCTTAAGCTCAATTATACGCGCTTAGGTAATTGTGCTTAAGAGCAAACAATATAATTACACTTAAGCACAAATATGCTATTTATGCTTAAGCACAATTATTTTCGCTTAAGCACTATTATTTTCGATTAAGCACATTTATTTTCACTTAAGCGTAAATAAGGAAATTAAAAACCATTACCTAACACACCCTGCTGATATTGGCAGAGTCCACCACACATTAGAAGTTCAAACATGGGGAATCCTATTTTATTTTTGAGGGAAGATCTATATTGATGGCGAATGAAATGTACATATTTAAGCTTAAGTACAAATATTTTAGCTAAAGTACAAATATTTGCGCTTAAGCTCAAATAATTGTGCTTAAGCTCAATTTTTTGTGCAAAAGCGCAATTGATTACGCTAAGGCCAAATACAACGAATACCTTTTTCTGTTAAAGGGGTACTGTACACTAAATTCTGCCATTTATGGGACCATCTCCTTTTATACTCAACAGAATATATGCAACAAATGAATGAATTTGAGTCATGGATTAGTGTAAAATATACTCATGTGCTCTATGATTAATGCAAGCAACATGGTAATTATAATGAAAATGAATATATGACTCCAGTCATAGATTCATTTTCATTATAATTACCATGTTGTTTGTATTGTTCATACGGTAAATGATTGTATTTTGCACACATCTGTGGCTCAAATTAATTCATTTGTTACATATATTCTGTTGAATATAAAATGAGAAGGTCCATAACTGGCCGGCTTTAGTGCACATTACCCCTTTAACGGGTTCAAAATTAATTTGGGCGATCGGATGGATTTCCATTTTATTTTTTGCAAAATGCCTAGCTAATTAAAGGGTGGATACACACATGCATGTAATGTCTGTATGTAAAATACATGTATTTTACATGGCCACACCAATAATTGACAAAATTAATCACCTGCGCGCAAGAGGTCAATTTCACCAGTGAGTAGTTATAAGCCATTATCAAACAAACTGCCATCAAGAAATTTCAGGCCAGTCATAAACATGTCTTCTTTCATGGATGCCGAAATGAGTAATTCTTGTCTGATACATGTTGCTGTTTTTCACGAGTTATAATTCATTTCAAAAAGTGGATTAGAGCCGGTCGATTTGTTTCTGTCATTTCTTGGAAACAGAGTAATCCAAAACAAAAATAAAATATGCAGAATTCTTTTATAGGATGATACCGGCTTGTTGAGATTTCTCTGATAATTTGAGAGCGAGCTCATGTGATAACATTAATTCAATTGGGATTGCAAATATTCATTATAGCGCCAACAAATAATGCAGGTACAACGTTGAAATTAAAAAGAGTTACACCCCCCCCCCCCATTTATATATATGTATATATGTTTCTCAAGCCAAAGGTTGAACAAGCTCCTAACTGTCACAAGCTTGAATTATAACATTTTCGACCATAATCCATGATTGGGGGAGGGGCTGGTTCTCGAAAGCTTCCAATAACTAAGTGAGTTAATTGAATGTATCAGCCTGGATTATCTGGGTAAGAATTACAATATAATGTGTTACTTAAATATTCAATAGTTGTAAATTTTGCGTATACATGTATAACTGCATGTATATCACAAGAGAGGAAAGGTGACGTAGTTGGGAACTCATAGCTAGGCAACCCTTTCGCAGAATGAAGACAAACAGCAACACCATGCATTCAATTTAAAGCTGTATAATATGTTCATAATTATATGAATAGCATAAATTGCTGCATATTAGATTAATCACTCGTATAAAACAGACACGACAGACATGACAACGATATTTATAAAGCAGGGTGTCACGACTCAGGGTGCTGCATGCACACCCCCGTCGAGGAAATATGCAATGGTGAATTCGGTAGCTTCTGTGATAATATATAGCTCCCCGTGCATGTTGGGGGTCATAGCCCCCTGCGTTTGGGGAAGAGGCCATCACTGGTATTAACATCAATAGAAGACTGACAATAATTTAAACAGAATGTCGACCATTTGAGTTATCGCGCGAATAATTATTTTAAGCGGCCTGACGACTTCGTCCCAGTCAATGGCTCTTCATCGGTTCAGAGTTTAACTCACTGTGGTCAAACACAGTCGCAATGATTGGGTTGTCAGCAGACACATATTACACGGTGTGTATGATCCATGTAAAACGCCAAATACACGATAATTACAGAGATTACATGCATGTGTGTATCCACCCTAACTGGAATAATGACCCCAATGAACTCGGAAATTCAATAAAGTATCCATTTATATGAAATGCATACATGTCAGGCATATAACATGAGGGTTTAATTGTAAATGGAAATGGGTATATATTTTTTTAGATTTGAGATTTCGGGGCATATGAGGTTTGGTTGGCGGGTTATCAGAAACACGCACATATATTATAAGATCCATCCTTGGTAGGAGGGGCGTGTAGCAACAGAGTAACTCGCTTTTTTACAGTCGATCCTGTCCGGCCCGGTTTGCGATCCATCATACACCTTATAATATTTCCTTTTGAATTATTCCCGGTCTTGAAATGAACTGGAAAATGGATGTGACAATTGCGAAGTATTTTTCAGAGCATATGATGCTTGTATATCAATATTTCGTGTATTTGTCAACCTATCTTATATGCATCCTTCCAAATTACATAGCCACCATTTGGAAGCTCGAATGAGCCATGTCGGTTTAAGTACTTTATATGTGGGATTTATATGCAACAGAAAGATTTATTCAAGTCGTAAAATTAAAGATGCATATTCCGATTAAGCGCCCTTCAATTACTATTAATTTATTTGGATTAGGGGGTATAAAAACTATTTGACTCGAGTCGATCCCACCTATCAAAGCTCAGAGTTAAAAGATATCGATTTTTGAAATCTATTAGTTTTCACCATCGAGAATTATAAGTGGCCCAGTAAACAGTCGACGAGCCGACGGTCTCGGACCAAATTTCGTCGAAGAACATGTCAGTAAAATAACACGTTTCGGGCAATTTTATACTATAGTTGACAGTGGTTAGCATTATTTTTGGGCAATTATTCGATTCTGATAACTGAAGCGGCATTTCTAAAAATGTTCTTGTTGTTGGAATCTGATTATATGGGGACCATCGAATCGGATTGAGTACCTTTAAGAACAATCGTCTCCCGACTCTTCTTCAAAATGGAGCAACAAAGATCGTTCATGGTCAGTATATAATCCCGACATGGTAAAACATAACTTAGCCTTTATCTCACTTATATGTGAACATCATTGTGGTGGCTTTGGCACGGTTAGAACCACCAGAGTATATATACTGCATGGTACCGTATACATGTAAATAGGCTCTCTATTTAGCAACCTATCTTATCCCTACACCCACGCGGCTGGGAACATACACCGTGGTAGCAATGGTGGTAAATTCACATCGTGTAATCACCTCATTGCGGTTCTGGGAAAAAATCGGTTCCCGGTAGTTTTTCGTCCGTTCCCGGTACGCAATTTTAGTCGAAATTTTCATGCCAGGAAATCTTTCAAGAAAATGTACAATATATACGAATATATATAATTTGGATCTATCTTGATATAGTTCCACAAACGACGTTTGAGTGGTTGCCACGTCAAACCTCGACGGGACTGCAGCGTTGTCAACTTCCGCCTACAGCCTTGTCAAATTATATTTTATTTATAATCATCCAGATAGTATGGACACTTTTGAAACATCAGACAATAGAAAATTCTAAGGAGACATCAGTCAATGTAAACAGTGACATTTAGTCTCACGTTCCAGTGAGATATTTTGTTGTTTTTGATTTGGTTGCTACTTCGCACGAGCCTGATTTTCTACCAAACTGCAATGATGTGATTGCATGGTCGCCATATCACCATTTACCAGTTCAGATATTAAAGAACAAATTTAAAAATCTGTCTGTTTATTAATGAACAAGAAATAAAATGGAGTGAACATAAATATGATAGGCCTAGTCAGTTTGATCAAGTTCTGAACGTGTGACCGATCCAAATGTATGATGAAAATGAAGAGGGTTGTTTAGGCTGTGTCTCAGAAGGTGTCCGTAAAGTATAATAGAAAATAGCTGAAATCCCAGAAACATTTCGCCCGTTTCGCTCCCAGAATTCAAACTAAGATATAGAGTTATTCCCATTCCAATGAAAATAATAGACTTTGCAGTATATGTCCAGACGAAACTTAAGCGCATAAAACACATCGGTACCTCAACAAAAACAACATGGTCATATTTGATTACTCCGGATAAGTTGATAATACAATGATTTGGAGCTTCCTCTTTCAAATGGTATACACTGTGGCATATATTTTATTTAATGTGATCTGGGGGTTCGAAAATTATGTGGGCTTTTAACCTTTTCAGTGCCAAGTCCGATTTTTGTATCAACCCATATTTTCTTGATCATTTTTCAAATTTATTGATTATAATAATGTGATACATTGATGGATAGAGCTCTTAGAGCTCTTTCCATCAATGTTTCACATTATTATAATCAATAAATTTGAAAAAATTGTCAAGAAATATGGGTTGATACAAAAATCGGACTTGGCACTGAAAGTGTTAAAATCTGGGTGTACTTATGGTCGATTTGAAAAGCCGAATGCGTGAGCTTGGTGTCCTGTGACAATGACCGCTTCAGCGTTACTTAAATGTAACGAAACACTCGGTCTAATTGATCAAGAGAAGTCGTCCCTATTATTTTTCACGGATTGTTATTCCCACTTTCCGAGTGACACAATTTGTATAGATGTTTAGGCTTGGTTCTTGTTGATTACAAGGTGTCTTGAGCTGTGTCCAAAAGTTCGTCACCTTGTGCCCAAGGGGATGATATCACGTTGTATCTTTCCATTTTGTATGATACATGTATTATGCAAACTTGTGATTCTGCTTACATTGTGCAAGCGTCTGCTTATTATGGCACACACCCACACGTAGGGCTATACCACCAGTGTTCGCGCTGGACCGAAAAAAACTTTAGCCAAAAGTTTAGCCAAATGAAAATTTTATTAGCCAAATGAAAAAAACTTTAGCCAAATGTTTTTTAGCCAAATTAAAAAAAACTATGGCCAAATTAAATCATCGTTTTCTGGTCGGTTCACAATTAATGACTAAAACGTCAAATCTAACAGGCACAGGTAAAATACACAATAATTTAACTAATTTTGATGAACTAGAAATATGTTTATCTATCATTTATTAAAAATTTATCAATCTTTATGTGAAAGAGTGATTGGGGGGGGGGGTGGGTAACCCGGGATTGTCCTTCTTATAATGTCATTAATTTTTTGTTTTATATCAATATCTTTTTTTAAATCATTAAATGTTAATTATCCTTGCGAAAATATTTAAGTGACATCTGGAAACTAATAACTTAATATTGTTACGCCATTATCAAATTGCAATCTGTCATAAATGCATGCATATTATTTTGAATGTATCGGTATTGACGACAAATAGCCACAAAATATCTGTCGTGATTCACATTTGGCTGATTAAGCTATTGTCTTACACTTGGTGCTCATAAACCTTGGCCGTCATAAATACAATGTCATCATAAACATGCATTGTGCAGGAGTCCCGTGAGTGACGGAGACAGACAATGGGGGATTAGCAGATTAAATGTAAAATAATGATTTTTTTGCTGTTTCGTGCAGAGTGACGGGTTTCCCTTTGTACTGTCCGCGATCGGGTTTCCCTTTGTACAGTCGGCGATATATTCCCACTTACGATGTTTTCGGACTAGATCATTCACATCACAAAATTGAAAACCCACTTGCCAAAAATTCATGCTTTCAGTCTCCATTTGGGGTCAAAAAAGGTTTAGCCAAAAGTTTAGCCAAATGAAATTTTTATTAGCCAAATTCAAAAAAGATTAGCCATTGGCTAATTTGGCTACCGACAGCGCGAACACTGTATACCACTATATGGTTTCATAATTAGTGATAAATAAGCGATGATATAAACGACGACCGTATAGATGTGATTTGCACAACGAAAGTAGTTATTATCGAAACTAATTCAAACGTGGGGCCGACTTCTCCTGGGCCGCCTTTGTTTTTGGACGACTTCGTAGCGGGGCCGACCTCGTTTAGACCGACTTCTCCTGTATTCATATAACTCAATATAAGCATCACTAATCTTCCTAACATTATATGAGAGAACAAAGAAGATTTTATGTCAAGCGCAGTTGTCTTTATATGGTGATCTCGAAAACCTCAACCTCAATTTTCTTTGGCCATTCATATCAATCGCTTTTAATAATCAACGAAGATACATGTAGTTGCTTTTATTTTTGGTCACTTTGAAACGAACCATACTTCAACTGAAAGGCTACTAAATCAAATGAAATTCCGCTTGATTTTTTTAAAGAACTCTAACTAGTTTTGATCGCTCGTGTAAACTTTGTTTTAATGCGAGTAATTCCACGTGCGGTATTTCTTGCTGCTTGTCATTCGAAACTCTAGAGTTAAATTTTGCCCTTTCGAATATTTCTTTTCTTTGAAATAAACTATGATTGCAATACGATGATATAGCCATCATGGTACGAAGTTTCAGATTGGATTTTGGAAGATATGTATTTTCCAATAAGTAAGGGTTAGAGCACAAGAATTGTTCTTTACCAGAATCAATCGAGTCGAAGACGAGATTTATTCTGGTAATGAACTATTCGCGTGCTCTGACGACTTAGAGCACAATTGATCCCACATAATGCAATCAACTGGAAATGTGCCATTGAACGTGTTTTGCCCACGACGCACAATCCGTGCGCCGGCCGCGATTGGACAGAATAGCAAGTTAGCCGCACCTAACAACGTGATTAACATGAATTGGTCGCCGTTGAGGGCGCGTACACATGAAGCTGCAAGAAAATATCTGCAAGAAAATATCAGGTAAAATTGCACACTGATATTTTCTTGCTGCAAAGATTACGCCCGTGAGAACGCGGCGGTTTATACGGCGTTGATTGAGCTCAATCAGAAGAGTATTAGTCATGCTGGTTCAAGTGAATTGCGTCCGGTAAATAACCTTTAGTCCATTTTGGCAATTCATAGCTTTGTGAAATTTCCAACTGTTGGCATGTATTACCGAAGTCGTGTGGGATTAGACACCCACCGACCTGTAGCAACGTTGCTGATCTCATAAAGACCTTTTGCATAATGAGAAAGTGGTCACGTTATTTGGAAATGTTATAATTTCATAGTGCATGTATATGTGGGGTGACAAATGTTATTATGGCTTTGTTGCAAATCGGATGACCCCACCCCCATTGAGACCCCATACGAAGTTTTCAGGAGATTGTTTCTTGGTGCATGGGGCATTACGTTACCGAACTTACATGGGTGCATGTGGGGACATGAGACCCCCGCCAACTTGGAAACAATATTAGTTGGGAATTTCACACCAACAATGGTTTGAAATTGTTCTTGTAGTCTGATTTTTCAACCATTAATGTATGTGGAATTAGTGGTTTTAGACCAACATTTGCATTTTTCCTACTTTGGTCAAATTATTGGATTGGAATTTCTTCTAGGCCCCTCCCTCCCTCCCCGGTGTCCAGTCAAAATTCAAGGTACGTGAGGTACCATATGGGAAATTCAAAGACGATGGAAGGTGTGCAAATTCAATTATGTGATCTTGGGTCTTTGGCCCGATTCAAGAGGGGGTGCAGTTGGAAATCCATGGACATCCTCCGTCAGCGGAAACCCTCAAAAGATATATGTCCCGGGTTGTCCTCACACATATCCATATAATAGCTCAGCGATTATGTCAAACAATCCAAAATGGATGGAATTACGAAGTCAATTGTTGAAGCAGGCGATAATATTGATGGATCATAACTCGAGTGCGTGAACGGATACCAGCGTGTCCCTTATAGAGATTAGTTAACGGATACCGATGGCCACCAATCAAGGTGAACACATATCACCAACTGGCGATAAAATATCAGCGCGCTGCCTTCGTCGAATATTTTCCGGTCTTATTTATTTCATTGGTCAAGTAAGTCACGTGGGGCATACCTGATATTTTCTTGCCCGCCATGTGAACGCGCCCGGGGGCCTATACTATAGAATACATTTTTTGTAATAGCAGGCTTATTTGAGCCGTACAGAAGGTGTCGAGTACTATGGACCACTGTAATCTAGCAGCTAACGCGATTTCTTGTAAATCACAAAAAGAGGGCAAATCGAGTACTATCGACCACCGTTCGTCAAACGCACATCTAAACATTTGTGATTTTATCAAGGGAAATTACTCTAATGATATATGCGAATGATATGGCAATGCCTATTTGTGTCAGTTGGTGAGTGATTTAGTTGATGAATAAAGGTACATAATGTGTGACTAGTTTCCGATACTTGGGTTATTTTGACCACAATTGCGCACGATGAAAAGTAATTCCTTCGGTATCGTATGGAATATTTACCATTTTCAGATGGTTTATGTTACATAAACATGTAACATGAAACATTTGAAATTAACGGTTTTTCGAAAAGGGTCGGCAAGCACACATATCGGTTGCCCTTCAAATGGCCACATCAACTTTATATAGCAATATTACCAAGGATGGAACCTGATTTGTCTAGCTAGCTTAGGGCTGGGACAGCGGCTGAAATATTAGAAGTGGGAACATCTAGACCTTAATAGTTGAAAAGGTTGAGGTACAATGCATCTGCGAAAATTCAAACCCATGATGGGGTGCGATGGCTGTTCTCTGACTTGGTTTTTTCGACCTGTGTCAAGGATGGGTGTTCATTTGGAAATTCCAATGTGGACGAACACTCCCTCGTCCAGGGTCTCCGGGGACATCCAACCTCGATTTTAAAACATATATCTAGCACCATCTACTTAAACTATACCTAATTAATGGTACATTCCATTTATACCCAACTAAGCGGCTGAATTTAGGTCAACATATGACATTTGGTTTATAACCAACACGCACTACTACATTGGTAAGTTAAGGATCATGAGACCCCGATTTTTTCTAAGAATTCACTCATGGAACATTCTGTGCGGCACTATTGGCCAAATTAAATTGTTTAGACCACAAGGTGAATGCAAACTTCTTGAGCACACAAATGCCATGCGGTTCAAATATGTTTCATAATGTCATGGTAAATATTTGGGGTCCACTGATTCTTAACGCAACTTAGCCTGAAATTATCAGTAACTGTTTCAACACGAAATGCCACCACCCCCGATTCACCGCGTATCCGTGTACCTTCGCACAAAGATCGTTTATACGTTTTGAGCCCAAGCCCCACAACTTTAACTCTTTAATTCCGTTCATAATTAAAATCTCCTTTCAACTCCATTGAGCGTAAACCACCTCAATGGGTTAACAATTGAGATTCCGTGACTGCATTACAAAGAACATGTACCCAGCTAATCGCACTCACAATTATCCGCACGGATCATCGTCGTGGTCACGCAGGCTATGGTCTTACAATCTCGTCCAAATACGGATACGATAGGCGAGAATCGCATGCGTTTTGATATGTCGATGCCGTCTGGAGAGTTTGGCGGGACCAGCATCCCGTCTCGATTTGCTCAGTCTACCCTTGATGCTATAAAGTGGTAGCCGCGGGCGCTTATATATAGAGTTGTTTTTATGAGCCATCAGGCCCCCGCGGCAGCGGTCGCTGGCGCGACCTGACTGCCTCGATATCAATTTGAAAAAGGGGTGACGTTGCTTAACGCGCCTGCGGCGCTTCAATAACAGGTCTTAGACAGTGCCGTCCGCCTCCCCCAAGCCCACCCAACCTAAAAGTGATTTTTCCTATAGTGTTTTTGAAACGTGTCTCTTTGTGGTGTCATTCTTTTGGTATGATTTTTTACTAAATAACGGGTATGTTAGAGTTACATTTCTTTGAATTTTACAATCGAAACATATTCGCATGCGATGCTGAGTCACGCGGGACACGGCAAACTAAATCGCGCGCAAATTGGCTTGCGATTTTTCAGCATCCCACCCCATTTGGCATGCGATAGCGTTTGTACTAGGTGGGTCACGGCGTGAAAAATCAATTATGTAGCCTATGCCGTTGTAATCTAATACGGAATTTTTACAAAAATAGTATTATCGCTGTACTATAGAACCCGCTTAGCCCGTACTTTATTATTCCGTATTGCGAATTTTTACATATTACAAAGCCGTAGCGTTCGAGTACTATGAAAACATGAACAGATGAAACTTTCAGGCCCCCTTTTTCTCCACCAAATGCAAAGATTTTCCGGTCAAGTGAATCCCGGTATATATATGGTTCGCCAAAAAGATCATATAAGTCATTGCATGTCAATGTATTTTGCATATAAAGAGTTTTGGGCATATGTTGAGTTTCAATCTACAATGAAAGAAATACACTGATAGAAATACAGTCGAATACTATAGAACACAAAATATGTATTACAAAATTTGTAAATCACAAATTAACGCTGATATTACAAAAATTGTATTCTATAGTATAGGCCCCTGAATGTGAATAGATTTGTCCGAAACAACACGGAATGGCCCCAGTTTGAAGCGCCCGTGCGATTTGTCTGTTATGAGTTGCGTGTGCCTAACAATGGGATAATTACTGAACTATTCCTTCGCCAGCCTTGGGAATTGGTGTGCTTTACTTAAAATCAGGCAACGATTGTAACAATGGGATTGTGAAATAAGAATTGCTCTGGCTGCATTGGACCAATGTGCATTGCTACGCTATGATGGATGATCAACGGATGTCCTCAGTGTAATATCTTCCAACACACAACAAATCAGTTGGCATATCGTCGGTGGGTTTCCAAGGCCAAAGAAAAAAAAAGATATTTGATTCTCAGGCACTTTTTTTTTTTGAAAATCAATGAGGGAGCGAGGGTTTAATTTTTTGTTTTCTGACCATATATATATAGACTGGCATAGTAAGCATCGGTTATTATACCTTCCCAGGTCCAGAACAATGTAGGGAGAACTTTGTAATGGGTATAAACTAATTTCATCTGATATGAGGAATGACCAATTATGACATTGTACTACTCGCACATCATATAGGGATTAACTAAATTGAGATATATATATATATATATATATATTCTTTTTTCAATCCCGAAATTTGTACTCAATTTCGATGTATGCACCAGATTTCTCGATGTTTTAATGACATTTGGCCAGTTATCTCCTTTTTTTCTGCATCCTATACATAAAAAATGCAAAACCAGAAAAGTTGATTTTTGCAAGACCGCTGTGGATGTTTCGACTTTAAATTCAATAAAGAATTGTCCGCCTAAAACTGGATTTATGCATAAAATATATGGGGTCTACCAAATACTGCCACTACTGTCACCCGACAAACAAAAATTTTAGCTTCGCGTTCGTTTCGTGCGATACTGCAGCTTCAAATCTGTGATCTCGTGCAATATATCCACCGATATACAACACATTAGGCCTAACATAATATATTGATATGATTTTAACATCGGTACTATCATTTTTAACAACACGCAGAACTGCATATGCGATTCATATAAAGATATGTAAATACAGTCGAAACGAAAAGATAAAGTGATCTTCCAAACTACCATAGAAAGTCTTGATTCACTTATTCTGCTTACGAATTAGAGACTGTATATGTACCGCAATGGACAATTTCCTATTTCATATTTACAACTGCGGTGAAATCCAAAATCGAAATAAAATGGTCCAACGAGTGCCATTTTTTTCGATGAGGCTATGCATGAGAATCAAATCCCTTTTTTGTTTTGGCCTAAAAGGTCGTACCTCAGGAAAATCAAATTGTTCAGGAGACACAAAAAACTATTTATCTCTGGAACTAGAATTGGTATCTGCCAATAACTTGGCACAGTAACACTTCATATCACAGTTATTAAAATAGATACACTTTCATATTCAATTATCTTCTAGTTAATAATATTGATGAGAAAACATGATTTTATGGTGTTATACGACACTTTTAGAAGTAAAAAATAAAAATCTTGTATATACGACATTTTAGTTTTGGCGATTCCCGCGGCTGCATGCGTTAGTCTCTGTCCATCAGGGGATACGCCCTCAGACCATTCTTATTCAAAACAATTCAATCAGAATTATCCTTTCAGAAACGGTTTCGAAAAATAAAATATACGACATTTCAGAATGAACGAATATTTTTCGCGATGAACCCAGATACGACATTTTAATTAATAACACGAGTTTCCCAGAAAGACATCGAAAAATGGCATTTATACTTGAAATATTGACAAGTTATCGCAGGAAGTTATGTAGATTCCGAAAATGCAATAACAAGTTATGCGCCAAAATGGCAGGTACGACCTTTTACAAGCCCATCGACGATAAGTGACCCGCCATATCAAATCCAGTCGGAAGTCGGGATTTTTTTACCCTGTGCCAATGCATTCTCTTATATATGCGAGTCGATCATAGGTCGCCTCGCATATATAAGAGAATGCATTTGCCTAACAATTTTTATCATGTTTTTTAAATAAATGTTTCTTACAATTTTTAGGACATAAAATAAAAAAACATCCATTACCCTGCAGGGAGCCCCACACATATATAGAAGCACCTAGAAGAGTGTCGTCTGCTAATGTTTGTCTGGGGCTCTGTATGGGTGAAATTATAAAATTGTTAAAGAATACAAGAACAAATTATTAAAATTGTAAAAAATTGTTAGGCCAATGCATTCTCTTATATATGCGAGGCGACCTATGGTCGACTCGCATATATAAGAGAATGCATTGGCACAGGGTAAACAAAATCCCGACTTCCGACTGGATTTGATATGACGGGTCACATATACAAAACAATTGAGACTTTCGGAGCCTAACGGAAAAACCCTAGAAGGAAAACTGTTATTATGCAGACAATCGTTGCGGCTATGTTGAGTATCCGTTTTATCTTTGGGTTCTCTGACAAGTCCGTCATCTTCTTGCGGACTGCGATTATATCCTCCTTTGTGAGCTGCGGCTTCGGCTCATCAGATATACCACAGAACCACATATAAACCTTCCTTCCGACAGACCTCTTCTCTGTTGACAAAAGAACGTGACACACAGTCAATACAGTTGGTACATGTATGTGTACTTAATTTCTAGGGATTTCCTACCAATTTAAACGATTTTGGTGATTTGAATCTCTTTCATAATCAGATGGCATACATGTGTATGTATATTACTCATAATGATATAGCCGGATGAACACATTCTTTAATCCAGTTTGAAGAGTTTATTTTAAGTTGGAATCTTCGCTTTTTAAAATATAAAACGTTCAAATTGTGGGTCAATAAACAAATTCATCATTGGGGCTGTTATATTCCGGTCATTTTGCTGGTCATATGGTGTGAATCGGTACACGGACTGAGGAGTGGCGTATAGCCATTGGGATAAATGTTCAGTTTTGTTTTAAATGAGTATACACGTGTTTATTTCAAGAACATTAAGCATGCCTGTGAAACTAACCAGCATTGTCCGGCAAAGGAAATCGATAACATGCCGAGTGTTACGCCACACAAGGGTGTGCTTGTGGAGTCGGGGGAACGTATTACCGAGAGGAAATTGTCAATACAGTAAAGAGGGGTTATTTGAACTGTAGAGCCTATAGTACAAAAACGTATTTGTAACCCGCCATATCAAATCCAGTCGGAAGTCGGGATTTTTTTACCCTGTGCCAATGCATTCTCTTATATATGCGAGTCGACCATAGGTCGCCTCGCATATATAAGAGAATGCATTGGCCTAACAATTTTTTTAAATTTTAATAATTTGTTCTTGTATTCTTTAACAATTTTATAATTTCACCCATACAGAGCCCCAGACAAACATGAGCAGACGACACTCTTCTAGGTGCTTCTATATATGTGTGGGGCTCCCTGCAGGGTAATGGATGTTTTTTTATTTTATGTCCTAAAAATTGTAAGAAAAATTTATTTTAAAAACATGATAAAAAATTGTTAGGCCAATGCATTCTCTTATATATGCGAGGCGACCTATGGTCGACTCGCATATATAAGAGAATGCATTGGCACAGGGTAAAAAAAATCCCGACTTCCGACTGGATTTGATATGGCGGGTCACATATGATAAAAAAATAAATAATTGACTGAGTGTCTGTATATTTAACTTAAGTTTTGTTTGGTAATTTGATGGGGTAGTACCCAAATCGTAATCGTAACTGCTCTACCCGTGGGTTTTGCGAAAGCTCTCCATTGTATAAACAGAATCAATAGACATATTTAACCCTTTTAGTGCCAGGGGCCGATCTCATCGGCCCTAAGTTATGGTCTGTAGATTGCCATAGAGTTTTTTTTTTATATATTTTTTTTGGGTTAGGCCAATGCATTCTCTTATATATGCGAGGCGACCTATGGTCGAATCGCATATATAAGAGAATGCATTGGCACAGGGTATATGGGTTGATACAAAAATCGGACATGGCACTCAAAGGGTTAAGTAGCTCAGGCCTTCAATCAATGTCGCGAATGTTGAAAACTAGTTTACGATAAACTTGCATAAAATTGAAAACTAGTGTACTATTCACTTGTGTGTATACTATGAACAACCTCTTGGAAAGGTGCTTTATGAATTTATTAGAAACGGACAATCTTTATCACAAATGTTTACACATTTTTAATCACACGATCAAACAGATGCATATACGAAGGTAGTCGCCGCTTTGTAAGCATGTGAACGAAACTATTAGATATGAACGTGAACAATGTATTGTGACAATTAATCGCCAGCGCGTTGCGTTGGGGTTGATATATATAGGCGATACAACTATGTTTCCAGACGGATCAGATAGACCTTCAACGCAGTTATTGTATTTTCATAGCAAGCCCTGGTGAATACCTTATATGTGGAATGTATAAGCGCGTGGGTCATGGTCAACTTAGACCAAATGTGCGTGTTCAATCGATCAAAGATGGCGGCTTAATCTTTGAAGCGGAGAACATTTGACTTATATTTGTGTGAATTTCGATATGTTTTGGCATTATTGTAGAATGCGCCTAAACAACAGCTAGGTTGGTCTGAAATATTGAATTTAATCCTTTATCGAATTTGCCAGCTGTTGTCGGAGGATCTGCGTTATAATTCAACGCACCCATTCGTGTGAACAATATAAGTCCGGGAGCTAATATGGGTACCCTTGCACCCCCCCCCCCTGGGACTTAACTTCACCCCACTCATTTTGTTCCTTATTATGTCCTTCAACTTTTAAGCAATGTTAACAAGAAAAAAAAGTGGCCGTGTATACTCCAGATAATATGGCGTCCATCATGGCCGCCGTTTTTCAGACCATACCCTAAGTCAGTTTTATGCAAATTATAGCGAGAAAATGTATATAAATGTATATATTTTCGTGAAGCTAAGACATAATGACACTTTTTTGGGCCAAAATTGAAACTCACCATCCAAGATGGCCGCCAAAATGGCCGCCGGAAGTTGAAAATAAGACATTTTTTCACAAATATCTTCTAGATCAATTCATGCTGTTTGGAACTGGTTGAGTAATATGACATTATTTTGTATTTTGTATATCAACTAATCATTGGAGCAATTAAATATGCAATTAATGGGGCCCTAGCCCCTTCCGATCCCTCAAAAATTCGATTTTACAGAACGCGGTAAACAAATTTACAAAAAATCGCAATTGGGATTCTAGTCACATTTCAACAAGAAATGAAAAGAACATTGTAATGTAAGTGAGGCATATCATTACCTATGAATATTCCAACTCTCTGGAACCAAAAATCTTACCTTGGCTCAAAATGGCTGCGAAAATGGCCGCCAAAATATGGAAAATGGTAAATATTGCCCCAGGGTGTCCTGCAATCGCTTACAAGTTGTGGTTGATATATACAATTGGCTAATCTGTATTCTATACATTGCATACTAACATGTCTGATGCACCACGGATCATTTTTACTATTGTCACCACTGACATCACCAGAAATATCGTATTTTTCTCTCACAATCTTGACATAAATATCGGCAAAAATTAACTTTTCAGGGTTCGACCATTTGTTCAAGTAAAATGCAACTATCTTTGGTATCAAATGTGTTTATTGTTTTGGTCTATCTTAAATGTGGCACACTACGTTGTTTATAGACTAAATTGCTCAAGATGGCTTCCAAAATGGCAACCAAATTTGTTAAAAGTTAACATATCCCGAACATTATTATCTGCGTTATCCGAAAAAGGTAGGAAATTGTGACTCACTTGGTTATTGTACGTGTTAGTTAATTAACTGACAACTACGTTCTATTATGGTTGTCCCAGTTCCGTGTGGTGCATGACAAATTAATTTTAAAGTTGCAGTATGGAATTTTGCGGAGAACCTCTTTTATGATTCTGGCCATATTATTGAAAAGAAATGGGCAGAACTTCGAGACGGAACTGAGATGAACCATGACATGTGGGTATTCTGGCCCATTATGGTAAAAAATTATCAACTGGATACAGGGTGGAAGCCAAGATGGCAGCCAGGGAGTTACTCTATGATCATAGATGAGGATAATTGGTATACATGGAGTTATTGTATGGCCATGAATTATGGGTGGGTGTGCCCTGTTGGTAACGGTGGGACGTATATTTATATATGTTGTGGATGTGTTATAATTGGTGGTGTATGGGGAGTAGGTGTATGGTCATGGATGACTTGTATGAGTATGGCAAGTATGGAACTTATGAGTGGTCGTATGTGCGGGTATTAGTATATCTGGAAGGGCTCACCATTGATGATGTGCATATGTATATCTGGATTGACTCTATGGTCATGGGTATGGCGAATAGGTATACATGCAGTGGCTGTATGTCCATGGTGAGGTGAATATGTATACAATGAGTGACTGTATGGTCGTGAATGTAGTGAATATGTATACATAGAGTGACTATATGCATGGTCATGTGTCGGGTGTAGGTGTATACCTGGTGTTCATGCATGGTGACCCGTGGCTGTATCGTCATTTGTGGTATGTACGGGTATAACCAAGTATGGCTGTATGATCAGGTGTACGTGTATAAAGTGGGTAACTATGTTGTCATTTGTGTGGTGTTTATGTACATATGGGGTGACTGGGGTAATGGGTGTGTTGTACATGTGTACCTTGGGTGGCTATCGCTTTCCACAATAACTCAAGGATATGTTAATCAATAGAGAGGTCATGTCAGAGAGTCATATCACGGAAAGCGATAGCCACCCATTATCACAAAGTCATTACATATATACATAAACACCACATACATACCAATATAGTGACCCATTGTATACATGTACACCTGACCCATGACCACGGATGACCATACAGCCACGCACCACAATGCAGGCACACCGGGTATACTCCTAAACATGACCCATAACCATATAGTCACTCCTTGTATACCCATTCATCTCACCATTGGCCATAAAGTCATCCCCTGTATACCTATTCTTCAAACGCATGTTCAAATAGACAATCAATATATATATATCAACACCACAACAATGACCATAAAGTCACTCCGGTATACATATGCACCTCACCAATTGCCATATAGCCACTCGCTTCATACACATACCCTCACCCATGTCACCTGGTATACTCCTTCACCTGACTTATGGCCATATAGCCACCCCGTGTGTACCTATTCAAAACATTCATACATGATCATGGTCAATCCCTACATATTCACCTCAACATTGGCCATGTCACTCCCTGTATCCCTATTTGTCACACCATAGCCGAATAGCCACTCAATATATACTAATACACCCCAGCCATGTCAGTATAGTCACTCCATGTATGCATATGCACCTCATCCATGGCCATATAGTCACTCTCTATATACACATATCCCTCGCTCATGACAATAAAGTAACACATGTGTATACTGGTATAACCTACACATGACCATATCGCCACGAGTCACCAAAGAGAAACATCAGGTATACTCATATGCCTGACACATGACCATGTAGTCACCCCTGTATAGGTGTTCATTACATTTATGATCATACAGTTACTACTTGTATACCTACATGTACTCATCTCACCATTAACCATACAGTCACTACCTGTATACCTATTCGACACACATAGTCATATAACCATTCAATATATATATGCAGCCCACCCTAGACCATAGATTCACTCCAGGTATACATGTAAACCTCACTAATGGCCATTCAGCCCTTCCAGATATAAAAAAAACCCGCACACACGACCACTCAAACAATCCATACTTGCATATACACCTCACACATGATAATTCAGCAATTCACTGTATAATCATACACGCCATCCATGATAATACAGCTAAGCCCTATACACCCACCAGTGGTAATACATACACGAGATATATAAATATACATCCCACCCGTTACCACAAGGGCACTCCCTATATACCCACACGCTCAATAATGTCCACCAGCTTACTCCATGTATTCATATTCAATCATGACCGTACAGTCACTCCACGTATACCTATACACATTACCCGTAACCATAAAATCACTCCCTATTTATCCACACACCCCATCCATGATCATAAAGACAACACATGTACATCCCACCATGACATTACAGTCACTCCATATATACATAATCAACACATAGATGACCATGTAGCTATATCCATACACCACACCAATGACCATACAGGCACACCGGGTGCACCCGTACTGGATATACACAATCATACACCATACAGTCACTCCATGCATACCGATTCACCTCACACCTGACCATGGCCTCTCCCTGTATACCTACATGCATCTTACCATGGACAACCCACTCATAACCATATACTCACTCATTGTATACCTACTCACCTCACATATGATCATAGAGTAACTCCCTGGCTACGAACTTGGCATCCACACTGTATCCTGTTGACATTTATTTTATCATAATGGACCAGAATAGCCAAAGATTATGGTCCATCTCAGTTCTGTCTCAAAGTTATGCCCATTTCCTTTCGATAAATATGGCCAAAATCACAAAAGAGGTTCGCGGCAAAATTACATACTTTAAAATGAATTTGTCATGCCCCATACGGAACTGGGACAACCAGAATAGAACATGTAGTTGTCAGTTAATTAACTAACACGTATAATAACCAAGTGAGTCACAATTTGCTACCTTTTCGGATAATGCAGCGAATGTTCGGGATATATGTAAAAAAAATACATTTTACAAATTTGGTTGCCATTTTGGAAGCCATCTTGAGCAATTTGGTCTATAAAGACCGTAGTGTGACACATTTAAAATAGACCAAAACAATAAACACCTTTCAATCCAAAGATAGTTATATTTTATCTGAAAAAATGGTCCAAACCTGAAAAGTGAATTTTTGCCAATATTTATGTCAAGTTTTTGAGAGAAAGGTCCAATATTTTTGACGATGTCAGTGGTGACATTAGTAACAATTAACCATGGTGCATCAGATATGTTAGTATTCAATGTATAGAATGAAGAATAGCCAATTTTATACATCAACCACAACGTGTAAGCGATTGCAGGACACGCTGGTGTAATATTTACCATTTTCCATATTATGGCGGCCATATTGGCAGCCATTTTGAGCCAAAGTAAGAATTTTGGTTCCAGTGATTTGGAATATTCATAGGAAATGATATGCCTCACTTATATTACAAAGTTCTGTTCATTTCTTGTTGAAATATGACTAGAATCCCAATTGTGATTTTTTGTGAAATTTTATACCGCATATTGTTAAATCTATTTTTTGAGGGATCGGAACGGGTTAGGACCCCAATAATTGCATATTTAATTGCTCCAATGATCAGTTAATATACAAAACACAAAATAAAGTTGCATTGCTCAACTAGTTCCAAACAGCATGAATTGATCTAGAAGATATTTGTGAAAAAATGTCATATTTTCAACTTCCGGCGGCCATTTTGGCGGCCATCTTGGATGGTGAGTTTCAATTTTGGCCCAAAAAAGTGTCATTATGTCTTAGCTTCACGAAAATATATACATTTGTATACATTTTACTAGATTTTCTCGCTATAATTTGCATAAAACTGACTTAGAGTCTTGTCTGAAAAACGGCGGCCATGATGGACGCCATATTGTCTGGAGTCTACACGGCCACTTTTTTTTCTTGTTAACATTGCTTGAAAGTTGAAGGACATAATAAGGAACAAAATGAGTGGGGTGAAGTTAAGTCCCAGGGGGGGGGTGCAAGGGTACCCCTACAAGCTCCCGGACTTGTGTTAATTTGTCAAATTTCGCAACTTACTTTTTCGTTTCACTTCTGCGTCAGGATCTTCTTCCTCGAAGAACACGTCGTCTTCAGAATCTGATTGGTCGGGGTCGAATTTGGCATTACGGGTCCAGTATGTTACTCTTCGCAGCTGCAAATACGACAAATCTTGTTATTACATTAGCCTATACCCTTATTCCATTCAATAAACCCATTCTGTAAATTGTGATATTAAACGTTCGTTTCATAACAGGAAGTAGTGTCAGGTGACCTTTGACGTCCGATTTGTCGTCTGTTTACATTCCGTATGTTTCGTTTCGTTGGCTTCCAATATTTTTTCAAACAAACTATAATTAATGAAGAGTTTGAAAAGTTTTTAAATTTACGCCAATAGATACGACAATGGGTCTTTTATTTAAGCGGGCAAACAACGCATATTTACATAAAACTTCATCGCTGGCCTTGTAGAAGCCGATGTTAGTTTCGCGTCCCATTTGTTGATTTATGTATGTTTTGTCGAGGTTTTGGATCATGTAATTAATATAATCTACAACTCGTCCTCAGTTTATAGCGGAATTTACAAAACTTGTCCAGTATATTAGTTTTCCGTGTACCGCAACAAAGGCTCGGCCCAGACCGAACTTACTCGACTCGTTTTGTAAATTCCGCCATAAACTGGGGACTCGTTGTAGATCCTCTATATGTAAAACGGCATCAACAAACTATAAATTGTGGTTAGCGGATAACATAACAAACCACGGAATGGTCACACCGAGATGATGTGTCTCTTCCTGAATTCGTTCTCTGTTTTCTACATGTTTACGGCAACTACATGTGAAGTAGGTTATTTTTCACTATGGGATACTTGCTTCAAAATATCGAGTCGGAAATTTGCAGAATGAGTTCCCCAGAGTGTTAATTTAGCGACACTACCCCGCACAACGGGCTAGCTTCACTAATTTCACCCTCTTGGGACCTCATTCTTCTTATATAAGCATCATCTTCTCTTGAAAGTATCTTTATTATAAATTTAACAAGAACTTTTATTTTATTTAGAAAGTTTCTTTAAATGCTTTATATACCCAAATTTGCAGAGACCCAATGCATAATCGAGGTGCCTAAATTGGTGGATATCACCATCTTCACCTTCTGAGAACTTAAATATGTACATGTCTCCCATAGCAGATGAGGCCATGTAGCATGAGGTCCCCAGATGGTGAAGTTATTGATGCTACCTCGCTGTGCGGGGTATCATCACTAAATTACCCTCTGCAGATTTTCTAATGTGATAAAGAACGCTCTTTATTGCTCATTTTGCTTCTTTAAGCGTGATTTCAACAGAATCTACGAAATGACACTCCATTTCAGTTTATCGCTGTTTTAAAAATTTGACGACCCAGATTGCAACCATTTTGGGTACATTATCAATTATTTAGATAAAATAAGTTTCAGTGTCTTGATGTCTGATAAGACTCCCTTGGTCAAATTTTCACGAAATTTACATTGTTGTTTTTTTGTGTAGGCTAATTAATGTACTTATTCCTGGTAAGAGGCCTTGTGTTGCAATTTATTTTAAGCTAAAAGCACAAATGCTCTGATCTATATATATTTGTTTATTTTGAATAAATATTGAAATTATTTTCTCCATTGTCATATTTTGTGGTCCACATGTCATTAATATCTTTAGAGGCAATATTATCTACTTTGAGTGATTAGATTGGACCCCTTTGAATACCTATTAAAAATAGCTAGAACAACCACTCGAGGTAGAATAATTTCCCACCAATAGTAGTTATCAGATTAACTACCCACAGGTAGCAAAAATTCCAACCACTCGCAGGTAGTAAATTTAAATACTGGGTAGTTCGTATTCATCCCACTACCTAAAGTAGTTAAAAATTAGCCTACCGTTGGGTAGTTAAAATAGCCCCAATAGGTAGTTATTTCAACTACTGAAGGTAGTTATTTTAAAATAACTACCTTCCAAAGGTATATCATTTTTTAACTACCCACCAGGTAGTAAAATTAACCTCCCAAGGTAGCGGGATGAATACGAACTACCAAAAGTAGTAAAAATTAACTACTTTTTGGGTTAATTTAGCAACTTTTTATTTAGTGTGTGGGGACCTCATTCTGCTAATGTCCAGCACCATTCTCATTGACGAGTTGTTCCCATAGGAACAATCCTGAGTTTAGTGTGCCTGTCATTTCCAGAATGAGGTCCCCAGAGGGTGAATTTAGTGACGCTATCCCGCATAGCGGGCTAGCATCACTAAATTCACCCTATGGGGGACCTCATTCTGCTTAGGCCTCATCTTCGATGGAAAGTGTTTTATTATCGAATTTCTATAGAAACTTCTTCACATAGTTTCTTTTTCTTTTTTAGTTTAGTTTATATATATCCCCACATTGCATAACCGAGGTTCCTAATGGGTGTATATCACAATATTCACCATTTGGGAACTTCAATCTGAGTCTATATGTATCTCATAACAGATGAGGCCATGCAGAATGGGATCCCCCAGATGGTGAATTTGATTATGCTACCCCGCTGTGAGGGATAGCATCACTAACTTCACCCTCTGGGGACCTCATTCTGCAAATGGCAGGCCACTAAACTCAGGCTTGCTCAGGAAGAGTACAATAAGTTCAGCATACGCCATTGGCCGTTTGTTGAACTTATTATCTGAACACTTCCCTCAAATTAATGGGAATCTTTCCGCGCTTGTATTATGTGTCTGCTTATATTTCCTGAGCATCCATCAAGATGAATATAATAATCCGTTACAATGTATACTTTCATGGGTGTTCAGGGTGAATAAATTTAGTCAAAAAAGGCATAAATTATGCTACAATGTCTTACCTTATCTTTTGGTCTTGGTGTTGTACATAGGCTGATGATAACCACTAAGGCCAAAGTAAACCAAAACAAAAAGATGGCGTAATGAAGAAAATGGACCTTTGCTATCCATTCTGGCCTGGTGTCTTCTTCACCACTTCCACACAGAGGCGCTGGATACACGAAGTCGAGAACCATTCGCACAGATCCAACGACCAGCCCTATAACCATGCCATAGAAAGCCCCCTGCAATGACGAAACAAGATTATAAATGTTTACAGATGCATAATCCGAATTAACGCTCCCAAATTACTATTTCTTTGGCTTCGGGGGTTAAAACATATTTGATTCGAATCGAGGAACCCACCCATCAAAGCTCAGAGCTATCAGATATCGATTGTTTAAATCTATTATTTTCACCACCAGCTCTTTTTGGCGGCCTGGCAAAAAGTTGACGAGCCGAGTGTCTCGGACCAAATTGCGGATGAAGATGGATAATTCTAAAATCAAGTGGCTTTTGGCGTCAGATATCCGACAATCCGGCCAAACCTCGTTGAACAAAATATTGATAAATAACAGTTATTGTGCAATTTTATACTAGAGTTGACTGTGGTTAGCATAATTTTTGGGCAATTAATCGATTCTGATAACTGAAGCGACATTTAAAAAAATGTTGTTGCTATTGGAATCAGATGATACCATTGAATCGGATTGAGTACCTTTAAGAACATTTTATTGAGCTTTATTGCAGAAAAATTAACTAAAATTAGACCAATATATACCATCAGTCAAATACCTGAAAGAAATAGGAGCGATGTAATTGTAACTATAGTAATCCGCATTGAAAGAATTTCTATCATATTAAGAAAACGAGTAGACTGATATGAGTGCGATTCAGTGGACTATATATACAGATCTTTGGCACGTGTTCTTACTTGTAATTGGGCTTCTTTCCAACTTAAAGGTACTCAACCCGATAAAACTCCTCTCAATTACTATTTCAATGGCTTCGGGGGTCAAAAATATTTGATTCGAGTCGAGGAAGTCACCCATCAAAGCTCAGATTTGTTAGATATCGATTTTAGAAATCTATTATTTTTCATTATCGGGAATACTATCTGGCCCAGAACTCAGTCAAACTTGCGTTAAAATTACCACTTGATTTTAGAGTTATTCATCCTTGTCTGTTTGAATAGATTTGGAGTACACATCCAGAGCAGATTACGGCAGTTATTGGTACTCATCTCGAGAACATAACAAATTTGAAAAATCAATATCTAATAACTCTGAGCTTTGTTTGATGGGTTCCTCGACTCGAATCAAATATTTTTTACCCCCAAAGCCAAAGAAATAGTAATATAGGACCCTCTGATCGGATTGTTGTTGTTGGAATCTGTTGAGATGGGGACCCTCTTTACGGGTTGAGTACCTTTAAGCTGATTACTGTAACTAAAGTATACACAGAAAAGAACCATTCAACAAACAAACAAACAAACAAACAAATACTTCAGAAAAAATAAAAGCAGTAATTAAAAATGTATTCCTTATTCCAATGCGGGTATATATTCCACATTTCACTCTATTCAATAGAAATGAAGGAAATAATACCAACATATTACCTACACCACCTTTAACTTTAACTTTAACTTTTCTGTACAAGGCCTTGGCTTTCACTTAAAGTGCTTTGTGGAACATAATAGACGGAGCCTTTTTTTATTTTGCGGTTAGGGGGTTAACAGTGCCGTTTCCACTTGAGATATCGACTTTTGGGAATTGAACTTTGGTACATACATGTCTATTCTGCACGATAATACCCGATCCATCTCAATCGAACCCCTCGGGACGGTGCGGTCGGGTTTTAGTAAGACCGGACCGGACCGTCGAGAATAATTTTACCCAATTTCAAGAGATTATCCAACTTTTTACTCAGTGAGTGTATTCCAATCCGTGTTCTTCTATGTCCACAAACGACAGGTTACCAAACCAGGGGCCGGGAACAACGTGGCGCCATGTCCGCGAACGACAGGTTACCAAACCAGGGGCCGGGAACAACGTGGCGTCATGTCCGCGAACGACATGTTACCAAAACCAGGGGCGGTAACAACGTGGCGTCATGTCCGCAAACGACATGTTACCAAAACCGGGGGCCGGGAACAACGTGGCGTCATGTCCGCAAACGACATGTTACCAAAACCAGGGGCCGGGAACAGCGTGACGTCATGTTCGCGGCTCTTACTCCCAGAATTGCGTGGAGTAAGTGAACGTTCAGACGACCACGATTCAATCGTAAGTGGAGGAATCGGGTCCGACAAAATCGTGGATAGTTTGTTCACCCGATTGCGATATCGTCGTACATGATGATATCGTAAGTTGTTCGTAAGCATGTAATTGACAACCCTGCGATCTTTCCAGCCACGATTTTACCATACACACGACTGCGATTACGTCGCAAGTGGAGGTATCAAAGGATACGCCACGATTTCGAATCTAAAATCAAACAATGTTTGATATTATATTTTGACTTGCGATATTGACGTGAGCATGCGCAGTCTAACTAGCGGTTACTTCCTGCGACGGAAATCCTTCAACTTACGATAGAATCGTGGTCGTCTGAACGTTCACTAAGAATCCGCGAAAATGTTCTTGGTCTGTTCGAATCACCAAGAACCTGTTCGCAACATGTTCGCAACATGTTCGCATGTCACATATTGGTGTTCTATATGTTCACGAACATAGAAGAACACAGATTCGAATAAACCCCGACTGACCAGAAGATGGGTGTCAGACTTTGTTGTTGACTAATTGTGGGCGGGAAATCGCGACGAACTTCAGCATTTATTTTCAACTTACAGCCTCTGTCGTGCGCTTCCAGAATAGAGCAGTAAGAAACACCACACACCATGGTGGCGCTGTGTAAGACGCAATGGCCTGCAAGTAACTCCACAGCTGTCCACCTTGTGACTGTTGCATGACGGGAATCCACAAGATCGTCAGCACAACCAACACAAGGACTGTCATCCGACCAACGATCATGAGTTCCGCCTCTCGGGCGTGTGTTCGGAATCTCCGCCACAAGTCCATTGTGAACATTGAACTGGCACTGTTGAAAATCGAGGTCAACGAACTCATCAAAGCGGCGAGCAGAGCAGCCAGCATTAATCCCTTCAAACCTGAACAGAAGAACACGATTACTTAACCCTTCCATGGAAATGGAGCTTCTTGAAATTTTGCGAAAACCCAATGCCAGTGCGTTCTCTTGCATATGCGAATCTCCCACACAACAATATTTACCTTGACATTAGCTAGTGATTCTCTTAAAGGTACTCAATCCGATAAAACTCCTCTCAATTACTATTTCAATGGCTTCGGGGGTCAAAAATATTTGATTCGAGTCGAGGAAGTCACCCATCAAAGCTCAGATTTGTTAGATATCGATTTTAGAAATCTATTATTTTTCATTATCGGGAATTCTTTCTGGCCCAGAAGACAGTCAAAATTTCGTTATTATTACCACTTGATTATAGAGTTATCCATCCTTGTCTGTTTGAATAGAGTTTTGGCGTAAAATCTCGAGCAGGTTACCAAATTGACAGCAGTTATTAGTACTCATCTCGAGCAGTTAACAAATTTCAAAAATCAATATCTAATAACTCTGAGCTTTGTTTGATGGGTTCCTCGACTCGAATCAAATATTTTTTGCCCCCAAAGCCAAAGAAATAGTAATATAGGACCCTCTGATCGGATTGTTGTTGTTGGAATCTGTTGAGATGGGGACCCTCTTTACGGATTGAGTACCTTTAATTATAGGTGCGAGGCTCCCTATGGGATAAATATAATTAAATAAGAAAATGAAATGGCACAGGATTTTTAATGCTGCACCAGCACAGCTCCCGGCATGGAAGGGTTAAATATCGACTTGATTTTTAAGGTGGAACTGATGTGAGCCAATCTTTCAACCCTTGCATAAATATCAGGTCTTCACAGCTAGGAATTAAACAGATTTGTTGTTCATGATTCACAATTAAATTGAACAAATTTATATTTTCTTCGACAATATACCAATGACTGCACTAGTTAAGTCCTTGAGCTTTCATATAGATCCATCGGATTGAAAATATAGATTCACTTGGAGGTTGGCATTTCGTATGTGATAACTGGAATGGGCGTGGTTCGGCAACATGGGTCTCTTAATCAAAAGGGCAGAAAAAAACTGAATCCAATGAAACCAACTAGCAAAGGCGCCTAAGTAGTCATTAAGAGGATTATTCACTCCTCTACCCTAATATACCGAAAACAATAGGTGTCTGCAAAGGGGAACGACCCCCGACCAACATTGGCCAAAATTGTCGACAGTTAGCAATTCCATACTTATATTCAGACTGAAAGTAGGTTAATATTATTCTGATAGTTTGGTTTTCCAACCAATATTTATTGTCAAAAGTGTTTTGATATAAATATTCGAATATTTTCCTACTTTCAGTCAAAATTTGAGTTGGAAAAGTCCAACTCAATGGATACAAACGAAATTCCCCAAAAGCTACGAAAGCTTCTTAGGTCCTGTTGAGAGATTCAGCTGCTACTTTATCATGTCTTTGCGATAGCTTGTCACTTACCCGATGGCATCTTTCTGAGCACCAGTAATGGATATGCTATATTTGAACATCCTGCTCTGTTACCACAAAACTCCTCGCATTGATCTGGATCGGCACACGCAATTTCGTCTGTGGGCGTCGTGCAAAGAGATAGAGTTTACGTCAGGGAGTTTGCAAACACAGAAGTAGAAACAGCTTCCTGGTCGCAGCTATATACGACGACGATGATGATGATGATGATGATAAGGGTGATGATGATGATGATGGTGATGATGATGATGATGATGATGATGATGAGGAGGATGATGATGATGATGATGATGAGGATGATGATGATGATGATGATGATGGTGGTGGTGATGGTAATGATGATATTGGCTGACATACAGGTAACATTACATGTGGCATTGACAGTTGTGTTTAATCAGCATCATTTATATTGCAGGAGCGGCACCAAATCCCAAAGCATCTACAATTAATAATTAGCCTATAAACAATGTCACCAATCAAGTCTAAAAATATTCAGGTAATAAAGGCAGACGACAGAAAAACAGATAACACAATTGTAGAATTATTCATGTACATTGGTGGGAAATGTTCAGATAAGTTCAACAAATGACATATTGAACATTTCCTAAATAAACTACTCGCCAATGAGTATTTGGTATAGGGCGGGTTAACCCTTTACCCAACAGAACGGCCCTGTGCCAAAGCATTCTCTTATATATGCGAGTCGACCATAGGTCGCCTCGCATATATCAGAGAATGCATTGGCTTAACACATATTAAAAATGATAAAATTGTCAAAGAGTGTAGAAAAATATTATAAAATTGTTAAAAAATGCAAGAAAAATTATAAAATTGTTAAAGAATGTAAGAAAAAATGGTAAAAAGTGTTAATAAAAGCATTTTTTTAGGCCAATGCATTCTCTTATATATGCGAGGCGACCTATGGTCGACTCGCATATATAAGAGAATGCATTGACACAGGGCATAACTGTAACCATCAAAATGTGGTCAATGAACCGGTTCCAATGATATCCATATTTGTATGGTATTAGTGAGACAGACCGAAGATATTTTAGGCTGCTGAAGCTTTCTTTGGGCGTTTTTGACCGTTTTGTTGGGTAAAGGGTTAAAGATGTCCCGCGACGTTTGCCACCATTGGATTATACTGGCTCCGATTACTCGTCAGCATTACGGGCCTTGTTTTTACTTACTTGGGTAAAATATTCTGCTGATCATCCCTGGGATAATCCACAAAAAGAAAGGAAGAATCTTTAAACCGGCAGCTAGAGTGCACCCTGCCTTAGCATGACTCATGTTCTTCGCAGAAAGACACCTTTGAACCATGATCTGGAATTCAGGTATTTAATATTGAGGTTCTGGCGCTGTTTGACACGTGTATGGACCTCTTTACATTGTGTTATATGTCTTACTCTCAACTAACAAAACAATCACCCATGCCTTGTCTATATCTATACATCTCCCTCGTTTTATCTCATTTTCATTCTCTTTCTCTCTCTATCTAACTCTCATTTCTTTCACTCGATTCCAGGGTTGGCGCTGGGCCAAATTTTCTCTTGCCAAAAGTTTTGCCAACTGAAATTATTTTTTGCCAAATTTCACATTCCACAATTAAAAACCCACTTGCCAAGTTGTTTGCCAAATGAATTATTATTTTTTGGGCCATTGGCAAATTTGGCAAGTGGCAGCGTGAACCCTGCTCGATTCATTTCGCGCGTTCCCTAAAATTGAATTCTAAATATAGGTAAATTAGTCCAAATTACATCTTCACTTAATTGAAGACTATACCGCAAGCGTTTGGACACAGAGACACCCCATGCGTAAGTACTGAATATACTAGTGGTGGCAGAAATTCACAAACATTTCTATTAAATGACATGAGTTATTTCTATAACTATCAGATGTACGTTGGCGTCAGTATGAATGTTCATTGCTTCAGATGTGCTTTCTTCAGTGAGCGTGATTAAATTCTCATTTCTTATCGAAATGGCCATGCATGTGTCGATCTGGATGGCACATTGAGATGTCCCTCAACTCAGATCAATTTTTAAGATGCGTTCGAATGTTGACACCGTTATATTTGCCAATAATATTGGAACAACACAATGCACTTCTTCCAAAATTTCATCCGTGACCATACGATTACATTCTATAAATCCATAGCACGAGAAGTAATATAACGTATTCACACCTGATCTTGGCACCATACCCACAATCCGAGGATGGTGAGGCCGAATACAGAGCCTGTCCACGGGATGTCGCCTGTTTCGGGATCCCGCCAGATGTGCATGAAATCGTCACGTGGTACCCCACATCCGTAACGTGATTGGTTGGCCGCGGTGTAGTTTGCCATTGCAGTTGAATATTTGTCCATCATGGCTCCCCAGCCACCAATATCAACCATGCCTGCATGAAAAGTAGTATATGTTTACCCAGAACATCTGAACTAAAATAGAATATTGGAAACCAATATTACTCAAATTCAAATTTCTGTTTTGTGGAGATTTGAAGATCATGTGAATTTATGCACTTTTAGGAGATCGATGTGACCTTATGCACCATAATTATGGAGATCATGGATGACTTTATGCACGTTCGGTAGATCATGGGTGGCGTTATACACATTCAGGAGTGACTCATACACGTATACACGAATGTGGAACATCGATGTGACTCGTCACCCGCTATACACGAGTGTGGAACAGCGATGGGACCCATACCAGTATACACGAATGTGGAACAGCGATGTGACTCGTACACCTATACATGAATGTGGAACAGCAATCGGACTAATTCACGTATACACGAATGCGGAACAGCGATGTGACTCATACCCGTATACACGAATGTGGAACAGCGATGGGACTCACACACGTATACACGAATGTGGAACAGCAATGGGACTCATCCACGTATACACGAATGTGGAATAGCGATGGGACTCATACGCGTATACACGAATGTGGAACAGCGATGGGACTCGTACACGTATACACGAATGTGGAGCAGCGATGGGACTCATACACGTGTACAAGAGTGTTGAACAACGATGTGACTCATACACGTGTACACGAGTGTGGAACAACGATGGGACTCATACTAGTAGCTGGAATTGTTGGTTAGTTATAAACTATACATGTAGGACGTGGACCCCATTCATAACATATGAAATCATATACGCCCCTAATTTATTACATTGATAACTCATGTTTTATATTGAACTACATATATGATCGATAACATATGGCATAGTGATTTGTCGGTATTGACATCGACAATGGCCGAGATTACGTACAGAGTACAAACAAAATGGTGGCGCCGACTATTAGTATCATCGTTTGCAACGTATCCGTGTAGATGACAGCAGCCAACCCACCTGAAACAAAATAATACCGCAAATGATTTCACAAATTATAGACCTATATATATCGTCATGGGACCGTCCGTAGTTATGTTCCAGTTTGTTTTATCAATATGTATTGTTACCCATCTCCCTATTTTACACGCTTAAGATTGGTCCACGTGTCGGGTGACAAATCACACTGTCGCCCGCTGAGCAGGGAGCCATTGTTTCTGTCGCCCGCCTGGTGTTATATTCCAACAATATATCCAAGGGCACAAAAATAGTGCAGTTAACTCAGCTATTTCACATGCGTACCATAATCCATATATAATCTTATATAACCCAACGGGTTCGCAAAAACACAAGATGTGGCATGTCCTAAAACTTTTAAGTTGATACTTTTATCGGGAAAGTGCTATTCTATACTTTTTCGATCTAAACATCTGGGTAATTCATTCTCGATATTATTGTGCGAGATGGAACGAATCGACGGTGTAGATGTACAACGTAATACTTGTCGTGCATGAAATCGACTGTATGATTTTCCTTTAAACCATATTTCTTGTGTTTGTATTGTTGTTGCAACATATATAGATTTAGTTTGTGTGGGGATGTTCTTGAGATATGGAATCCTATTAGGGCCACTTCCTAATGGCGCTTTCGGCGCGCGCCGAAAGCGACAAAAAGTGCGCCATTAGTAACGCGCCGAAAGCGACAAAATATGCGCCGTTACGGCGAACTATTTGTCGCTTTCGGCGCACTTTTTGTCGCTTTCGGCGCGCGCGCCGAAAGCGACAAAATGTGCGATATTAGCGCATGTTTCGGCGCGTTACTAATGGCGCACTTTTTGTCGCATACTATTAGGTCCACTCCCTAATGGCCCGCGCCGGAAGCGACAAAAAGTGCGCCATTAGGGTATGTTTCGGCGCGCGTCGAAAGCAACAAAAAGTGCGCCGTAACGGCGAACTTTTTGTCGCTTTCGGCGCACTTTTTGTCGCTTTCGGCGCGTTACTAATGGCGCACTTTTTGTCGCTTTCGGCGCGCGCCGTATAGTAAGCGCCATTAGCAAGTGGCCCTAATAGGATTCCATAATGAGAGTATTGATACACATCAATGCACAATTATTAAATCGATATCTTCCCAATAGTTTCGGGAATGTGAATGACAAGTACAACAAAACAGTTGTTGCCCTTCGTCTGTGGAGATATTGAGATTTGTCACCCGCTCGATAACTGAATGTCTCTCTCGGATCTGCGCTCCTCGGGAGTCATTCTGTCCTCGAGCGGGTGACAAATCTCAATGTCTCCCTTGACAGCGGGCGACAACAGTTTACTGTACTGTACTCATATTTTTGTCAACTAGGCCAAGTGGAATCAGTTTGCTCTGAATCCTTGTGTATTTTTAAATTATTTAAGAAGGCAACATAAATTCTTCGAATTGAAACCACCATTTTCCAACTTGGTGTTATATACAATTGAGTCCAATATGGCGGTTATGAAGAAAATTGTCAATGCGTTGTTGCTTATGCATGCAACATCAGACGATCTGTGTAGACTGTTTCATGGACATCGCTCAGGCAATGGATTGTCATGAATTTTATGTTGTTTTAGTTATTTTTCCTGTGGTCCCGGATACCAGGCAATCTATCGTATATATTGACAGAAATCTTATAGTTTCAATATTTTCTCCTTCGCATCGACCTACAACAGTGTCTCATGGTTCAATATTTTTTATATCGTTATTTGTTTATTCATTTCTTTTAGACCTCACCTGCAACAGTGTAAATGGCTGTTACGACAAGGATGATAACAACACATAGATACATGTTCCACCCCAAGAGCTGCTGTAGAAAAATAGCACCGGAAAATATCTCTGCCTGCAATTCCGAAAACACTGTTACATTGTATGCATCAAATGTATCTCAATAAATTCGCGGCATCTAACAGATGCATTGGGAGAATTTCTGTTTTTCATAAAATCATCCTATATATAAAATGAACTAATGTGCAGTCCAGTGTGGGTAGGCGTGTGTTATTCTGAAAGTGAAAGAGATGTACAACGCCATGTACATGATTGTTGCATATATATAGTTCCGCCTGCCATATGTATTTCACGAGATAGAACGTGGAACCAAAATTTTACGATAAAGTTACATTCTTCATAATAGATCCAAGCAAGATATTTTCCCATAGATTGATTGATTGACGAAATTGCCATATTTAGTGGTGGAGGAAATCCGCACACGTACGACTAATCTAATCTAACAGTGATTTTAATGGCTGATAGACTCGACGACCATGTGCGGTAAACCACCGGCCATCGTCGAGTAACTGGCAACTCCACCAGATAACGATTTCTAGTTACAAAGTCCACGATGGAAACATGCCGATTTGAACCCTTATCGCCAGCGTTGGAGGGCGAAACGGCTTCGAGTTGTACGCCCAATCGATTGAGCCACCAGGCCCCTTCCCATTGGGTCATTATGGCTAGCATACGTTGTAAGTATATAGCAATAGCTAGCTTGGGTATTTTTTCTTGGACATTCTCAGATCTTGTCAACCTCTCAGACCTGAAGATCACGATAAGTTGTTCCCAATAACAGGGCTTCACTGATTTAACCCTTTCTATACTAAATGGATACTCCCAGGCAGTTAAAAGTGTACATTGGAATGGTTTATTATGGAATTGGAGGGATGTTAAGGTGATAAAAACAGACGACAGATAAATACATTTGCAGAATGAGCCCTATTTATTGAGGGAAATGTTTAGATAATAAGTTCAACAAACAGCCTACATATATCGTTTTTGAACTTATAATCTGAACATTTCATATGGGATAACTACTCATCAATGCTTTAGAATAGAAAGGGTTAAACTTATTATCTGAACATTTCATATGGGATAACTACTCATCAATGCTTTAGTATAGAAAGGGTTACACTTATTATCTGAACAGTTCCTATGTGATGAATACTCATCAATGATGCTTTAGTATAGAAAGGGTTAAACTTATTATCTGAACAGTTCATATGGGATAACTACTCATCAATGGTGCTTTAGTATAGAAAGGGTTAAACTTATTATCTGAACATTTCATATGGGATAACTACTCATCAATGGTGCTTTAGTATAGAAAGGGTTAAACTTATTATCTGAACATTTCATATGGGATAACTACTCATCAATGGTGCTTTAGTATAGAAAGGGTTAAACTTATTATCTGAACATTTCATATGGGATAACTACCCACCAATGATGCTTTGAATAGTATATATAGAAAGGGTTAAAATATTACCATGCTGTTTCCAAACTATCATGTCGCGATGTTCGACAATTCTAACCAATTCAACACTTACCGAGAGTTTCGTGAGCACATATAGAACCAGTGCTAACACCGTGAGCGTGATTCTCAGTCTCATACCACCAAACCTCCTCTTCAAATACTCTGGCATTGTGAAAGCCTGCAATCCGAAAAAAACGCTGTGTAAAACTGTACTTTATTACGTGTACGCGTAGATTTCAACGTTTTCTGTAAATTTCTCGATCGATCGAATTCTACATTCACCATAGTTTTTTTTTTACACATGAAAGATCAAATACATTGGCTTCTAGCAGAAGGAACGTATTGTGTTACTCGGGCGTTTGTATGTATGCATACCAGCATGGAATCTATAAATCGTCTTATATACTCCTGGGGTTACTAACTTAGAATTTCTAAATTCACTGTTCCCTAGACCAGATTTCCAACCCAGGAAAATACATTTACACCCCCTCATGCACTTTGGCTGAATTGGTCGCTCTCACTGGTTTTAAAAAAATAATGATTAAGATTCTGAAAATTGTGATAAAGGTACCCAGCTTCATCTGTGGTCGACTGAGAATTTTTGCGTTACACTGCAGGACAACATATAATTCAAAGGATCAGGGATGTGGCTAGAGGGGGGTGTGGGGGTGTCTCACCCCCAGCAGAGAGCTATATTTTCAATAGTTGGAAATTTCATACCTGCCACAACGAAATTTCACACCAACAATAGGTTGAAAATGTTCTTGTAGTTTGATTATAAAACAATTTATTGGGGGAATTTATTGTTTTTCGACCAATATTTGCATATGTTCCTATTTTTTGTCAAATTTTTTGACAGAAATGGACATCAGTTGGAAATTTTCCAACCTTAGGCGGGTGACAGGTTGGAAATTTCCAACACTTGGAAAGCTTGTGTCCTGGTCCCTCCCCCGTGGCCAGTCAAAAACTTCTAGTTAATTTAAGAAAACAATATTGTCATACAATTGGTCAACATTGTCATTGGAATTGTCATCAGTTGGAAATTTTCCAACCTAAGTGGGGGTGTAGGGTTTGAAATTTCCAACAGTAGGAAGGCTTGAGGCTAGTCTAGATGTTAGGATTTTGCGATTTTCTTGTTCAGATTTCAAAAAATTTCGTACACCGGGCCGAACCATGGTCGGCCCGGTGTGTCATTACCCCATCCACATGGCCAATACAAAACTGCTAATTAGTTTAGCAAAACAATATTTTACTACATTTGGTCAAACTTGTAGACATAAATGGTCATCAGTTGAAGAATTTTCCAACCTGAGGGGGAGCATGAGGTTTGAAAGTTCCAACACTAGGAAAGCTTCAGTTGAGGCCAGTCTAGATGCTAGGATTTGCGATTTTCTTGTATATAGTTTTCAAAATTTTCTCACACCGGGCCAAACAACCATGGTCGGCCCGGTGTTTCCTGATCTGTTGTCGGTAGCTGTGTGCATTTGCCTGGAATTAGATCACTAGTTGTTTTTTTTGGGGCAATTTTCAGGTTAAAATATCTTAATGTTCTCATACTGGGAAAATAGAAGCATGGCTTATGAATATATAGGAAATTAGGCCTGAGCATGAGGTACAAGGGGGGGGGTGCAAATGGAATTATGCAAACAGTTGTGTTGGTGCGATTTCGACTCAAGGGGGGGGGGGTGTGCAAATGGAATTATGCAAAAAGTTGTGTTGGTGTGATTCCGACTCAAGGGGGGGGGTGCAGTTGGAAATTCCCAAGGTGGACACCCCCCAGCGGAGACCCTCTAGCCACATCCCTGCAAAGGATATATTAGTTGATATACTTCATCGTGACTACATCCTTTCAATTTAGAGCCGTTCGAACAATTTAAAACTTAAAGAATTTTCAACAAAGACATTTAAATCTCGTTTAATTTGATATTCGATGAACCTGGGTAGCTTTGTCACGATTTTTCCCAACCTGGATACCTTTATCACAATTTTCAGAACCTGGGTATCTTTACCCGGCGAGAGTGACCAAATCAGCCTCACTTTGGGTCAGACTTTTCAAAATGATAACCACCGACACAGCCGCTATGTTTTGAAATTTTGAATTGGAGGGCCCTTTGTGTCTAAAGGTTGGTCCAAATTAGGAAGCTATTCAAATAGTTGTATAAATAGTTGTACATGTACATGGAGTCCACATTGATACTCACCCCACTGGCGATGTAGACTGGAACGAACACCCATCCTAGAAGAATTAACAGGAATATAGCCTGGAAAGAATAAACATTGATATGAGAATTTGTCAGGTAGAAAATAAATACCATATATCATTTTAATGAGCGGGTAATCGTGGTACTTGTGTTTGTAGTTTGTTATATCCCCCCCCCCCCCCTCAGATGTCTCAAATGCTTTTGCTTTATGAGACGGCCATTCTACAAAATGCAAGATTTTTTTTTCCAACCAACTCGACTAACGTAAATATGATATACATATTTCAAGTAGCTATATAGTGTGGCCTAAAGAGGTACTGTACGCCATTTCAATAAATTCCCGGAAATAACAACAATACAATAACAGTTCAATGACCTAAATGAGTATAGGGGACTAGTATACATATAATATAACATTTATTTAATACATTTGCTTGAAAACTGTACAAGAAATTACTCGAAATGACAATTTGTATTTTCGCATTTCGGCTAAACTGCCATCTATAAAATTACTTGGAAATCTGGTTACCTTATTCTACGATTCTGAGACTATAAAAACCAACAACAACATTTGAGTACAGTATCCCTTTAACTATACGATTGCACCCTGGTAAATTTACATACATTTTACACTTGTACCTGTATTTTTCATAGTTATTGTTTATTAGCATATGGACGATAACTTTAAATACATGTAGGTGATTGGAAGACTGGCATTTGCCGGAATTTTACCTTGAAATAGAGTGAACCGCGCAAAAACTCGCGGAACTTCATGTTTTTCTCATTAAAGAGCACAAACTGATATAAAGGCATGTATAGGCACTATGGAAGTTTCGTATTGAGCATTTTAATGCAGTGAATATTAATTTGCCGGAATTTTACCATGAAATAGAGTGAACCGCTCAAGAACTCGTGGAACTTCGTTTTTTCTCATTAAAGTCTGATATGAAGTCATGTAGGCACTATGGAAGTTTCGTATTGAACGTTTGCATGCATGCAGCGCACAGTAATTTCACAGATATTGTCAGCCCACGGTGTGTGGACGCAGCATTATGAAACAGAGATGACGTGAAAATATACGAAAAATCCATCGATTCAACATGCTGCGGTGTTTGTATTAAATTAAATTGACTTGACGTGGCCTCCGACAGTGGAAATGGAATATCATAGCCTACGTCATCAAATACCGTTGTCTCCAATTCAATAAATAAGCTGCATGCATGGGTTTTTGAGACAGTGCAAATGTTTTTGGGATAAATAACCTGTGCCAAATATCTGCCATATATCTAACACAGAGACAGGCATGTATAAAGGGCAACGCTCGGAATGTCTGGAAGACATGTAGATGTGCCAAATATATACCATATATTAAATATATAAGTTCAACTCATGCTATTTGTTGAAATTAATTTTGAGACCCATTATTCAAATACTCAGACAGAGCCAGTACCTCTATAAATCTGCTACAAATATGTGTATAGTGTATAACTTATAAACATTAGAATGTCAGATAACACAATTGTCACTCACTATAATGTGCATGGACAAATTACATTTCGCTATTATATTTATACATATGTGCAATTGTATACACACGACTCTCCTACGATGTGGCAATAAGAAATCTCTCTTGGATTTGGAATGAAAATGTTAGTAGGCCTATGTAATGCGTCAGCTGATAATCTATGATAAAAACTTGGGTTGATATATAAACATAAGCCGACAACAACGCGCATCATAATCGAGAATCTTTTATGGAATGAGTTGCGGATAGCGCAATGATATATTTCGCGAGAGCGTAGCGAGGGCGAAATATAATTGTGCGCCGTCCGCTACAAGTTCGATCCAAGATTTGAGATTATAATGCAAGTTGTGTTCTGTATTTATTCCACATCATGAATCCATGACTGCCACCTTCATTGATACCATAGCTTTTATTGTGATTTAAGTCTGATAAATATCCAGTAATGATCGAGAGATCACCCGAAGAGGGTCGTTGGCGTAAACTATGTCATCTTTCTTGGCAACAACGTCAACAAAAATAGTTCCGGCTTGTATTCCATTCGAGCTATACAATAATATGTATTCAATGGCTGGGATTCGGTTGAATACATGTGCCTTAAGTCAATGGGTGTGGAATAAAATTACAGAGAGGCGTAGATTATACATTTTGAAGAGCCAGAAAGGCGCTATTTGGATTCTTGGATACTTGGTCCTGAATTTTCAGAAAGGAAGCAAAATATTGCTTTGAAACAATAGGAATACTATCTTACATGCCACTCGTATATTGCACAAGCGAATCCTCCAGCCGCAGCAGTACCAGCCAGACCTATAAACATAGGCGCTCCGACATTACTAGCGAAAATGGATGCTCCTACCTGCAAAGATTATATACATGTTACAGCACAGCATATACAGCAGCCATGTAAACCACTACTTGAGACCAATTATCGATTCAACTGCCATATGGTATATAAATAATTTATATAAAATATGACAACTGATGCGATCATATAATGCTACATAGATTTGGCATGGAATATTCATGGAAATTGTCTGAAAACATTTCGGTACTCGTAATTTTGTTTTTCCGGTTTCGCGTCACCGATATATATTTTCCGCAAAAAATAATTTCGTAATAGATCACTGTCAGAAGATTTCTATCCAAACCAGTGTCCAAACTAGATATGTTTCTCCAAAGCGATGTCCTTTTCAAATAAACGTTGCACGTATTGGACAGTTTCTATAATATTATTGTTGTATTACTTCAAAAATAAATAAATCTCTAAAATCATACAAAGACTATAATTTTGAATACTTATATTAAGTATATCCGAAGATGTAATATACTCACTGGAAACCAGTGCATATCCTTCCCGGCTAAAAAATAGCCGGCTGCACTGTCTCTGTTTGGGCGGAATGTGGACTGAAGTGTAGAACATATAAAAGTCAAATCAAACATATATAGGCTATACACGAACAATCCCTATATGTCTACATGTAAGCTAAAGTGTCCATACACTATGGTCTAAACTAAGTTGAACAGTTCCGTGAAGATTCGTCATATTGGTGAAGAGGTCAAAGATATCCAAGAACACCCCCGTAATATGACGTCGCAATCCTCATTTGGAATACAAAAACGTACCAACGGATTGCACACCATAAGACTTATCTCAGACTCCCATATTACATGCATAGTATTCGCAAATTCCAATTTCGAAGATATGAGTAGGTTATTGAGTATAGAAAACTCATTTTAAATTGTCCACACAAAAATCCATTCTTTTCAAAAGAAAATGAATTTTATTGTGTATTTGAAGTGAACGTGGAACTTGAAATTGATCTACAATTACTATAATTAATTGTCTAATATATTGTCGATATTGATCTGAAGAAACATTGCTTGCTCCCTTGAATCTTCACCATTGCAGCGACCTGTTTCAACTGGCAGAATAATAGTTTTATAATATTTATTTGTAGTATTTTGAAGATAGCCTTCGTTTGAGATATATTGTTTAAATATTTTATATATTGTCCACGGATATAATTTTGAAGCTCTGCTTCTCAGTTAGCTCGGAATTGACCAAGCACGCCTAATTTCACGTAATAGATAAGTTGATATACGCTTTTTACTCTGTCGCTATGAAATAAAATTACTTGATTACATGAGTCTAAAGTATTATGACTGGGACTTTCGATACTTGTGAATTTTCAATTTTTCGATGCTTAGCTCTTTTAACAACAAACACTATGGCTATAATTTAGTGACACGATTCCCTTTTTGCTTTCACCTATCCTATTACCAAGTTCAAATTTGAAGTCAGATTCCTGAAAAATAAGTGAAATCAAGTGACATTCGTTCGCATAACCAATGTAATGCTATTTTGAAAGTTCACATAAATTTACATATTAAACACATTTTTATCTATTTATGCCCCAAACCACTAAGAGTGGACATATATTCCGATATATTCCGATATTTATATTTAAAGAACATACACTAGAAATCACGAAGGAATTCACATATTTAGGCGTTAAATTTTTCTACAATGGTCGTTTCTGTAGATCTATTAAAGAAAACAAGAACATTGCCCTGAAAACAATGTATGCTTTATTTAATAAGGTGAGATCACTAAATCTCCCTTTAGATATGATGTTAACTCTCTTTGATTACAAAATAGCCCCCATATTGCTATATGGTAGTGAGGTTTGGTGTTATGAGCCCACCAAGGACATCGAATTCGTCCACTTAAAATTTTGCAAAATTCTACTTGGTATGAAGTCCAGTACACCGAATTACATGGTGTACGGAGAAACAGGACGACACCCACTTGGAATTGAGATCAAATGCCGTGCACTGGCATTTTGGTCAAGAACCGTTTCTGAATATGGTTCAAATCTAGTGAAGAAACTATATAAATTGTCGCGAGTGTTATCTGAGTCTCCCGGTACTTATTTGAAATGGTTTGAATTTATACAGGTGATTTTCGAAGAGGTAAATGCCAAAAGTTCATGCTCAGCTAACTCACCCTTGTCTAAGGGGACCATCAGACAATTTAAAATGGACATGACAAGTCAATTTGAATTAGAATGGCGCCAAAATATTCTTTCTTCGTCAAAGGGTATCCTTTACAAAGAAATAAAGTCCGACCTTAAAATGAGTGGCTATTTGCTAAAATTGCCTACATATCTGGCAGAATACATGACAAAGATTAGAACAACAAACCATCGTTTGGCCATTGAGAGTGGTAGATGGAAAGCCGTGTCACGAGAACAAAGACTCTGCTCCGCATGTGGGGAGGGTCTCGGTGATGAATATCATTTTATTATCGTATGCAAAAAATTCCAGGTTATCAGAGAGAAATTCATACCATCGTATTATTGGGAGCTTCCCAACCTTGATAAATTTATTGGTCTTCTGTCTATTGATAATCTAGAAATTATGAAGAGGGTATGTATATTTATTAAACAGGCACTGTGTGACACGTGAGACTGTCGTGAACTATCGGAGACATATATCATGAATGAGCTTATGTGCTTCTGATATCAGTTCTTCCCGGAAAGCTGATATCAGAATCGATAAGCTTGCATTCATAGATTACATTCGACACATTGTATTACACCGTATGCACACAGTTACATAGTTTTAACTTGGTATTTAACATGTGCGTCTATACACGATGAGAATATAATTAGATTATCAACGAAATTATATTATAAGTCCAAATTGAAAATGGAAATCATTTAATGCTTTCTGCCCGTCGCAACTTAAGACATTGGACAGAGTATACGGCATATATATCAATAGCATAGCATGACATTATGCATTGTTTATATCATGTCTATACACGCATAGGTGGACTTAGCGTGTAAATATGTATGTATATAAAACCAACTAATTCATTAAGTTATTAATATATATTATGTTTACTAATGTCTACTAATGTACTTTTGTTCTGTGATAAACAGCAAAGACATAATAAAACATTACAACACAAAAACGCAATACGAAGGGTCCATAGGGCCATAAGTTAATTTTCTTCACCAATGGTTTTGGAAATTCCTTCACAAATTGTTTAACTATAGTACACTTAAAATGTTATGAGGAAAGCAGGACATATGCATGGGTATTAATATACATGATCTCAAATGTGGCATTTCATGACGCGAGGTATGTGTCACAAGTCCATACAATATAAATACATTTTTCACCAGGTTTAACGAATCTGGATAAGGTTTTCTGTTCTGTAATAAGTAAAGTCATATTTACAAAAATGGACATGAAAATCATGACAGGAATTTTTTATATAAATCCCTGAAAATCCATACATTGATGATTTTACCTATTTTCCCAAATTTATTTCACAAAATTCACCAATTTCCCATTTCTTGACTCTTGCTTAGTATATTGTTTACAATGGGTCTGTGTTATTCGAGCAAATAAAAATTAAGTTGCAATTAATTCCGGGTAAAACCAAAAATGCATTGGACTATACAATGGAAATGAGACAAAATATACCAAATGTTGTTCCACGTTGGTGCACAATAATAACCCACTCACAATGAGCAACCTGAAGCTACTGAATTTTATGTTGGCCATTGACAGACTCAAGTACTATACGCATTTGGTATAAGCACCGGGCAGTTAAACTATGTCCGAATATAACTCATCCGAACTTCCAAAAGTAAATTGGAATAGATGTAGAATATGTCGGTGAATACAATAGTAACAATACATACTGACATAACGAATTAAAATACTCTGAAATAATTTTCAAAAGTCAGAAATATTATCAGCATATAGAAGTGAGACAATTAAACGCTCCTAGTTTTTATCTTATCGGGAATAGACTAACACGAAACGCTCTTTATATGTGCTTGCCGTTCAGGTAGTACGCGAGATTCACACCCTGTGGTTTTCAGCAATTCGTACCCCATTCTAAATGGTATGGTATAACAGGCTGGTTAGGTATGCGACTTTGATGGTGACACAATTATTGTGGTATTATGACTGGAATGGGCCTTTTTCGGGTATCGTTCTGTTAATCGTTAAAGGCCCAGATCACATTATTTAAAATATATGCCATATTATATACCATTTTAAAGAAGAAGCTCCAAAACATTGCATTATAAACTTATCGGGTGTGTAATACACTGTGGACATGTTGTTTTTGTTGAGGTCCCGATGTGTTTTTGTGCTTAAGGTTCATCTGGATTGTCCTACAAAGTGTATTATTTTCAATGGAAGGGGAATAACTATATGTCTTAGTTTGAATTATGTTGCATTATTGGAGCGAGACGGGAGACATGTTTCTACGATTTCAGCTATTTTCTATTACTCTATTTATGTCATATATTGTTATTAAAACCGTATATGAAGGCACTATCAAAAATAATCGGTGATTCGAAAATTAAATGGGACTTTAACCGGGCGCTAGTTTGTCAGTGACAGGCATTCGCATATCAACATATATCAACCGCGTTGCGTCCGTAATTTCGTTATTTGGCAGATTACTATAATTGATAAAAAGTGATGAAAAAAAGATAGTATTGAATTTGTGTGAAATCACATATTTTCTCAACTGTATGGTATTCGGAAATCATCTATCAGTTAACTGGCATTCAGTATTCACCCATCTATTCAGCATTCCTCCCCTCTGGCAAATGGCATTCAGTATTCATCCCCTCTGGTAACTGGCACTCGGGGTTCAGGGGTGTGACATCCTCCATGGAGATTGTGACATTAACAGACACCACTATGTATAATTTGATGTTCTAAACCATCGCGCGGACTCGCGAGTTATTTTCAAGTCTAAAACATGTACGAACAGCGTTACTTGCTAGTTTATTACTGTTATGGTAAAGCATAAAGAGTGTTTCTCTTACTGATGTGCTAAAGTAAAATCTGAACCCGACATTTCCAAATTCTAGGACTTGAATGAGTCGAGTTTTTCCTATGGCATATCGAGTCCATACAAAGGTATTTATCGACATAGTTTGATCTCCGTGATGTAACAAAAGACAGAATTATGTCATGCTTCGCGATCAAACCGCAACTGATCTTTAAATCTGCCTCGGCCGATGTGGCCGAAAATTAAACAGAATTTCCGGAGCCAAGTTTCCGCTATCCAGGAATATTTTAAATACTTGCAATCATCATTATTCGTATCTAACACACACATCGCGAATATCGTATATCGAACACACATCGCGAATATCGTATATCGCACACACCTAGCGAATATCGTATATCGAACACACATCGCGAATATCGTATATCGAACACACATCGAGAGTATCGTATATCGCACAGACATCGCGAATATACACTCAAGTATCCATCAGTAATACATTAAAAACGAGTGCAAATTTTTTAAATGATAATGCTCTTTGTTATCTACAACTTTTTCGGAGACTGCAATTGTAATTTGTGCGCGCCTGACAAAAAATCGAATAGTGTTGAAATTTCCTCTTTTGTAAGTCGACATATGACCATCGAAACAAATTATTGTCATCAATTCTGGGCTCATGGATGCGATCTAATTATTGTCTGGTTTGTGAAAACTTGGTATTCTTTTATGGTGTCAATGTACATCTTTAAGTTTGGTAAATTCTGCAGATGTTGGAAGAAAATAAACACAATCAGAAATCCGCACGAAACCGTTTGGCGCGTACCAAGAGAGAGCACTCTATCTTGTTAGCATCCTCAATCAAGGCATATTTCAGATCAGCTATTTTACCGCAAATTAGAATCGAAATTAACCACTTTACTGTGCCTTTATGGACAAATAATATACTCCATATCCAGTCTTATCTCTGTTATATGTATACTTGAATCGGGATTTATAACAAGTACGCGCTTGTTCAGATTGATACGCAGCTCAACTCTCGGTGAAAGGCTTCCCTTTTAAGGTTGTCCCCAGTATACTATAGTGGATGTGGTTTGGCCGTGGATCCCGGGTGGTAATCGCAGTCAGAGCTAAATGCAGGTTGGCGCGGGTTTTAAAGACCCACTTAATTTTCGAATCACCAGATCACATTATATACAACATATTACATGTTATATACCATTTGAAAGAGGAAGCTCAAAAACATTGTATTATTAACTGATCCGGTCGAATAAACTGGGAACATTATGTTTTTGTCGAGGTACCAATGTGTGTCCTGCATTTAATTTTGATCCGGACTGTACTATAAAGTCTATTTTACTCAATGGAAGGGGAATAACACTATCTCTTAGCTTGGATTTTTGATGCATTCTGGGTTGACAAGGGGGGGTCTTGGAATGAATCTCTATCACTTGGTGGACAGTCCTAGGCCACAGCTGCTTCGTATTCTGGTGGGAAATATATTTGTTTGGTTCCTCTTCCAAATGGTATATAATATGGAATAATGTAACCTGGGCATTCGAAAATTAATTGGGCATTTAACCCCGACATCGGCGAAAAGCGTAACCTATTTTCAAGTTTTATATCAGTTGAGGGATGTCTCAACGTGCCATTCCAATCAGTACATAGCCATTTCGATATGAAATGGGAATTTGTTCACGCTCACTGGGTCAATGAACACTTTTACTGAATCCATGCATCCATGTATATATTCTCTTCTTGGCAGTTGTGTGTTAATATGCTGTGGTGCCATGATAGAATAATTTGAATGGCTTGACCGATTTTGACGCATCGTATTACACTATCGACAGCTTTGTTCTCCATTTTTAGATACACAAACTTCGCGAAGTGATGGGACACGAATTCACGAGTGAGTATGATCTTCATTAGATGACATTTATTTGGACACACTATAGGACCTATAGGGTAGATCATGCATCAAATACACGCTAAAATATTAAGTCGTTACCGGCCAGAATGAAATGTCAACACTGTGTGCCTTATCCGCTAAACCCAACACGACAAAAAAAAACAGAACACTGTGTGTTGGGACGTTTACACAGAAGATCTTACCTGACTCGTGGTTCATAATTCTGCTAATATCAAACAATCGGCGTCATTCAATATATATATAACTATCAAGCCTGCACAATATAATAGTGTGTTTGTCATTTACAGAATGAGTCCCCAGAGGGTGAATTTAGTGATGATATCCCTCCGGGGACCTCATTCTGCTCATGATTCATCTTCTGTGAAGTATCTATAGTCTCAAATTAACATTGATTTTAGTTACTTTTTCCCTTCTGGAAATGTTCTATATCCCCTAATTTGCAGAAGATAAAATGCAAATCCAGGTGACTAATGGGTGAACTCACCAACTTCAACTGGGGAACAATCTAGGTTTGGTGTAAACAATATTTAATTTCGAAAAAACATGTAATACATTCAAACAAATTGACATAAGTAATAATAATATTCAAAACGGGGATTGGACAACAAGCCTAAAAGGCTTTTATAAAGTCTTTTCCTCGAAGCAGGAAGTTTACCCTTGGTATCAGAGTAGATACCATATAGGGTAAATTTAGCAGACGGGGATAACATGTTAGATCCGAAAAAATATTGTTCAATGAGGGGGTAGAGGGATAGAGTGCAGGAAGGAAGAACGTTTGTCAAGTTAATTGGTATTGCATACCGTACATCGGCCAAAACGAAAGAGGGGAGTGAAGCGAAGTACCGTATAATTATATTTTAGTTACACAACTTTTGTATTAATAACATACACTATTTAAGAACCATGAAACAATCAAAATCAAATCGAAACGCATCGCGGCCCACGTGGAGGAAATGCGAGAAAAAAACAATCAAACTTCTTGAACTGTTAATTAATATTAAAATTAAAATAATTAAAATTAAAATAATTGGTTAGAAGCGTACTTAAGCATTATATGATGTAATATGACGAAACAATGACTTAATTTCATGGGGAGTGACCCAGTGACACGGAGAATGGTAGGCACTCGATTGGAAATTATTAAATTCCATTTCATTAAAATTCCATTGAGAAGTGACGAATCGACCCCACCAGAGCACACAATACAGATAATGTGATAAAACAATTACATAATTACATATAGTGGTGTATTGCATGGCCCGGCGATCGTACGACTCATCATGGTTATGAGAAACGCCGAGTTTGTAAAATGAACTTTTGTACGGCGACAAAGATCTGAGTATTGAGACGATCAGAAAGTTCACTTGAGCCAAATAATAGGATATCAATTGATATTCTGCTTGTTGGTAGCGCGGACATAAGCTCTATTCTCTCTTGAGTATACAGAGGACAATGAAAAAAGAAGTGGTTTCCCATAGCAGTCGAGGCCTAAGCAGAATGATCAGGTTCCCAGAGGGAGAATTTTGTGATGCTAGCCTGCCGTGTGAGAGAGCGTCACTAAATTCACCCTGTGAAGACCTCATTCTACAAATGACAGACACACAATTTGTATGTGGCAGGTCGTCGGAACTGTATAAGTTGGCCGTATTGCTGTACCGTAGGCTCAGATGCATGCCTTTGATAGTGCATTACAGTTGTTGACCAGATGTAAACAAACTTCTCAAATGTTATATTCACTGAGAAGGCATTGTTATATTATGGGTGTTGACAAGTATTTTTATGGTGACTTATTTTATTGAACATAGACTATGCAGATCATTAGAAGAGCATTGCTAGTTTGAGCACGTGGTACATATAGCGACCCATGGGAGAGGTGATACACATAAGTGAGAGCAGCCAGCACTTGTCCTCCAATCCCAGTGTTTGTAATAAATGTTATGTCACATTACCATCTATTCTATATTTTTGGAACTTCTGTATGTATGTATGTATGTATGTATGTATGAACGTATGTACGTATGTATGTATGTACGTATGTGTATGTATGTATGTATGTATGTATGTATGTATGTATGTATGTATGTATGTATGTATGTATGTATGTATGTATACTCGAAACAGTTCGACCGATCCGACTCAAATTTGGTATGTAGGCCTACTTTGATCCCGGGAACAAAAAGGGCGGGTCGATTTTCACGTGCGACCGGGTCATTGACCTTGACCTTGACCTCGCTCATATACGCTCATATAGGAATTTTTCTGGACCGATCGAACAATAGTTTTATTTTTCCTAATACTTTTCAACGTTGTTCACTCAGTATTGTTCAACGTTGTCACTTTGAATTAGTAGATCAATCTCTTATTGTCACTAGTTCCTCAATAGTTTTTTCTTTCTCCTGATACTTTTCAACGTTGTTTTTGTTCTTTCTCCTAACACCTTTCAACGTTGTTCGCTCAGTATTGTTCAACGTTGTCACTTTGAATTAGACTATTAAACTCGCAATTCCCCATCAGCCTCAATTGTGCAACGTCCACAAACAAGTCCAGGCGCTGTATATTCTGCCCAGATGGAAGCGATCACAAAGAAATCCATAAATAGCCCGTACGAAGTCGGGCACATCAGCTAGTATTTCATAAAATAGACAAATGGCGATTCCTAATGAGCAGGTCCAAAATTTATCATGTAATTATTTTCAAGATCGATTTCTAACATTTCTTTTACTTCAAAATTATAAATGGTTTAGTGTATTCCTTCTTCGCATTTAACTATTTCTATACTAAATGTGACCCGCCATATCAAATCCAGTCGTAAGTCGGGATTTTTTTTACCCTGTGCCAATGCATTCTCTTATATATGCGAGTCGACCATAGGCCGCCTCGCATATATAAGAGAATGCATTGGCCTAACAATTTTTTATCATTTTTTTTTAAATAAATGTTTCTTACAATTTTTAGGACATAAAATAAAAAACATCCATTACCCTGCAGGGAGCCCCACACATATATAGAAGCATATAGAAGAGTGTCGTCTGCTCATGTTTGTCTGGGGCTCTGTATGGGTGAAATTATAAAATTGTTAAAGAATACAAGAAAAAATTATTAAAATTGTAAAAATTTGTTAGGCCAATGCATTCTCTTATATATGCGAGGCGACCTATGGTCGACTCGCATATAAAAGAGAATGCATTGGCACAGGGTAAAAAAAATCCCAACTTACGACTGGATTTGATATGGCGGGTCACAAATGGTTACTGCGAGTCAGTTAAAGAGTGTACAATGGAATGATCTAGTATTCAATTGGAGGCAAGGTCATAAAAGCAAACGACAGATAAATGAAAGTGCAGAAAGGGTAAATATTTATTGAGGGAATTGTTTAGATAATAAGTGCACTATGGTCATTTTTTGAACTTATTATCTGAACATTTCCTGTGGGATAAATACTCATAAATGATACTTTAGAATAGGAAGGGTTAAAGGCACGTGAGGCCTTAGTTGTCGAAAATATTCATATTTGTTCCAATCACCGTAAACAGAAAAACATTAAAACGCATACAGTGTCGTTCATATGTACCATGACCATCGCGTAAACAGCATGTTATCATAAAGACCTACTATATTTTACCTAAGCAAGAGCCTGATTGTGTTACAGAAGACAGCACAATGCTACTGGCTAATCACACAAATGGCATAAACGCTCTTTATTAGATCCATATCAGGAATTCACCAACAAAGAACGCTCTTTATGTTTACCATCATAATATAAACAAACACCAGAAAAGTAACTTTTTAAGCTTTTGTTTACACAACACTGGTCAAACATATGACAATAACATAATGTTTATGCGATATTTCTTATTTGTATACGGACAAAGTCTGTCTACATTTTGATGTTCTTTCTGTTTGTGGCGGTTTTTGACCGGTGGAAATATTTTCACAGCATACCCACCGCCAAGGCCAACCGTACCTTTAAAGGGTCAATTCTGATACTGTTGATTGATTGATTGATTGATTGATTGACTGATTTATTTATTGTACCACCAATAACACATGGTATATGACATAGTACATCATATGAATATAACATACATTAGTCAATTTTATATATACACATATACAAAGATGGATTTTACTGAACTGGTTAAGTGACACTGGGCATAAAATTTGATGAATAATTTCAGTGCAGTAGTATTTTCATTTTCAGCAATGAAACAGGATGTACACAACATAACGGAAATGCAATGGCTCTTTCCATTACGTTCTGTACCTCCAGCTTCACTGCTTCCTTCGTGGGATATTACTATTTTATCCGTTTGAATGCAAGTTTTAGAAATATGCAAAGTCGTTTCAGTATTGCCATGTAGTGGGTAAATCGTGGAATTTCTCTCTAACGGGATATCTCCAATAATATTGTGGGATGTATTTCTCTCCGTGGTCTTTAATTACGACACAGTCTAAAACAAAATGGAATTCATCCCCTGAAACACCACATGTGTTGTACTTGATACCAAGATGACTTAGTGACTAAGAAATATTTTATTAGTCTAAATATGATTTTCAGAATATTTGTCAACACTTTGACCTTTTTCAATGTCTAATGTCTAGATTTTATTGTTTTATTAACCTTTGGTATCTTATTGGACTAATTGGACTTCGATTGGTAATTCCACTGCAACAGTAATGTTTACATAACAATGGTTTCGTTATTTGAGATTTATTAACCCTTTACCCAACAGAACGGCCCTGTGCCAATGCATTCTCTTATATATGCGAGTCGACCATAGGTCGCCTCGCATATATAAGAGAATGCATTGGCTTAACACATATTAAAAATGATCAAATCGTCAAAGAATGTAGAAAATATTATAAGAAAAAATGGTAAAAAGTGTTAAAAAAAAGAATTGTTTTAGGCCAATGCATTCTCTTACATATATAAGAGAATGCATTGGCACAGGGCATAACTGTAACCACCACAATGTGGTCAATGAACCGGTTCCAATGATATCCATATTTGTATGGTGTTATTGAGACATACCGAAGATATTTTAGGCTGTTGAAGCTTTATATGGGCGTTTTTTGGCCGTTTTGTTGGGTAAAGGGTTAACAATGGAAATAAGAATAAAAGTCGATCTCCTTTTACGTGTACTTGTTGATGATAGTTGTTTTATGTACATTTATATAATTTATGGTATTTCACATGAACTCACTTCGATGACCATGTATGGGGGCCTTTAAACCTCTACCCAACAAAACGGCCAAATAAAGCTTCAACAGCCTAAAATATCTTCGGTCTGTCTCAATAACACAATACAAATATGGATATCATTGGAACCGGTTCATTGACCACATTGTGATGGTTACGGTTATGCCCTGTGCCAATGCATTCTCGTATATATGCGAGTCGACCATAGGTCGCCTTGCATATATAAGAGAATGCATTGGCCTAAAAAAAATTCTTTTTTTAACACTTTTTACCATTTTTCTTACATTCTTTAACAATTTTATAATCTTTTCTTACATTTTTTAACAATTTTTATAATATTGTTCTACATTCTTTGACAATTTTATCATTTTTAATATGTGTTAAGCCAATGCATTCTCTTATATATGCGAGGCGACCTATGGTCGACTCGCATATATAAGAGAGTGCATTGGCACAGGGCCGTTCTGTTGGGTAAAGGGTTAATGTCCACCCTACTTGAATGAATTTTACGCTGATATGCTAAATTACGTGATTTCATGTTGATATTTCTGATATTGTCCATGGTATCATTCCGAATTTTCCTAAACCGTTAATAATTTATTGGTGTGTCACATTATTTTGACTTCTTATGAGCTCTATAATATTTTCATCCCTTTTTAATTGATAAACTTGAATAAGATATCTGTTTTTTTTCTTCAGGAATGAATCATTTCTCTGTTTCTGTGATATTAGTTGTAAGGAGTTTGGCAATTTGATCAATATTATGCAACACAATGTTATCCCAGTCTATAAAGATTTCCGTGTCCACATGGGTACAGCCCCATATTTGTCTTATGAATGAAGTAACTACATGGTGTTTATCTTCCAATGTAGCAAGAATTAGATTATGGTCACTGTGAATATGAGGCAGAACATCGCAAGTGGCGACTGAGCTTGGGCATCACGGAAACAATAAATCAGTTAGGGTTCCAGAACTTGTATTTATCCGTGTAGTTTCTGTCACGATTTCTATACTAAATACTCATTGACGAGTAGTTATCCCTTCAGAAATGTTCAGGTAGTTTGTTGAACTTATTATTCCCACCAATAGGATTACTTCTGCATGTTCTATTACCTGGCGTCTACTTTTATTTCCTGAGCATCCCTCCGGATAAATAATAAACTATTTCAATGTGTACTTGTATGACTGAGTTGGATAATCCATTTAGTATATCCAAGGTTACAGATGATACAGATGATACATATGTGATACTGACCCATTATCACTCATTAAACTTAAGGGATAACCATGCACTGAAATTGATTTTGTCACACATTCAACGATAAGCTCAGAAGTGACATACTTGGTAATAGGTAGTTCTGGCCATCTTGAATATAAATCAACAATTGCAATAATGCTGTCACCTGAGGGGAATGGTCCACACATCAATTGCCAATTCTTCCCATTGAGAGTTTGGCAATGGAGTTGAAACTATTAGCTCTGGGGTTGGTTTTGTTCCAACTAACTGACATGCATGACATTCAGAAATATATTCTTTAACCATGTGGTCAATTCCCGGCCACCAAACTTTTTCAGGCAAAAGCTGTTTGCACCTTACAATACCTTTGTGACCAATGTGTGCAACTTGAATAATTTTAGGTTGTGGGAATATAAATTTGTGTGCCTCGCACGACATTGTTGTTTACAACTGTCAACTCATCTCTAACAAAATGATATTTACCGTTCTTATTCCAAATATTTGAAGCAATGAGAAAGTTTACTTCCTTGTGAGCGCTGATTGTTCTCAGTGGCTGTGTCTATTTCTTGTCATTGACAGGGACAGCTGATTGTGCCACAAAACACACATAATCTTCTTTTAGATTTCTGCCCACTATTTCACATGTGCAGCAAATGTGAGACAATCTACAATGTGTTCAGTACCCCATGTATATTTGATACGATAATTAAATGTTTGTATAGGCGTAACGCCCATCTTTCAATGCGAGCACATGGTTTGCCTGTTTTTGAAAAGAGATATTCGAGTGTTTTATGGTCTGCGACCAGATAAAATTGTATACCTTGTAAGTATAAATAGAATCTCTCGCAGCCCCAACTAGTTGCCAACGCTTCTTTTTCGGTTTGACTGTACCTGAATTCCGCATCTGATAAACTGCGGCTTGTGAAAGCTACATGCTGGAAAGTACCACACTTTCGTTTCTGAGAAATTAAACCGAAAGGTCCTACATCCACAACCTGTTATGGCTAATGGGTCAAAATATGCTAGGATACTTTCATTAGACAATAATGATTTTAATTTATTGAATGCACAATTTTCCTTCCACCCCAATTACATGGGGTACCATTTTTGATGATATTGCGGAGAGGCTCACATACTGTTGCACACGCTGGTATAATTTTTGAGCATTAATTTACCAGACCGAAAAAAAACGGCGACATTACGAAGCTGTTTGCAGTGGACGAGCTTGTTTTATTGCGCTAACTTTAGACTCGCCTGGACTAACACATTGTTTTGAGATCTTGTGGCCCCATAAATGTTTAATTTGCCAAACAAAATGCACATTTAAGTGGGTTTAAAGTTATACCAGCATTCTCCATAAGACTTTCTCCAAGTTTTTATCATGTTCTGACTAAGTAGCGCCAAAGACGATAATATCGTCAGATAGGTTTTGAACGCCATTGCATCCTCGGAGAACCTGAGAAATTAAATGCTGAAATATCTCAGATGCGCTGTTAACCACAAACTATCATCGTTTATAACGAAAAAGACCTACTGGAGACGAGAATGTTGTAATATAACGCGATTCTTCTTGGAGTTCTATAGTTGGTGAAACGCCCACCGAATATCCAGCTTCGAAATTACTTTGGGCCCCATGCGTGTTATAAAGCATGGGCATGGGGTGTCTATCTCTTTTAATGGCTGTATTGGCCTGACGCATATCGACACATACTCGTATATCTGTACACCCTTGCTTTGGAATAACTACACCCACGGCGTTGGGCCATTCACCCGTTCAATTATATCCAGTGCTACTAGTTCATCTAACTTCTAGAATAATTTTTGCATATGGTATCCTCCGGGTTTGCCAGATTTGTCAATGTGTAATTTATGTAAAAAATGGCAAACGGAATAAGACTCGATTTAGTGCGTTTACTCGCATTTAATTTGAAACAAACGTCGCACCTTTGTCGACTTGAATTAAAATACCACAAAATTATGTCACGCTCGTTGGGGTTTTCCAGTTTCAGTTTGATTTCCCTGATTAGCATATCATTATGCAGCTCGTTTGCATCTCTCCGATATAAATTCGAGTCGACGGAGATGCGAAGTTTGTTTCAAACACGGACGCATCAGTAATTAGATCCGTGTTGCCCACACGCAGTCTTCGTTGTTAGTGCGTCTACTCGCAATTATTTGAATAAATGTCGCACTTTTGTCGACTCGAATTCAAATAATTCAATTCGAGTCGTCGGTAGTGCGACGTTTGTTCCGATGGTTACCAATAAATGCTATAGTATTATAACAACACAGTCATGTTTAACCTCACAATATGAGATATATGTTTGAATTGTGTAAAAGAATTGTATAGAGAGTTTGACAGAAGGTAATTGCAAAACAAAAAGTCACTGCATTATCTATCTTATTATACCAACTACACTCGGTCTACTACCTGAAATTATGAATGTCTGCGAGAAAATAAACAGAGGATCTCTAATGAGTCGCAATTATATTACAAAATGTATTTACCGAGTGCACTAAATTCGAATTTAGTGGACGAGGTTAATAAATTGCGTATAGAATTGCGACAAATTTGAGATCCTTTTTATCACATGATCACATTTTAGCAAGTAAAACCGGGTCTCGAAACGCCTGGGGTTAAAACAAATTAATAGTGATTTCCTTATCCAAATATAGGAAGTAAAGACATCTTCAAAAGAAAATATAGTTCCATTTTAAATGTGTCTTTTCATGTTAACAAAATTGTTCAATCGCCCCTATCACCCATATCTCACAGTCAACACTTAATAACCCAACACAAATTGAATACCATAATTATTATCTAATTAACATAACAATAAAGTTCCGACATTGACATCGACATAATTGCGCTGAGCTCTTACGTCACTGCGCGTGACGATATTACACAGGTGTCTTACCAAACAATATGAGGCCGGGCTTAGGGGCTAATTATGTGATAAATAAAAAAAATTTCATTGCAGATTTAATTTTATTGGTGGCCATTTGCAGAACTATTTTTTTTATTGTGTGAAGGGCCAAAACAACATAAAACAACATATATAGTATTCACCCACGTTTGCAATAATCTGTCAGATAGAAACACTCAATACTGATTGATATTTTTCAGACATTATGTTGTTTTATGGTGACTTTTCCTTAAAAATTAGTTTGCAATGGCTACCAAAAAAACTACAAAATAAAATGAAGACATTCTGATTTATTGTCTTACAGACATTCATGATTTCACATAGCTGATCGAGTGTTGACCCCAGTTGGTATAATAAGAATAATAATGCAGTGGGTTTTTTTTTTGGTTTTTTTTTTTGCAAATCCGTCCTGTCAAACTCTCTAGTTGGTTGTTTTTTTTTAAACCACTTTTATTGCATAATTCAACACATCTCTTATATTGTGAGGGTAAAAATGTATTGTAACACTATAGTATACATTGGTCATAAGGATAATGTTTTCCTTCAAATTGATAGTTAGAAACTGAGATTGTTTTGAAATTTACGAATGGGGTGCCTCCTTAAGACATCTTTCGAATTAATCCACCTCGGTGGAAAGCCATGTTTGCTGGGGATACTCTGCATGTGTACGTGGTGCACTTCTTGGTTTTCAAATAACTCCGACTATTTATGTATCCCTATTCAATTCGCTTTGAACAAGTCTGCAAATAGTGCGTCTGTGTTTATGCAATATTTCTGATTGGTATAAGAACAAAGTCTGTCTATATTTTACTATTATTTCTTTTTATGGCGGTTTTTGACGGAGATGAATATTTTAACAGCATACCCACCGCCAACACCGCCCGTATCTTTCAACTTTTCCATTGGAGTTTACACGCGACACGTGTATCAAATACGTGGTGATAGCAATTCATCTTTCTAAGACGCGAATGACACGACGAGTTATATGTTACAGTTGGTTACAATACACCAAATACAAATTAGTAGAGTGATTTCCCCTGGCACTACCAAGCTAGGATCAGCATAAAAAAATTTCTGGCAGCCGAATGGTCAATGATACATGGATGAAAAGTGCACGAAAAAATGCACAGATGTGTTTCCCGTCGAGAAACATCAAATATAACCACATGGTAAATGGTTATGGCTGTGCAAGTGGCGAATAATTTATGGGAGGTGTTTGTGTTTTTTTTCGATGTCATTTTTTTCACAAGTTTAAGGGTAGTGTGACGTTTGTCAAGCTCCAGTGTGATCTACCATGTTAACAAGTACTTTTTTGCACATTTCTGTGTGTCTAAAAGGACGTTCTTTAATTTCAAATACTCGTGCATGGTCAAAGCTTTGCTGCGAATATAGGCCAGCGGGATTTGTTAACACTGAGGCCTATGTAAATCATGCATTTGGTGTATTGTAACCAGTTCTATACTGGTGTTCTATTCCTCGGGACCAAGTTATTTTATTAGTTGAAATTTTATTCCTTGAATGTTGGCACAAATTGATCAACACATTAGGTTAACTTACAACGTATATACGCCCTGTATTGTCACATGTTGTGGGAAAACGGGATCATTCTTTCATATCTGAGCGATAATTTTCTTAACTTCAAAGTATTTTCGAGCATATATATATATATAACACGTTTATTAATAGTTACTGCATTCATTGACATATTTTGACAAAAGCAACGCGTGATTGCTGAGAGCGAAACTGCTGCAAAAGTCTCCGAAGATTACTATATGGTTCAATTTGAGACTTAACCCTTCTATGATTGGAGCTTCCTGAAATTTTGCGAAAAATCTGTGCCAATTCATTCTCTTATATACGCGAATCTTCCATAGGTAACCAAGTATATATATAAGAGAATACACTGTTCTGATAATATTTACCTTAATTGAGTCAGTGCATTTTCTTATATATATGTAAGGATCCATATATATAGGAGATTCGCATATATAAGATAATGCATTGGCACAAAATCGTTAATGCTGCATGAGCGCTGCTCCGCGTCATGAAAGGTTTTAATCAGACAGGGCACCTTTAACCTAGTATTCTTCATTTTCTCTTGCCTGGTTAGCGAAAAACTGGCTTGGGAAATTCTGAATTGCTTGTTGTCAAATCAGACTGGGGATATATACAGTAATGCCCTAAATAATCGACTCCTTAACCACATCAGATTTTATGGGTAACTTTTCAGGATTTAGTCGGAAATATGGCTTGTTGCCATTCATCGGAAAGCTCTCAGTGAGAGCTTTTCCGATGAATGGCAAACAAGCCATATTTCTAACTAAATCCTGAAAAATTACCCATAATTCTGCCGTCGTTTAGGAGTCGCTTCTTTAGGGCATTACTGTACATGTAGAAATTACCACTTTGGAAAGAAAAAAGGAGCCCCTTCTATCCCCCAGTCATTGTTTCTGTGAAGACTGTGTGGAAAACGTAGAAAGATAGTTATAATGAAAATGAGTACAGTAATGACCTAAATAATCGACTTCTTAACCATAGCAGAAGGATGGGTAACTTTTCAGGATTTACGAGAGCTTTCCGATGAATGGCAACAAGCCATATTTCCGACTAAATCCTGAAAAGTTACCCATAATTCTGCTGTGGTTAACGAGTCGATTATTTAGGGCATTATTGTATAGAGAACAGAGTCAATACAGACCGTGTTAATTACTGACACCGACGCAATAATCAGATTCCATCGCTTCTGGCTGAACCGGTGATCAACATATCAGACCTAGGTAAATATTCGAAGAAAAGGACAAATATAATTGTTTAATTGAAATATTTACATTGATTTTACGGCTTTTACTCTTGACCTGAATTCACCAAATCGAGAAGAATGTCACGAAGTCAACATGATAAGGTTTACGTTTTGGTTGTATACTCAGCGCTACTTGTGTTAACCCTTTAACCAACAAAACGCCCAAAAAAGCTTCAACAGCCTAAAATACCCTGTGCCAATGCATTCTCTTATATATGCGAGTCGACCATAGGTCGCCTCGCATATATAAGAGAATGCATTGGCCTAACAATTTTTTATCATTTTTTTTAAATATATGTTTCTTACAATTTTTAGAACATAAAATAAAAAACATCCATTACCCTGCAGGGAGCCCCACACATATATAGAAGCATATAGAAGAATGCCGTCTGCTCATGTTTGTCTGGGGATATGTATGGGTGAAATTATAAAATTGTTAAAGAATACAAGAACAAATTATTAAAATTGTAAAAATTTGTTAGGCCAATGCATTCTCTTATATATGCGAGGCGACCTATGGTCGACTCGCATATATAAGAGAATGCATTGGCACAGGGCCGTTCTGTTGGGTAAAGGGTTAAGCTATGTTAACTTGTCCTCTTTTTGGGTCGCATCTCAGCACGTAGTTGCTTTTTAAATTGTTTGCTCGTTTGAACTACCACATTATGTATACTGGTTTGGGTTACGGTTATCAAACTATATCTGCGCTCTAACAATAAATTTAGTTTCGTTAACCTATATATCAGGTCTTTTGAGAGGCACGGACTCACTCAGTGTGGGTGTTCATGAAGGCACGGACTCACTCAGTATGAGTGTTCATGAAGGCACGGACTCACTCAGTATGAGTGTTCATGAAGGCATGGACTCACTCCGTATGAGTGTTCATGAAGGATGTACTATCTCCGTATGAGTGTTCATGAAGGCACGGACTCACTCAGTATGAGTGTTCATGAAGGCACGGACTCACTCAGTATGAGTGTTCATGAAGGCACTGACTCACTCAGTATGAGTGTTCATGAAGGCATGGACTCACTCAGTATGAGTGTTCATGAAGGCATGGACTCACTCAGTATGAGTGTTCATGAAGGCACGGACTCACTCAGTATGAGTGTTCATGAAGGCATGGACTCACTTAGTATGAGTGTTCGTTGCTTCAGTGGTTGTGAACAATTTCTCATTTCCTATCTAAATGGTCATGTATGGATCGGAATAAAACACCGAGATGTCCCTCAACTGAGACCAAGCTTGAAAATCGGTCCCGATTTTCGCCCATGTCTGGGTTAGAACCCGCGCCAACCTCGTCTAGCCGGGACTGCGATGCTGTTATCCGAACGACCACATCGGCTACGGAGTCATCCTTAAAATGAAGCCCTTTCGCGGGCCGCTTATCAATCAGAACATATATCGGTTCAAAGATTGACACAGAACGTATAGGTACACATGTATGTACATATTTAAAATTCTTATAACTTGAAGTGCGATCTTCATGCAAACACAACATGGGGTAAAAAAGGACATCGTTTTGTGTTCTTGCAATGTCTTGTTTATTCTGACGCGTGTTTCTGAATGGCTATGCACCAACCAGGAAGAATTTAGTTAGATAACATTTGTCAGAACCGGGGTATTTACTCTCCATTGTTATGTATATATGCATCTTATCATATATTATATCGGAAAGAACGTGCGCTAATCAGATAGTCGGGAACTATATTAAAGTAAACTAGATTGGTCACTTGTAATGTGAGTTGTCATTGGTACGTGAAATTATCAAACGGGGATTGCATGGAGAGAGAGAGAGAGAGAGAGAGAGAGAGAGAGAGAGAGAGAGAGAGAGAGAGAGAGAGAGAGATAGGAGAGAGAGAGAGGGGGGTCTACAATGATGATCAAGTATACCCTCGATTTCGTCATTCGATCTTCAAGAAGTCAAGTTTGAGCTTTTTGTCGTGGGTTAGCGTCCGTCGTATGTCTGTGCATCCGTCAAAAATTTCAGTCAGCACACACTACACGCCACATTTCTCTTGCGATCGCCACCAATTTAATATGGATCTTCCGGGTGACCTCTTGTTGGGAGCCATCGATTATTTCAGGAGTTAGTTAAAAAAACATGGCCGCTATCAGCCGTCTTGGAATGCGTCATCTGCCGGTCGCGATGATACTAATGTGCCGTTGTAAAAGATGTCCAAAGGTAATACAAATCAAGGGAGACCACACTGAGCCCATATTAAAATTTAGCTCCACCCTTATGCATATAATGGAGCACTGCAAATGCCTTTGGAGTTATTGATAGCTGCTAAACTCAAATAATGACAAGGAAGTGTGTGCAAGCAAGATTAAAAAAAACAACAACTGGTGGTATATTTTTGTCTATAATGATTTGTCCCAATTTTTTCATAACTTGTCAAACGTTTGACGTCCTTCTAGGTATCGTCAGTCGGACGATTTTGTCTGTATTAACAATTGTATAGCTTTACAAACAGGAGATAGGTAGACGTACAAAAACCACTGCCAGTGGAGCAACAATAAAGCAACCTGGATTTAAGCATTAAACCCCCTAAAATGCCATTTTTTTTATTTTTACGAAAATTATAAAATTAAGCGAATGTGATCACACAAATGTCACAAAACATATATATGTAGATCGTTCCTGTGAAACTATGTTCTTATAAGCGCAAGAATGGTAAAATAAACTGCGAAAACTGTGGGAAATAAATTTTAGAGCATATTTCAAAAACAACGTAGGATCAGTAAATTGAGCCTAAATTTCCTTCATTTCCTTGCGATTGCGGAGAAAGTGCCTCTGTGTGATAGCAGCTACTATGTGCGGTCTCTTGTACTCCCAAGTCTCAAGAACGTTTCTATTTTTTATTTTACTCAGGAACATTTGCCGAACATGAACATATAAAGCGGCCCATATGCATGGTGAATTATTAGGTATATTTTTCCTCAACATTCCACAAATGTCTTCCATGCTCCCGAAATACCAATAAACTTACGAAGAATTGTTGACCAAAAGATAGCACTAGACAAAATTATTCCTGTCAAAAAAACTTAACTGATTCTCTTCTCAGCCAACGACCGAGTTGGATTCTCATGTATAGCGTTTTGGCAAAACAAGTGGACAATATATTCTGGCTGAGACTCCAGCAGGTTTGACTTAATAAGGGGGGGGGACAATATATTTATAGAAACAATATAACTTTCTCAGGAATGTGCTGATATGCGGGCACTGAAGTCTTAAATGTCTTACAGTGTACAGTTTGCTTGTGTTCTCATTCTAAATACTGTTCAATTTTCAAATTCCCCTATCATGTACACACTTGTCTTCTCTATTGGCATTTCAGAGTGGATGTCTCCTTGTTACAGGGAAGGGGAAATCATACGAAAAACTATACTTATCCATATCTGCATCGATCCCTTTATATATAATACTAGCAGGTGACCCGACTTCGTCCGGGCTTTGACCTTGAATTGACCATTTTGAAGGTCAAGGTCAGGTCGGGGTAAGGATTTGACAAAACACTCCCCCGACAAAAGTATCCCTAGGTATCAAATTTCGTCGAAATCCGTTAATTTTTTTATTTAATTTGAGTTAATTCTGCCTTTTTAATCCAGAGAAATGATGGTACTCGTCCCGTGATGGTACCCGTCCCTAAAAGAGGTACGTTTGTGGGTACCCGTTTCAAGGTGAAGATCACTTAAAAACTTACCCGATGAAAATCTCCCTCGTTCCTTGGAACCCCTAAGTACGAAGACAGACATAAGAATCACACTACACGCATATATATATATATACGCTCTTTATCAACGACACTGCGGATACGAACGCTCTTTAACTATCAACGCGATTAACCCCACAGTGCCAATGACGTCGTTTTGGGACTGAGAGAGGAGAAGGGGTACTGGGAGCTTCTCCAAAACGGCGGTAAACACTGCCCGTGGTTTTTAACCTTAGATTGGAAGTTTGAGCTCAAACGGTCCAGCCGTTTCCCCGACCATAGCTAACAGACAGACAGACAAACAGAAGTCCCAAATTATATATTAGACCTGGATCAAGAAGATCTGTTGTAGTAGAATTCTTTGTTATGGACAATTAATGCAGACACTATGTATCCAAAACATCTTCATTTGCGCTGCACGACCACATGGCATGACTACACATTGTGCACGTCAACTGGGGTTTTGTCTTTGATAGTTGCTCGTTCTTGCATGATAGTTTGAGAGTGTTTCCCACAAAGTCAACAATGATGTCCTTGGCATGAACCGATGAACACATTGCAACTTGCAGTGACAACTATATTAGTGCTTCTTCGGAAATTCATCGCAAGATACAGTTTACTTAAAACTATATGTCTGTGGTTGATGTTCCCTTCATTCCAGGTGCGTCAGTCTTTCCTATGCTATGCTTTAATTGTCAACGCTGCAAGTTAATGCAGAACATGGATACGTACATATATACAATGGGGTCACTTACATCGTCATCGTCATCATCATCACCATCCTCATCGTCATCATCGTCGTCGACTTCGTCATCATCATCATCATCATCAGTATCATCATCATTATTCATCAGCATCATCATCATCATCAACACCACCATCATCAACACCATAATCATCATCATCATTGTCGTCGCTGTCATCTTTATCCTCATCGTCACCAACAATGTCATCATTATCATCATAATCGTCATCATAATCGTCGTCGTCGTTATCGTCATCATACAATGCAGTCATCATCAGTATCGTCGCCATCAGCGCCGTCGACCTAATCATCTTCATCTTGTCGTCGTAATGATTATCGTCCTGGCAACGCCTGTGCCGTCCTCATTAAAATCGTCGTAATATTTTTTCTCATTTTGTAGATTAGGTACACGTTCTGACATTACACATGTATAATGCCAGCACGTGTACATGTGGTTAATCGAATCATGTTGAGTCATCTCTTGTTTTTTTCGAGAATCTTCATACACGCTTTAACAAATATCGCTAAACTTTTCTGAATTGCTGGGTTTTGGCTACCGAGTAAAATATAAAATCGTGCTCTAGATGGCTCTTGCCAAAAGTTAGCTGGGATATATTTCATTCTTAGATCCAAGTATGTTTGGAAGATTGTCATACCAAAGGCGTGTCCCCCGTGTGTTTCCAGGATGAGCATAGTGACACGTGTGTATAGTCTAAGAATTTTGACCTGTTTCAGCTTGGAGAAAATATCAGATTCACATATAGAAGTCTTTAAAAGTGGGATGAGTAATAAATGAACGCTGTAGCCTGAGTTTCGGCCTCCTCTTATGTCACGATATGACCTTAGCTGTTGAAAGAGACATTAAACCCCAATTAGCTAACTATAATAAACCAAGGGTATGTCACATGGAACGCTAGCTATTATCAGGTATAGGGTAGAAATGTTGTGCGTTTCGTGTTGTTATGTCAAAGTGATGTCACTGAGATAATATGAAGTGAAGTTATATTAAATGTGACAGATATTGTATAGTATAATTATTTGACGTGTATTGGCTCAAATACATTTACGTTTATCCTATATATAGGATAAAAAAGACGTGTTGGTCCAACGCTGATGGTGAACAAACTGATAATCAACTTGTCACGGAAACTTATATCTATATAGCACTACCACACAAATGTCATAGATAGCTTCGATGTGGGAATGCGGTTTTCTCTTGAAAGCATTTGATTTGGAATGTTCGCAAAACGAAATCCATTCACCAAATAGTGTTATCTAATAAATATTGTTCATATGGTATATCGTAAACTGTGTTTTGCTAATGACACGATCGCCACATTGCTTCACAAGGATGCCCCACCACTTATAAGGGTAACCCGTGATTCGCATATGCACATTACCATATATTTTTACATATACTTTGTAAAAAGACAGAATGGCAATCTGGGGAAATAAACGTTGAAAGTATTAATTTATCTTCTATTGAGGATTACATATTATACATATTCATATTGTATGTACTTTATTTTAATGTCTAACTTTTCATGTATTAACTGTTATTTGCAATTGTCTCCATTGGTGTATTAGTATGTGACCAAAGATGGAGAAAACATATATAGAGAGACTCGGAATAGTCTCTCACTTTTTCTCAACCTTTGGCACTTTTTATAACCGGATATTAGTGTCACTGTGACCGACAGGAGAAGCACGACATTTTGATATAATTATAGAAATTAAAAATACGAGGGGGCGCAACGAAATCGAAAACTAAGCGTCTTTTGTGTATTGGCTCACGGACTTATTCCTTTGGAGGGGTGTTTGTGTATAATAAAAGCAGGCGGCAGAGAGACGAAAAGCTAATACAAGTGAAGAAGAATTCATATTCTTTGGCGCAAATGATTAGATAATAAGTTCAACAAATGACCTATATATGGTGAACTTATTATCTGAACATTTCATAAGGAAACTGAGTCAATGAGTATTTAGTATACTAATGTTCATTGTATGAATTTTATCTACGTCTTGCACTTCGCGGCATTTCAAGCAAAATAATTATTTCATCTTTTCACCCTGGCATTGGCTTCAAACGCATGCACGTGACTTATAGATACTTACCCATAATCCAACCACCATCACCACCAGAAAGTAAACGGCGATGGTGGCATAATCTCCCGCTTCCAGAACTTCCACCATGGTTGTCCGTTCCAGAAATCACAGCAACATGCACCTCTGAATCTCGATCGACGATATGTGTCCTCTCTTCTCTGAGAAACATACAGGATGTCCTTGTGTAAATGTTCCACGGACTTGAGTTTCTGGTGTCAATGTTTGTTTTGTAGCATTCTGTTCAACGGGTGGTGAAAGCAAATACGTTTACATTAAGTCAAAAATGTGCCTATATGAGATTGAGCATGTACAATTGTCCGCTAACTGAATTTATCATAATATATCCACTGTACACACTGTCGTCTGAGATATGGGTCCGAAGCCATCGACCTATAATATAGCTGTCATAGCTGTAAAATATGCCAAACCGTGTAAGGTTTTTCGTGCAGAAACGTGGTCATGTGGAAGAAATAATTTTGTACAATTCGGCTTTAAAAATCCTTAATTCAGCGACAATGTAATATCTCCACTGTACACACTGTCGTCGGAGATATGGGGTCAACCTATAACGGTGATATATAGCTGTAAAATATGCCGAAACCATATAAGCTTCTTCGTGCAGAAACGTTGTCGTGTAGAAGAGAAGAAATAATGTTTGCACCATTCGGCTTTACATCCTTATCTATGCGACAATTGTATTATGCTCCATGCACTAAACACTGTGCACACGATTGGTATATATAGGTATCGGCACTGTGGAGGATCTATTCCTAGAAATGTGGTGCTCTACCAATTTTTTGAGCAATTTTTATCGTGACATTCCGGTGCTTTACTGGGGATTTTTTATTTTCGCCGCACAAAAGTGAAGAAAAATTACAGATTATGTAAGTATATCGCAGGTTTCTTTTAACCAATGGATTATTTATATTGATGTTCACATTGATATGTGAGAAAATGTAAGAAATCCCATAGGAATGCCCGTAAATCGACATTTTATAATTATATTCCGATACTTTACAGAGTGCTCAGTGCTCTCACAACAGTCAAGTGCTCTCCCCAGGATCATGTATTGTGCTATAACAAGCAAAAAAGCGAATAAATACTAAATATTATGCGTTGGTTAAGGGGTAATAAACTTAATATGTTATTTTGCGTCGCATATACGTCCATAAAGGCATACTTTGTTCGTTTATAATCACGTATTTCAGGGGTAGCAAACGCAATGGGGAGTATATGAATGAACTATGTAATCTATAATTATTTCCATGTGTTCTATTGGATATAACTGATAACAAACGCTCAATTCTTGTTCAGGAAATGATTGTCGAACGTATTTTTATTGTGCAACTGTAATTGTGGCCAATCGGAATAACGATTATTCAACTCACAAAGCACCGGAATGACTCAGTAAACGACCGGAATACACATGTAGACCTATTTTATGGTCGTTTTCTTCGATTTGGTATGTTATTACTGATATTTTCATGTTGCATTGACTTCAGGAATGTATTGAGGAACAGGCGTTCAAAGTTACAATATACAGTATTCAGTATTAAGTCGGTAATACGCCGTTGAAGTGACGAATTTCCCAATAAACGCAAAATATCGAGGAATTTATTTATATTACTGGGCAGTATGCCAATATAGTGGCATAATATTACAACATATATTACTCACCTTCTTTGTCACGTCCATCCCGTATACATTCGTCCAATATTTGCGTTTAAAACATTACTAAAATGCGTGTTTATTACCCACGCATGTCATATACCTGTCGCACAATGAGCAAAATGTGACAGAACACCGGAATAATTGCTCGCTAAGCACGTAAATATTGCTCGGGAGAGCACCACATTTCTAGGAATAGATCATCCACAGTGGGTATCAGTATACATGTATATCATATGCATGCATGGGTATGCAGGTTTAACTTGTTTGAGTATTAGTAGGGCGGCTAAGTGTAAAATGATGGTCAAATCGTTCATTTGGTGATACAAGCATGAAACTTGGTATGCATGATCAATATATATAACTAAAAACAATTGCTCGACAAACCAATCAAAATGGCCATCGGATTCAAGATGGCCGCCATTTTTCAAAATGGCCACCGCGTTGAGCTTCTACCCAATATATAAGATACACTAACAACTTTTCAATTCTTTCTTTTTACGTTATATAAGTAAATCATCCTTTTAAAGATTGAGTTAATATAAGTATGCAAAAATATTATTATTTTTCGAAATTTATTGATTATTTTCTTATTTTTACAGATATTTTTTTTCCCCTCAAAATTTTTCAAAAAATATCTAGATGACTACTTTTTCAGCAACTGCAACTATTATGTCTATATGTGGCATAACATATATACTTAGTTCATGTATCTGTTTAAAACATGAGATTTCTTTGGTAGTTCTCTTCTGGAGTTGTTGAATTTTGTTAAATGATATGTGTAAATAGGCTGTTAACATGCATGTGCGAGTTGGTATAGTGTGATTTAAAATGTTTAAGCTATGCTTGGTGTTGATATTATTGAGAACACAATTTCTAATATTAACAGTGTAATCAATTGTATGCATTTCATATCTAAAGTAATTAAATACTGTTGACTGTCAGACATGTCATTCCATATTTTGTACAAATAAGTCTTCCATAATGTATTGATTATTTTCTGAAGCAGATGACAAATTTCTCTGACAAAAACAAGAAAATAACACAAGATTCAAGGTGAGTAAATCATTTCCATAATGTGCATAAGGCGAATCAACTGCAGATAATTCATTATACGATAATCAAACAAAATTTTGAGCAACATTAATGTCAAAAAAGGTTTTTAAATGTGTTTCTTTCAACCAATGAGGTGCTCAAATTTTTTCAAAAATATGGAACACCAAAATGAAATAAATTAGTAAAATCAGAAAAATGCAGTTTATGTATCTTTTGCATTGCTCTTATTATCTTAGAAGTAAAAGTATACAAATAACTAATTAAATTGAAAATAAACTTCACAGATACAGACACACACATGTATACAAAAACTCAGTCCCCGACTCTCACTCATTTTTACATTCACATGCATATATTGACCACAAACATCATCACATTTGTAAACTTTTGAATAAACACTTTCGGATTTATATATTGAATGAAAGTATCATTTTAAACTGTAAAAGTAGAATAATTAAAACATTTGCGTCATTAAGAATTAATAGAAATTGTTAATTATATAAAGCTAAAAATAAACCGCATGCACCCAAACAATCCAAATTGAAATATTTTCGGAAATTTAGAATTTTAGATGTCCGTGTATTTCATATACATATACAATGATTACAGCTACAAGGTAGTAATATTCTGCTTATTTTAGATTTCCAGTTTTTGAAGATGGTTGATTGTAATAACTCACAGCAAGCATCAATGTTCACGCCAAACAAATGGATTACAGATTGGAAAAAGTGTTGCCTCTGTCAGCAGACCAAAGAGGAACAGCTGATGTCACCAAAAGTCAATCCATGCACACCGAAGAAAGAACAAGATGGTTATACAAACATTGCAACAAATGTACTACCGTTTCATGCCATTAACCCAATGGCAGTCAATGCCTATCATGTTTGATCCACAGAGATGTGACGAGGTTGTGGTATAGAATAAACATTACGAACAAACAAGGCAAAGTATCCTGTAAGCTGCAGGTGCAGGTTCAGTAACCAAAAGTTGCAGCGGGCACAGAAACAGCATTTACCTGTCATTGAGGAGGCAGACAATATTCCCAGTAAAACTGCAAAAGCCTGCAGCTGTTAAGTGCTTACTGTGTGACATGGATGCTCCACAATCCGACTTAAGAGAAGCATCGACAATGCAATTGGACGAAAGAGTTAACAAATGTGAAAGAACTCTCAATGTTGGGGAAGTTAAGTGCTGGTGATGTAGTTGCACAGGAACTGAAGTACCACCAAGTTGCTTGGCTGGAATTTATATAACCGTACACGAGCTCTTGAAGCTGCCAACTAGTATGAAAAATCTACCACTAAGTTGAAATTCAGTGACAACGATGCAATCGCATTTTTCAGAATTAGCGACATGCATAATGGAGACAAAAACAGTTCCACAACAGCAGACACGGTTATATTCTAACTTTCTGATTTATCTGCGTTATACATGGATAGACTTGAGCAATTGAGCGGTGAAACTCAAACTGTGAATCGACAAGACTGAAGGAAAAACTTCTGATATTATCCCTCAGATTGAGGAGCACTTTTGACTTTCTCGGACACAGCTATGTACTATCTCAAGCTTGTAAATGTAACGAAGCGCTACAAATCGCTGGAGCAACAGTAATCATTTGTAAATATATGCTTGAACATCGTACCAAATTTTACAAGTTTGAACAAGGATGTATACAAAGTTCTGTACCACAAAGCCTTCTGCAATTTGCATGTATGATCGATCATGGTGCTGACATCAAATCACAGCTTACAAATGATGCAATAAAGTCTGATTTAGCAATCGCTCAGTTATTACAATTCAACTGTTTTTCATCTAGATATAAGGACAAAGCCTTTTATCATCACCACTGTCAAGACCCGTGAAACACAATTCCCTATGTACACTGACATCACTCTGTATACGAAGAGGCTTGTCGATTTCATCATGTTCGTTTCATTCATGAAATGTCATGTCGATTTCAACGAAACTCGACGAACAACGTCATCGTGTAGCTTTCCGCATCGACAGAATTCGCAATAACCTGAATGTATCTTCTGCGTTGTTCTTAAAGGGGTACTGTACCCCAATTTCAATAAATTCCCGGTGACAATAACGATCTAATATCAATATTATATTTTAAAATAACTAATTTGAGTCGACGATGTCTACTGAAAACGTTCCGGTTAACAGGCTATCACAAAAGTAAAATTGAATTATTTAATATAAATTAATTTATGGCTGGAGTCATAAAATGGAGAATTATGCCAGTACGAGTTACCTTTCTTTAAATAGTATCTGTTGCATGTCTTTTATCGACGTCCGTTCGCGAACATTATTGAGTTGCACACATAACATGTTACCTGCAAAAGAAAGGCCCGCTATAACCGAATCGGGAAAAGGAGAAAGAAACAAGAGTCCTGAAGCGTCAATAATTTTATACGGAGTGAGATTGTTCGATGGAAGAGATTGGATGCATCAATTGAAGCTGTGAACAATGAACTTCCGGTTCTTCCTGCGACATGAGTCTTCTCCGGTGAAGGTCAAAAACATGGCGCGTAGTTTGAAATCGTAATATTTTTGTTTCCAAGATCAATATTTTCTTCGCTAAATTAGGTTTACACGAAACTCATATAACACGAACACAATCTAACTTGAAAGTTATTTCAATGGGAGTAAATAAAAAAAATTGTCTATCCCTGTGTACAGTACCCCTTTAAGTATGTGTTCCTTGTTGATTCATGAAAATAGAAGGATATCTAAGGAATTATCAGATTCGCGTATGTACTATGTAATATTAGGATAATTTAAACGCGATATAATAACGTTTGCATGCAGCACGAATTTCGATTTCAGTATTCTCTCTCGCCCTGCCATAGTGATTGAGATTTTCCCATTGCACGCGCGAATTATATTTTAGGCCACTCCAATGCAAATATTTGATAGTGCTGTCGTTAATGTCATACGTTCTCAATAAAATGTACACCACTGCTACGAATGAACTTCACTGTGCATAATTTCGATAGTAACTCCCCTCATTTTGGATCGCCGGCAATTGAAAGACAAACACAAGTCTTTCCGATTACGACATTAATATGCTTTAATACCTCCGATCTACTGTGCAACAAAAGTGCTCGCAAAAATTCAAAACAGCAGTGTCATATTAGATAATAACTGGTGACGTCACAAAATCAGATATAGTCTATATATATACGACCCAAAGCGTCCGGCTTTGGTTCGTTATTAGATAATAATTGGTGACGTACGTCACAAAATCAGATATAGTCTATATATATACGACACAACGCGTCCGGCTTTGGTTCGTTATTAGATAATAATTGGTGACGTCACAAAATCAGATATAGTCTATATACGACCCAAAGCGTCCGGCTTTGGTTCGTTATGAGAACAGTGACTCGTCTTTCTGCTGATATATATAAATACTAACTTTTATTCATTGTCGGAGGGCTTGTACGCTAATGACGGACATATCCTATACTCTTTTATATTACATAGGTAATATGTATGCTACTTCAATATATCCTCGTGCAATTAGGTTCATGTTGGACCTAAATATTGGTATTTGTTCATATTGGACTTATTTCATTCTGGAATAAGCCATTGTGGGCGTGTACCCGTTATTCCGTTGGATGGCACCCACGAATTGGCCTGAAAATCCACATTGCGGTTTGAAACGAATTCACATTTAACATCACATTATACACTATTTACAAATGGTCCATGTAAAGTTAAACCACCAAGTCATGTTAACCATAACATTCAACACAATATGCTGATAATGTGTTTCCATCGTCCTTGACCATTTTTTGAAGGCACACTCAATTTTAAGCTACCCAATGACCTGAAGACATCATTGACCATAGTCTCTAACCAGCTTTAATTATGTAACTAAAAGTATATAGCAGAAAATGACTATTTCAAAGTATTAATTATGAAAAAAATTATTACTGATCTTAGTAACTGGATCCGTGATCAGACGGTGTCCATATATCGTGGAGTTCGAGGCAAGAGATTTAAAAAAATCTATTTTAGACATGGTTTACCAAAGCCAATATTCGAATTGAAAGATGTATAGATTTTCTTAGTTTTCCAAATTACCTCATGCTTTACAGAAACCCAGTCCGAAAGACGTTTCAGTTATTGAAGATACCATACATCCTATTTTGAGGCACAAAGGATAACATGGTGAATAATAACCTTTCCATATGGTAAGCATGGTACAGAGTAGCTTATTTTCTTGTCCAATACCAAATTGCTAACTGAAGCGCCCCATTGAATAAAAACATACCAACCCCATTTGTATTTGGCCGTTTGGGTGTGGGGTAGGTGGAGGATAATATAACTTAACATTTCAAACTGCACCCACTTGGACTGAACCAAAAGTTTCCATTCTAGGAATTTCCATTGCAACCCCTGCCACGCAATCTTGGTCAGTAAACAACATATGTGACCCGCCATATCAAATCCAGTCGGAAGTCGGGATTTTTTTTACCCTGTGCCAATGCATTCTCTTATATATGCGAGTCGACCATAGGTCGCCTCGCATATATAAGAGAATGCATTGGCCTAACAATTTTTTATCATGTTTTTTAAATAAATGTTTCTTTCAATTTTTAGGACATAAAATAAAAAAAACATCCATTACCCTGCAGGGAGCCCCACGCATATATAGAAGCACATAGAAGAGTGTCGTCTGCTCATGTTTGTCTGGGGCTCTGTATGGGTGAAATTATAAAATTGTTAAAGAATACAAGAACAAATTATTAAAATTGTAAAAAATTGTTAGGCCAATGCATTCTCTTATATATGCGAGGCGACCTATGGTCGACTCGCATATATAAGAGAATGCATTGGCACAGGGTAAAAAAATCCCGACTTCCGACTGGATTTGATATGGCGGGTCACAAATGTGTTTCCGCACATCCCCTGTCGTCCCTGGCTGTTAGCCACATCGCAGGAATGCTGATAACACGTTTATACTGTCGTGAAAAAATTTAATTCGCACCCCATATATTGGACGTGATATCTAATTCCCCAATTTCGTAACAAGCCCCCACCCAATGCAGAATTTTTAGCTTCCATTTCAAGAGTCCTAAATAAAAAGCTGGATAATTTCTTATATTATACTCCATCCCTGTAACAATTTAATGATTCAGAGATATTTTTAATATCAACGTTTTTAAAGACATATTATGTACTTGTTCCGATGCGTAAAACTGATAAGTTAGTATTCAGGCTCTATACCTACTGGAGGAATGTAACATTCTACTAACATCGCCGAAAATCTGAAGCAAAACGACCATACCACTCCATAGAAAACATCATCTGAACTACACTCAATTGTAAATATTTACTACTCGATTCGGGACGCATCTATCTGCGATAAACTGACGAAAATGATTTCGTCATCGAGAGTCACTGCATTAAATTGGTATATAAGAATGGCTGTGTGTGTGTTGTCAATTTTGATATAAATTAGTAAAAATTACTACTTTGAACAAGAGTATTATCTATTTCTATTCGATTAAAATGTGTGAAATTGAGATTATTGTATCGGCTACAATTTAGTCGGGTGACTGGGAATTATACACCAAACTAAGATATAAACTATAGTCGGCATCTCTATGATGTACCCGATTATGACACCTTGACCCGAAACAATAGCTACCGGGTGAACGGGAAGACCCCTATTCGATCACCCTGCTGGAGTATTTTACATCACTTTAAATATTTACTATCCATTGGTCGAAGTAAAAGTCCGAGTGAAACCCATGGGCATGTTTAATACTGCATGATAATTATTGTCACGTGGCCTTGAATTACGAACAGCCCAACTCGCTCGCTTCATACTTCATACTTAGAATAGATAGACTAAGTCAGGAACGTATATATATATATACGTAACTATGGGACATCCGTTGGAGGAGAGTGTCAAGCAATTGCCCACCTTAATCAGACCGAAACATCCAGGTGCGGGAATTCCTTTGGTATTAATATTCCAATTGGTGGCGTAGGTTTTCCAACTGTTGGAAATTTCAAACCAAACGCTCAATATGGTTGGACACTTCCCAATGAAGATGTCAATTTCAGTCCAAAAGGCAGGGACATATCTACTTTCAGTCCGAAAGCAACATAAATCACACTAGCTTGTTCAGTGCTGAAAGCCCATTTTTGGACCCTACAAAGATCTGGGCTTTGGCGACGACACTGTATTGCTTGTTTAGTTTACACATTTAAACAGAGTTTGTCAGGTAATATTTTTTATATATTGCTTCATATATAATAAAAGGCCGATCGGCGCCCCCCGAACCGGTGGCTTCATTTGGAGTGGAGGCTTTGTAGAAGTACACTATATGGATACTTCACTTGTGCATTGTCTCATTACTGACATGCATACAAATAACCAAATCTTTAAAAAAAAAACTATTAAAGTAAAAATATAACCTCAAATTGGCACAAAATGAAGAAAATTACAAGAAAAATTTAATTTTCTAAGCCGAAAAGCCCATAACTCTGAGAAAAATCATCGGATCAAACTCAAATTCGAACTTGACCTGTATTTTGATATCAATGACTCACAAAAAAATGGAATTTTCAATTGAACAGTCCAAACTTCAGTTATCATCCGGAAACCAAAGAAAAAAGAAGTAAAATTTAATTTTGTAAGTCGAAAAAAGTCTATAACTCTAGGAAAAATCATCGGATCAAACTCAAATTAGAACTCAACCTGTATCTTGATATGACTGATCCACATATTTGCAATTAAAGGATCCAAACTTGAGATATCATCCGGAAACCGAAAAAGTGAGAAATTTTCTAAGTAAAACAAGTAGAAAAAGGGACACAACTCTCGCAAAAATGGGCCGGAGCAGAGCCATATTCGAACTTGACCTGTACATAGGGCTCATAAACTCACATACCAAATTTGGTTCAGATATGATCACACAAACTGAAGTTATCATCCGGAAACCAGAAAATTACAAGATTCTAAGTAAAACAAGGGCAATAACTCTCGCAAAAATAGGCGGGGCAAACCCATATTCGAACTTGACCTGTATTTTGGTCTGATAAACTCACCTATGAAATTTGCATTTGATCTAATAACCGAAACTAAAGTTATCATCCGGAAACCATTTCCGGACGGATGCACGGATGCACGGACGGACGGGCGCACGGGCGGACACCGGCTATTTTAATAGTCCCCGGAATTATTTTTTTCGGGGGACAATTAAATTTGGACAATGTGAAGTTTGAATGGATGCCGACTGATTAAATTGTCATAAAAGGTACTTCTATTGCCAACAGTTTGCGAAAAATGATAAATTGTTTTGCCTAACGGTGTCCGACAACCAAGCTTATAACCATAACCTATAGTCAGTCATCCAGGCTCATAATTCGACAACCAGACTTTAATCATAACCTATTCTGAAAAATAAACTTATAACCATCACCTAATCCAACAACCAGACTCATAACAATCACCTAATCGGACAACCAGACTCATGACATAGACTAATGAGACAACCAATCCCATAGCCATAGCCTAATGAGACATCCAGGCCCATAACAATAGCCTAATGAGACACACAGGCTCATAACCATAGCCTAATGAGACATCCAGACTCATAACCATAGCCGAATGAGACATCCAGACTCATAACCATAGCCTAAAGGACATCCAGGCTAATAACCTAATCACAAATGTATATATGTGGGGTCAAATTTGAGAAAAGAGTGCAAATGTAGTAAATTTACCTACTCCGAGCATAAAATTCCATGATTTTATGTTTATTGAAATATATACGAATTTCATTATGTGTATGTAGGATATTTAGCAGCGAAACAGCTAGTTACATGGTCGGAAAATCAAACTATTAGAACATTTCTTGAAAACATATATGGTCTGAAATGTCCAACTAATGTCGTGCCAGGCATGAGCTTCCCAACTGGCGAAAGTTTGGGGTGGGGTTTGGGTACCCGATTCACAAATCGCCACGTCCCAGGACATAACACGTGCTGGTCGTCCGCGGGCAAAAATGTCACCTATATATAATCGACCATCTGACAGTCGTTCTGGCTTGGTAAAAGTCGGATGCATATTGACCGGAAAATATGCCAGTGTACGAGTTCACGTACATATAACACTATTCTCGAAAGACCCATAAAGCGTTTAGATATCACATTTAAACAGCGTTTTAAAACGAGTATAAATGCATCATCGAGAGGTTCTTTTGTTTCGGAAGGCGACGTCCTTGAACTTCGTTCGCTGCAACGCGATTGGTCAGTTACTGCTGTCTGTCAATAATATGAGATTCGTCAATTGCATAGCCAGAGTCGTTATTTCGCTAAAATCCGGATTCAGAATCCGAAGCCGATTACGGGGGCGGGGCTAATTCCCGATTCTAGGTCAGATTTTGAAATCCACGTGGTCTCCGAAACTATGTTTAATGTTCTCCCAGCGTCAAACATGGCTCATGTATTTGACACAAGTATCATTTGTATCTTATATTTATAAAGTTCATGTTTGTTATGAAAGTCATGCTGTTCTTCTATGTGTATATACACGGCACATAATTTGCTGCCAATCCGACTTAATCGCATCTTTTTTTCAAGTTAAAGTGTGTTTATTGATGACTGAGGGCAAGCATATCTAAACGTGACAGCTCTAGGCCTCCTGAATCAAATTCCGAAGATGTTGCGAAGAACACAACAAACGCAACAAACAAACCCGATTTTAAATAAATACATATACAAACTTATGACTAACTCGGGAGAGGGGGGTGTCCTGTGATCTGTATATATGTTCACTTGTTTTGGTAGTCATGTTGCTTTGCCATTACTAATTATTTATTTTGTCAGTGTAATAACATATGGGAGAGAGGTACCCTTAAGTGAGTCAGCACTTGTCCCCCAATTCCTTTGTATGTATACACAAATGTATGTGTTATATATCATGTGTTATCTAAATTTGACATATATTTGAAATAAATATATCTAAACTAAACTTTGGTACATTCCAGCACTCGGAAATTTCATGCATGACACAACATTAGTTGGACATTAATTTGACACCATAATTATATAGGTTGGCATTGTTCTCATTGTTTGATTTTTTTTCAACCAGTAAAAGTTGGTAATTTTCCAATCTTAGTGTTTGTCAGGTTGGATATTTCCAAGGGGAGCAAATGGAATTCTGCGAACCTGTGAGATTGATGTTTGGTTCAATGGGGGGGGGGGGGGGGGGGGGGGGTGCAGTTGGTCGGAAATTTGAGGAAACTTCTAGCCACGTCCCTAGAACATGTGTCTGTTGTCTTTACAGAGACTATTGTGCAAAACGACTGCATTTAACCAAACAAAACATTTTAAACATGAAATTGCTATAAGACTAGATGATAGTACATACGTGTATCTGATAATCCATCGATATCATATAATCTTACTATTTCTTGAATAAGAAGAAACATTATAATAACGAACACAGCAGAAGACATATCCATGCAGGTTCATATGAATTCGGTCAATGGTGACGTATCCGCCGAATTCGAAATCGACATGCGTTCGGGCGGTATTTTATGGATGGAATTATGAAATGGACATATGAAAGTGACAATCAACAGTGATTTGCTTCGCCATCAACCGAAGTACTCCCCCAGCGTTACAATCAATAGCGTTATTATTTGGCTAATTTCAGTAATATTCTCCCAGTTTACATTCAATAAAACAAATTTGTCTCCGCATTTAAAATTCTTTGATATAGATCGTTTATATTCTGCAATAATTTGTACACAAGAGACGGATTCTTATGTTTTATTGTGTTTTTAAACTCCGAGGTGTCGAAATCTCGGTTTGTTTACATTACGAACATTTGAGTCCGTAATCGGAATCCGAATCCAGATTCGGATTACCACGAGATTGAGATTACGGTCTGTTCGTTTACTGATTCTTCCAATTTCTGGTCTGTTCTTTTGCCGAACCAAGTCGTACGGGGACCAATCTGTAATCTGAATCCAGATTCTGAATCGGGATTTTAGCGAAATAACGCCTCTGAGTGGGGCATCGTCATAAACATCCAAGAAGCCAAGCTCATGAGTGGCCACCATTTTCTCCCAAAAGAAAACGATTTAGATGATTTACTTGAACACCTGCGATCATGTTTTCTATTATGGACGCCATCTGGATGATATGTCAGGGTTAATGGACGAGCGACTGGACATTGGAAAACTAGATGGTCGAGCCCAACCAAACCGGAATGCAACGTACAATGAGCAGACATGTGCCGCTTGCGGTTTTTTTTTATTTTTTTATTTTTTTTTGCAGAGGCGATTCTGTTAACCTCCTTGAAAAGGCGTCGACATTTAGCATGAACAATACTGCCTTTCGAGACTGCCAAAGTGTCATCACCACGGTGAATAGCGGTCTTGACACTGGGCCGTGGCGTTTTGATACGGACTATAGTCGATATAATCCTCGCCGGTCGAGCCATTAATCCCTGCCTGTCGGGTGAACAGGATATACCCGCCTTGACCAACTCTAATGCAACTTAAAACTGTAAACGTGACAACCTCGCCCCTCCTCTAGTGGCCTCTTACAAATATGTATAACCCAGATTAACCATTGTGGAATTTTTATGCTATACAGAGTGAAAACAATTAAGAAATAGATCAAGTGGCGCTTGTATGAGATAGAGAACAAACGAAATTGCAATTGAGACAAGAAAACCATAGTCAGAAATGGTAACGCCACCAAGATCGTATTATTAGCCATAAATATAAATAATAATACAATTATTCTATAAACTAGCTGTCAAATTTTATGCGGGAAATTTGCGTACTTCCATATTTCAAGTTTTCCCGTTTCTCGTGTCATACATTACTTTCATCAAACTGTCTTCTTTATTACACAAGCTGATAGGCCCGACTTCACCCGGGCTGTTTCCCATCTGCTTTCCGGTGAAAGGTGCGATTTGACCTTCAATTGACTATTTCGAAAGTCAAGGTCAGGTCAGGGTCATGATTTGTCCAGTCCAAAACACCCCCACCCGTAGAAAAGTACCCATAGGTATCAAATTTCGTCGAAATCCGTCCGTTTTACCCAACTTGACCTTTAATGAACAATTTTGAAGGTCAAGGTAAGGTCATAGTCATGATTTGACCCGTCCAAAACACCCCCCCCCCGACAAAAGTACCCATAGGTATCAAATTTCGTCGAAATCTATCCGTTTTATCCGAGTTGACCTTTGATTGGCCATATTGAAGGTCAAGGTCAAAACTCTCCTCGGACCAAAGTATCCCTAGGTATCAAATTTTGCCGAAATTTGTCCGTTTTACCCAAATTGACCTTGCATTGACAGTTTTAAAGGTCAAGGTCAGGTCGGGGTCACGATTTGACCCGTCCAAAACACTTCCCGGACACAAATACCCATAAGTATCAAATTACGTTGAAATCTATGGAAAGCCGAGGAGGACATGTTGGTTGCTAATTGCTAGATATACGACGCGGTATTTTGAAGGTGTTTCAAACTAGGAGATAGAAGTATTCTGCCTTTCAAATGGTGATGAATTATAGTAGTTTATTCAAATTTTATGGCATAAATTGTTATTAAAACCGTATATACTATAAAAAATTAATGACTCGAAAATTAAGTGGGCCTTTAAACAAAGTCACAATTGCATTTAGGCTCATCTCATACTCGTCCATTCAGCGATATTCTACTGCGCAGTTTGTTATAGCCTCCAGTATTTATTGAGCGTTATACCCCCAACTGTTATAATTCGCCTTTAGCAGGCGTACTCTTGCCTCAGATTATTGAAATATTAGGTCACACATAATCACATTAAATCGCATCGTAACATAGCAATTGTGTGGGCTCCTTGGCGTGAATATGTAATGAGAAATAAGGTCATACGTAATGACATTAAACTCAAGAAAACCCTCGAAAACAAAACAAAATCACATTTAATGTTTTACGTTATTTCCTTCATAAAAAGAATCTTCGTGATAATGAACCCTCTCGTTACTTTAGAATATAGAATTAACCTTAAAATAAAAAAAATCTTTGTAACACAGAACCTTCGGAATAACGAACCTTCGGATTGGTGAACCTTCGGAATAGCGAACATTCAGAGAAATTTCGGAATAGTGGACCTTCGGGATAGTGAACCTTCGGAATAGAGACATGCCCCCCAATATTCATATTATATGCCCAGAGTTCAAAGGTATGGACCCATAAAATTCTAAACTTGGCCCTTAAAATATTGAACTCCAAATTGGAGCACACACAGAACACCACTTAAGTCAACTGAACCTATGTCATGTCCCAATGCGGGAGGGTCCATATATACCACAACATTCATAGTATATGCCAAGAATTCAAAGGTATGGGCCCACGTAATGACATAAAATCTCAAGAAAACCAGCGAAAACAAAACAAAATCACATTTAATGTTCTAAGTTAAGTTATTTCCTCCTGTATCTGTATCGGTGTGCGCGCATGATCAGTTCGGATGTGAGCGCACACTCCATATAAAGAATCTTTGTGAAAATGAACCCTCTCAAATTAGTCTCAATACTTTACAATATAGAATTAACCTAAAAATAACAAAAACCTTCGGAATAGAGAACCTTCGGAATAGCGGACCTTCGGGATAGCAAACCTTCATAATAGAAGCATGTCCCCACAATTACACCGGTGACGTAAACACATGTGCCAATCTTAGTTGTACTATCTTAATTATCGGTACGATGAAACGGTGACGGAATCTGACGAGGTTTGCCGAATGTACCAATCACCCAGTGAATTATCGATCGACCATGCGATATCAAAAAACCAAAAGCTAGAAACACCACACTAGGTGGCGTAATGAATAAGTTGTAGAAATTCGAGGGCGAATTGAACATGCGTCTGAATAGCATGCGAGTGTATGGAATACTGACTCGCTGAAACAGAATACCATGCGGTCTTTTCCGCATAAATTTTGTCAGAGCATCCTGGCATTTGGGTCTCGGTCGTCGTCGGAAAAAGTGTGTTATTTTGTTGGAGCGTTCCTCCCTGTGCATGGTTGCTATCATATAACCCTTTACCCAACAAAACGGCCAAAACCGGCCAAATAAAGCTTCAACAGCCTAAAATATCTTCGGTCTGTCTCAATAGAACAATACAAATATGGATATCACTGGAACCGGCTCCTTGACCATATTGTGATAGTTACAGTTATGCCCTGTGCCAATGCATTCTCTTATATATGCGAGTCGACCATAGGTCGCCTCGCATATATAAGAGAATGCATTGGCCTAAAAAAAAAAATTATTACCATTTGTTCTTACATTCTTTAAAGGTACTCAACCCGTAAAGAGGGTCCCCATCTCAACAGATTCCAACAACAACAATCCGATCAGAGGGTCCTATATTACTATTTCTTTGGCTTTGGGGGTAAAAAATATTTGATTCGAGTCGAGGAACCCATCAAACAAAGCTCAGAGTTATTAGATATTGATTTTTCAAATTTGTTATGTTCTCGAGATCAGTACTAATAACTGCCGTAATATGCTCTGGATGTGTACTTTTAACGCAATTTTGACTGAGTTCTGGGCCAGATCGTATTCCCGATAATGAAAAATAATAGATTTCTAAAATCGATATCTAACAAATGTGAGCTTTGATGGGTGACTTCCTCGACTCGAATCAAATATTTTTGACCCCCGAAGCCATTGAAATAGTAATTGAGAGGAGTTTTATCGGGTTGAGTACCTTTAACAATTTTTTAATTTTTAATGTGTTAAGCCAATGCATTCTCTTATATATGCGAGGCGACCTATGGTCGACTCGCATATATAATAGAATGCATTGGCACAGGGCCCTTCTGTTGGGTAAAGGGTTAAAGAGCGCTCGTATATTACTGCTAAGACCGGCTAAACGAACGATGGATTTTCTCAAGTGATTATAGATAAGAAAAGTAAATTTATTAAAACAAAAAGAAAGGCATAATATGAGAATATGGAAAGCACATATGATAATAAAACGAAAATATAGAAGCGAAATTGCGATCGTGTGTCTTTTGTATAAAATTGCGAATAATGCATTTCTCACATAAAAAGTGTTTACGTTACTGGTTTAGGTTGGCTTTATAAACAACGGACATGGTAATAGTGAATGTGGTTTTAGATATCCGTAGCAATCAACATATTCAGTATGGAACCAATACTGGGCGAGAATATGCTAACTCATATAACAAAAATCCCACTGTGGTGCTTTTTTCGGTATTGTTGGAACATTTAAAGTGCCACTACACTATGGTATGTAATCAGTCTCTATGTACATGCTACCAGTCATATGCCTGAAAATAATTGAGGTAACACCAACAAATATCACCAACACGTATCCCTATCCCTAATTTCACGAAGCTCGTTTTCAAGAAACGGGTTGTCCAGCTTGACACTATAGATTACAAGAAAACGCGGCTGATTTCCAACTTGGACTTTTAGTATGTCGAACTTAAACGAAAAAGTTGAAACATATTCTATTCTATTTTGTTTCTAGGTAGATCCACATATTAACTGGACTATTATGGCGAGAGCGATAGCTGATCGTTCTTCGGAACTAATTTCAAATAGCTATGAATGACCAGGACTGTAGACAGAACATATACGTTATTTACTTCACGACTCAATTGAACATAAACGTCAAGCCGCCAATGTCACACCATATGTTACCGTCAATCCACCACCATAACTTATAATATAAATTATATCGTGAAACATCACGTATCATCACGATATACCGATACTGAAAACTAACAATCCTTGAAACGCCGGTATACTCCATCGCCCAAAGGAATATAGCCGTGAGAACCAAACCTGAAGAAAGACAGCGAGAGTATCCAAACAGACACAGAGCACTTCCCCGGGTTTTCCCGATATACCTGATATTGGAGACCATGCAGGACCAACAGCTGGCAGATACAATATACTCACTGAACCAGAAAGTCAAGGAGATAAACATATCCACCAATAAAAACTCTCCAGAGTTCTCGCGAAACCTCAGCCGCAACCTGAACACCAATCGAAGTCGTCGCATGGCCAACAAAGAGGACCACAACATCTGCATGTCCTCACAAAGGTACTCATGTTGTGTCATATTTTATTGATCATCCCATATTAACATTTCAAACAAAACTTATTTATAACACATTAATGTACTCCAACATTAGATGATATCCATCCAGGCCATAAACTAGCACAAGCATTGCTATACAAGATCAGAAACCAGATGGCACGCGACAGTTGGCGTATGTACGTGTTAGCTCTGGGCGGTGTGGACTGTGCCACGTTATACCAGACTATACCCCTACATACTGTCACTACAGAAAATTGTTGCTACCATCATGACTAAAAATGACATGTATAAATTGTTGACTGCTCTGGCCATCCTGTTTATCTTGCTAGCGACCGATGTATCATTGAACCCTGGGCCTAAGGCTAAGAAATCTGCAGCAAAATCAAAGGTTCCAGACAAATCTGTGTACCCATGTGGCATATGTGACTATCCAGTGGATTGGGAACAATGCGCTATATGCTGTAACAACTGTGACATAAGACCTGCGCAGAACTAAACAGTACTGAGTTCCGTGCATTAAAGCGCCCTAGTCAAGACTGGTATTGTTTTAAGTGCGATAGCATAACGGTCGATAGCTTCACATACCACAGCTATGAGCTCAACACATCCACATTCTACCACCCAGATGGAAATAAAAACTCAACACTGGAAAGCATAACATCGCCAAAATTTCTGCCCCGCCACACAAGCTGTCCGCTGCCACAAGAAAACAAATCAGCATCACGGCTGCTGCCGCCTGATGGAAAATCTGCAAATAACTCCTCCAGTTTCTACAACATCCTCGGCTCAGAGGGATTCAGCATGGAAAGCCACCTGCTGATGTCGCGATTAGATCAACCGAAGTGTTCCCACAATCTTACACCGCTCTAAGAAATGACAAAGAAACCACCGACGGTGAAGTGTTCATAGCCACACAAGAGGATACTCGGGCAGTCGAACAGCTTGACCTGATTACATATTGTGAAATCTAATGGGCCAAAGTTACAGCATCAAACAGATCACTCTATGTTGGTTCATTATACATTCCGCATATGAACATCAATGACATAGAACAACTGGAAAAGTCCCTGCGTGCCATTGATGACAGGTCACATGAACTACAAAAACATTATCATTGGCGGCGACAGGTCACATGAACTACACAAACATTATCATTGGCGGCGACTTCAACTGTCCAGATATCAACAGGGATCTCTTGAAGGTTGAAGAAGTGCTCCAGACCATGACGTTCAGAAAAAATTAGTCGAGATTTGTATTGAATTCGGTCTAACACAAATCCACAAATCACCAACGAGGGAAAATAACCAACTGGACATCACACTCACCAACAACACGTCTGTGATAAAATCATCATCAAACGCACCTGGGATCTCAGACCATGATATGCTTATCATATAGTGCCACATACGACCATACCAGCAGGCAAATCTGACACGAAGAAAGAGATACCTCTTCGATAAAGTAGACTGGACTGCGATTGACATGAACATTAGAATTCTAAACGAGGAAACCTCGGATACCAATGACATCTGGACCAGCTTAAAATGGAGAACTACCACAAGATTGTCTTGATGCAAACATCGCTCCAGTTTTCATAATAGGTGACGTCCACAGAGCTGAAAATTATCGACCAATATCCCTCACATCAGTCATCAGCTGTAAAATCATAGAACACATCATATGCCGACATCTCCTTAATCATCTTGAGAAGCACTCTGCACTCAACAATCTCAACCATGGCTTTCGATCAGGGTTCTCCTGTACCTCCCAACTCCTGACAACATATCAGAGGATCTACGGAGATCGCTGGACAAAAACAATTTCAAACCGACATCGCCTTCCTCGACTTTTCGAAAGCCTTCGATACTGTCCCTCACAACAAGCTCCCGCAGAAGGCCGCGAGCTACGGTATCACCAGACCCACACTAACATGGTTGAAGACTTTTCTCACAGTAAGGAGGATGCGAGTCACCATCGAAGGATCCTGCTCATCATATATGCCCCTGTGAAATCCGGCGTACCAAAAGGATACATATTCGGTCCTTTACTATTCCTGATCCACATAAATGACTTACCAAACTGCGTTCGCTCCCAAGTGCGGTTGATTGCCGGTGGCAGTTTGCTGTACCGGGAAGTGAAGAACCAGGAGGATCATAATATCACACAGAATGATCTTCATGCACTTGAAGAATGGGCTGATCCATGGGGCATGAAATTCAACGCAAAATAAGCTACATAATGGACATCGGTGCAAAGAGGATCTGCACGCTTCATTAAAAACAAATACAGACGAGATGATGGATCAGTCACAGGCATGCTGTCTGAGCTAAAGCTCCCACCCCTTAAAGAAAAAAGGAAAGAACATCGGCTGGTTCAATACCATAAAATAGTTATGGGGTTGGTCCCAGCCCTACCTAAACATGACTATCGAAAACACAAGAAGAAAGACACAAGAAAAATAAAGCCAACAAAATTCGAGGACTGTGTCAGTCAAAATCCGGTTGAGAAGGAAGTGTGTAACAACACAGAATCGTTCCAACTTCTCCGTACTAGCAGTCCACATTACGAACACTCGTTCTTCATTAAAACAACCGTAGAGTGGAACCACCTGGAACAGTCGGTTGTTGATATCAGTGACAGTGAAGGATTTTATCTGCTCTGCGAGGGGAACAACCAGACACTGATCCTGTTGCAGCGCCGGCATCCACCTAACATCATCATCTGCCTCCATCAATTCGCCTAAAGCCGTAATCGGCTCCTGCATTATATATATACAGATACAGATACAGAACTTTCAAGTAGTTTTTGGTCTCCCGGTGTTGAGTGTTTTGATTGTCGCATACTATTTACGTGCTGTTAGTTTACATACCACGGCGTTTGTTTAAATAACAGCGTACTATATTTAACATGCAATTTACGCGATAACTATGATTGGTATAAGAACACAATTTGTCTGTAATACAACTTGATATTGTAACTTTTTCTGACGTTTTAACGGCTGTGACTATTTTAATAACAAAATCGACCACCAACGCTTATCGCTTATCATATCTTTAATATACTTATTCCAATTAAGAACCATTGTATTTCAATTAGTTTTATGTTTTCTTCTTCTTCTTTATAGTTGCATTCCACTGGAAAGCGTAATGTCGCACCGGCATGCTCGGGAGCAGATTAAAAGTCGGTTAAAAGGTTAAAATCATATGTACATTAAGAGGGTTGCCTCAGATGGTGGTGACGGCGAATCTGGAAACCATCTCCTGGAAGATGTCCATGTCGTCCCAATAAGCCACTCCTTTTGCATTTTTGTTCTCATAAATGCACTGGACTAATCACTGGACTAATCTTCTTCTTCTTCGTATTACAGTGCAGGTCCTGGCAGAGGTGTATTTCTGTTGGGACAATATCGCACTATTGTGTGCCGGCGGATGAGGAAGTTGTTAAAATAGATTTATGATTAAAAGCAATGTTGTATTTACAGGTTAAAACGTCTTGCGGTAAAATGTAGATGCATTGTTGTCCTCAGGCACAGCTATGCAGCTCCCTATTCAGGTCTTCTAGAGAGTTGCAGTTGACTACTTCTTTTGGCATGGAGTTCCATAGTCTTATCGCTGATGGAAAGAAGGAGTACTTGTAGACATCAACCCTTGTATGATGTTGTCGGTATTTCTGGTTATGTCCACGTGATGACGATTTGTACTTCTCGAGAAGTGTCTTGTGGTCAATCGATACTAGCTCGTTGATACATTTGTAGAAGGTGGTGCATTTAGTAATATCCCTTCTTTTCTTCAGTGATGTCCATTCCAGAGATTGTACCATGGCTGGTGCGCCACTGCGTCTGTGGTAGTTGTTATTCACCATGCGTGCTGCCCTTTCCTGTACCCTCTCTATCTTTTTGGTGTTTCCATCGGTGTGTGGACTCCAGACGTTCGATTCGTACTCGGCTATGGGTCGAACCATCGCCTTATAGCAACGCTCTCTGATAGCCGGTGTGCATCCTGATAAGTTTCTTCTTATGAAGGCCGTGGTTGAGTTCGCATTTGCACACATTTGGTTGATATGGGTGTTCCAACTCATGTCATTTTGGAAGGTGATCCCCAAGTATTTTGCCGTTGTAACAGAGTTGAGCTGTTTGTCATGGATGTAGTAGTGACTTTTGATAATGTTCTTCTTCTTGTTGGTGATGGTTATAGCCTCGCACTTGTCTTCATTGAACTTCATTTGCCATTCTCGCTCCCAGTTCTGCAGTTTGTCCAGATCTTTTTGAAGTTCCAATGCATCCTTCTCCGACTTGATGGATCTGTACAACAAGCAGTCGTCAGCATATAGACGAGGTGTCGCTGTCACGTGTTTGGTTAAGTCGTTGATATATATCAAGAAGAGCAATGGTCCCATCACAGTTCCTTGTGGCACTCCAGATGTTACATTTGCTGAGCTTGAGTGTTGCCCCTCAAGGACGACTTTCCGACTTCTTTCCGATAAGAAATCACTTATCCAGTCTAAGGTGTTATCTCGGATGCCATATTTCTCACATTTGAGCAGAAGTCGTTGGTGAGGCACCTTGTCGAAGGCCTTCGAAAAGTCCAACAATACAGCGTCAATCTGTTCCTGTTCGAAGATACCTCTGGTGAAATCATCCACAGTTGAGAGTAGTTGTGTCTCGCATGAGCGTTTCTTCCTAAAGCCATGTTGGTACTTGGAGAGAATGTCATGTGACTCCAGATGTGATATTATGCGGCTGTGTAGTATATGCTCCATTAGTTTGCAGCAGATGGAGGTCAAAGAGACTGGCCGATAATTTGATGCTGCTGTCCTGTCCCCTTTCTTGTGGAGTGGCGTGATGTATGCCTGTTTCCAGTCTAATGGAACCTTCCCCTGGTCGATGGATGCCTGAAATAACTTAGTTAGTATCGGCGTGATCTCGGTTGCGGCTGCTTTGAGGAGCCTTCCGGGTATACCATCGGGTCCAGTGGCCTTGTGGATGTTGATGTTTTTTAGGAGTTTTTCAACTCCATTTTCTGTCACTGTGATGTTCGGCAGTGATGGGATACCCATGTCGGCGATGTTTGGAATATTTTGGATATCCTCTTGGGTGAAGACAGATGAGAATTTAGGATTTCCGCCTTTGTTAATGGGTCACTATGAAGAATACCATCTCTCTTCAGTGGTGATACTCCTGAGCTATCACTCTTCATGCTTTTGATGTAGGACCATAGTCGGTTTGATGGTTTGTTTCCGCTGCTATCTGAGACCATGTTTGAAATGTACTTTGATTTTGTTGTTCGGCACATTTTTTGACTCAACGTCTTGAGCTTTTTGTAATACTTCCAATCTTGATGTTTTCCAGTCTGTCTCGCCCTGTTGAATGCCCTGTGCTTACGTTTTGAGAGTCGCTTGATTTCAGTTGTTATCCATGGTTGGTTGAAACGTGTGCTAGTCATTTTGGTTGGTATCAGTTGTAGTAGTTGATTACATATGTCCTTGAATGTCGTCCACTGCAAGTCGATGTTGTCAGCGGGTTTAATTTGAGTTCTGAAATGCTCTGTTTGTATTCTAGCTGCCAATGATAGTTCTGACATGTCCGCCTGAGACCACATGTGGATCTTTCTCCTGACTGGTCTTCGGTATGGAGCTGCCACTCTTGATGAGATGAATATGATGTCGTGATCACCAAGTCCTGGCACTGGTTTGCATAAGATGGTAAGTGATGGTCTATTTGTGAAGAATGTGTCCAGCAAGTTTTTGCCCCTGGTTGGAAACGTGACCACTTGTTTGAGTCCACAGTCTTCAATAGTATTTAGGAATTCGTTGTTGATATTCTTGTTGTACCTATTTCCATTTATAGACATCTGCTCCCAGTTGATATCTGGCAGGTTTGTGTCTCCACCAATCCATATAGCAGCCTGTTGGTTTGAGTTCACTAGGTCAGCTATGGCACCACACAAGTCCTGGTTGTAGTCTATGTCGTCGTCGGTTGGTCGGTAAATACTGGCTATCACCAATTCCTGTTTGTTCTGGCAGCACAGTTTAATTGCGGATATCTCCACATCATTTTTCTTGATGGCTAATTCATGACATGGGGTTGATGTCTTTGTGGCAATGATCACTCCGCCATATCCGTCTTTCCTATCCTTCCTGGCTATTATGCTGTAACCATCTGGAAATATTTCATAGTTGGTGGTGTGTGGTTTCAGCCAAGTTTCGGTGCCAATTATGATGTCAGGCAACGAGCTAGAGAGGAGGTTGGCTAGTTCTGCTCGTTTGTTCATCACACTCTGGAAGTTGACTAGCAGAACCCTCATTTCTTTTGGTATTATTCTATGGTCCTGCTTCGGGGATGAACTATGGATAGGGGGTCCTGGGTCATTTGGATTAGGCGATCCTAATTCTTGATCGAAGTTGTACGTAGAGCTGCGATTTGTATCGGAGTCTAAAGAGATACTTGATGAGGTGCTGTCGAAGAGCGTTGTTGAAAACTTTGGCATACCACAAGCATAGCATGTCCATGATGTGTCTGGGACTGAGTATGCTTCGTAGACTGGGGTGAAAATTCCCATGCACTGCACATGGTACCAGGTATCACAATCGTCACAGCACAGCGCTCTCTGGTCCCATTTGGTTGCTTTTCCACAATGGAAGCAAGGATACTTTGGTTTCCTAGGACCAGGATTCTGTTCGCAGTCTGATGATATCAATATTAGCATAGCTGGTAGGTAAAGGAGAAATAACCGTTGCATCTTTGTTTTCTTGACTTTTTTCTTCTCAAAGTTTTGTCTTGAGATGTCAAAATTGTAGTCAGCAGGTGAGTTGGTATAGCTTGGTGACAAGTCCATGCTGCCCAACTCAAACTGACTAATGGTAAACTATATTTTGTATTTAAATACACATATTCCACACTGCATTGTGATAATGTTATCCATATCAATCATGAAAAATGGCTGATGATAATAATCAATCTGTTTTACTTTAGTTTGACCAAGCGAAATTACCTATTAGATGGTTACGCTGGTAGAGTTTGACTTTTCCATTGTCGGCGGGCACCTGTTCGCGTATAACTGATGGAACAGCCGATGATCGTGACGTCACAGACATCGGTGTCTTTCATTAAAGATGGCTGACGAGCCGAAGAAGTTTTTTGTCTGGAATTTGATTTTATATTTAAGTTGTTTAAAGCTGGTTTTTGCGAAGGGTAATGATTTGCTGGCGTTATGATATTCATTCCCACATAAACTGTACATTTACTTAGATCATGACGCTTTATATTCTCCCAGTTAATATGAATTTTCTCATGTTTGATGTTTGTTGACATTTTTCTCAAAGCCAAATTTGCAATTTTTGTCTAGACTCTGACAGACAAATCTATAAATCAGACAATAATAAAATGAACACTGATTACAATATCGGGGTGGTATTATTGTGCTGTTGTTGAAACCAATGAAAGCCCCAAATTTTATTACTTTGACCATCTAATATCCAGCTAAAAAAGTTAAAATTACTGAGTAAAGGTAGTCAGACTCCGACCTGGTAATCACAAGCACTTTGTAGAAAACAGTATTTACATAATATATAATATATAAGACAAGGCTAGACAATGTTCGGTTTCCGATTCCCTGAATTCGTTGCATTTCTGACTCACCGAAGCGATTATGGCCGCGTAAACGGCATTGTCGCTTGTTTTTCTTCTTCAAAAGTGAATAAAAACCTCCTTACACTGTCAAATGCAGTGGAATGTCTAAAAACAACTTTTGTATACTTTGAAGTGAGAAAATTGCTTCAAATCAAATCATTAACATGCACTCAACGGTTGGTGTTCAGCCTTCATAATTGGCTACGGCAATCAGCATTGCCGAAGCAATTTGCTGAAGCAAACTGGGCCAAGGCATGCTGTTGCCGTAGCGGATTGCCGAAGCCAAACAATCTGAATTAAGAGGGCTGGTGATTATCGGAATACGATAGGGCAACACTCAACGTTCGTACTCAGATTTCACCAATTTTCGTACCTTGCTTGCCTGTACCAAGTTTCACTGGAAAATGACCAATTTGATTCTATTTGTCGTTATATTTTTCATAAAAATAAAATAAAACAAGGCGAAAATGATATGGTTAAAATGTCTTAACTCTCTGAGTGCCACGGGGCCGATGTGGTCGGCCCAATGTTACCGACGATAGAGTGCCACGGGCCAGGGACACCGGCCCTGTTTTCAGAATTCCACATTTTGATGAAAACCAAATGTCATGTCCACCAAACTGATTTTATGTGATGAGAAGATGTTTCCAACAGATTTTAATTGCATACCTGTGTGATGTGTGCATTTTTTATAGTTTTATAGCCGAATAAACTTGATTATATCAATATTTTCGTTAAAAATCTATAACGTAATTTTCGGCCAACTTTCGGGTGACACATGAATAGGCAGTGTTTCCGCTAGGGGGTAGGGGAATGGGGCCGGTTTGTAGATAGGGGAAAACACGAACACCTGCTTCGAAAATTTAGAAAAGTGCAACACTAGAAATGCATTGTCCAGCAGAACGCGAATTACGATTATAATTCTGGTATGTATACATTCTCAAAATTAAAACAAGAAATGTAACAATTTATGTGATACAACAGTCAGTCAATTAAGTTGATTAACCACATTATTGTGGTTGAACTGAGTGAAATAAAAACAAACTTTTAACTGAGACTAAATTTAGATTTATTTTTTATTTCCGGTGGGTAGAATAATTAAATGTACTATGATATTTCGTACCAGTTAAAAGTCAACTATACTCTTGAGGAGGTGCCTCGCCAAGTCATCAAGGGAAGTTCATGACCAACAGTAACATTCACTCGTCTTTTAAAAATTCATTCGATCTACGAACACTGGTTTAAAAAGCTCGGAACTATTTTGTTGTTGCATTCAATCATTTGGGGTCACACAATTGAAATTACCTCGAGAGAATTGCTGCTATCGGCGGGAAAGTGTTGGCTATGATGCTTCATTGGGCGGGAGAGGGGGGTCACACAATTGATATTGACTCGAGATAATTGCTATATAAAGATTTGTACTTGGTAACCAACGAAGCTATGACGCTTCATTGGTAGAGTTACGTCACAAATATCGCATTCGCATCGTACACAAAATATATCGTTTCCGGCTATATATTACGAATCGATATACTGAAGGTTTTACGGTTACACGAAATTCCAGGGTTTTCAAGGAGTTTGCATTAAAACAAAGGGTTCAAGGGCCCTGGGAGGGGAATGCGTCAGGGGAAAATCAGAGAAAAACTTTGCTAGGGGAAAACTTGGCTAGGGGAACGGGGCCGTCAAAGGGACCCCCTGCCGGTATAGAGGAATCCCTGGAATAGGAATAGAAACCCTAGACGGCTCATTTGCTTATACCCCGTTTGCCAACATAATATCGAAATTTGTGTTATTATATATGATCATCGCCTTTGATATAATGACAATTCATGTTCAAAATACTGGTTTTAATGATGAAATATTAATCTCAACGGCCCAATTAACGTGTCCGTTGAACTGGGGATAGAGACGGTGAAATGGGCTGTTTTGCAAATGTCTCTATTTTAATGAAAACGAAGTGTCGTGCATAACAAAAATAAATTTTGTAAAGGCATAAGTATTTCCCCCATTGAATTCATGTTGATAAAAAACCTATATTTGTGTGGTATTATAGCAGTGTACAATTGTTTGTTTATATGCTGTTATGTGATGACGTCATAAAAAAAAAATCCGGTTTCTCACAGACCCACGTGGCCTAATTAACAGCCTATTTTCGACACTTGTTGCAGAAGTTACTGTAGTTATTTTATGCTAAGGACGATTATCGCTATGAGAAATACATCTACAATTCTTTTCCCTAATCCAAACTTACCATAAAACTTGATTTTATGCACGCTGAATATATGCAAAGAATGTAAGATCAGCGCTTTTTGGTCACGACTGTATTTCAAGGTTAAAATATTTTTTTTAATAGCTAGCTGTCATGGTTCAGCAAATAAAATTAATATATAACTTTCTTCCTTGTTTATAATAGAAATGTGATAATAAATTTAGCGCCAGTCATCCTTGTAAAATTTATATCTCAATATCTTAGCTGGTTTTAGTACGAGACGACTTGGACTAACCAGTTTCGCGTAATGTCAAGTGACAGCAGCCGTTGTCACATTTATTTCTACATAGTCAATTGCTTGATCATTTTTGTAAGTTCAGTTTCCTCTACTCAATCTCATCGATCAAACAACCAGTTATTTCAGTCCATTTAAGTACTAAAATTGATATGTTATCCTTATGAAATTTATGCCGTATCGGCAGAATTTGAAGAAAATACATTCCAATTGAAGCAGTTGACAGTTAATTTGTACTGTATATAAATGGAATTATTACTGACAAAGTCACTGAATGACACATCTATTCACCATATGTGGTTTCTTTATCTTTGTATTAATTGGGCTATTTACCAGTGTTATTGTAATTATACCCCCACTCTCGAAGAGAAACGGGGGATACTGGATTGACCTCGTCCATCCGTCCGGACATCTTTCCCTCTGTTTTTCCATCCATCCGGGTAGATATCTCAGACAGCAGTTATCAGATCTGATTGAAATTTGGTATGGATATTCACTACTATGAGGGCATTCAACGGAGTGTTCAATCGTTTTTTCCTGATTTTTCGTTTTGGAAGTTAATGTTCATCTTTGTTTATCTGTAAATTTAGTTGTTTTTTTTATCATCCGAGCAGATGATATCTCCACCACCAGTTGAAGAATCTCAATGAAATTTGGTATGGATGTTCACTACTATGGGGGCATTTAATTGAGCGTTCAATCGTTGTTTTTTCTTCTGTATTTTCCGTTATTCATCTTTTGTTGATTTGGAAGTGTTGGTTTTTTGTCCGTATCTCCACACCCGGTTGACTGATATCAATGAAATTTGATGTGGGTATTGTTCACTATTATGATGACAATCAATTGAGTGTTCAATTGTTTTGTTCATATTTTCCTATCTACAGTGATTTATCTTTGTTTATGTGAAAATGTTGGGGGTTTTTCCCATCCATGCAGATATCTCACCCATAATTTGTCGGTTCGAATTTGCGTTCAGTATCATCTTTACTTTCCATATCTTTGCAGGTGATAAGCTTAGGTGTTTCTGCGATCCTTGCCATGACATTGATGTCAACAATACGTGTTATGCTCTGCCAGGAAGCAAATGTTTTACTTCGATAACTGTCGAACAGGATAACAGTGGGGAATATGAATTGTGGAGTTACGGCTGTTTGCCTCCTGAGGTGGATGATATGCAGGGCGGCAGTCAGCTACAGGTCTGTTTAAAGATGCATTCACGGTTACAGATTTGTAGCAAAAACAACATTATAATAAATTTAATCCTTCCATCACTGGAGGTTTTTTTAATTTTGCGAAAACCCTGTGCCGATGCATTCTTTTATTCTTTTATATATGGGATTATATGCGAATAAATTGGCCTAACAATATTTACCTTGACCTTGTAAGCCAGTGCATTCTCTTAGATATATGCGCTGCTCCCTTCGGGACTGGGAGACTCACATATACATGTACCAGTATAAGAGAATACACTGGTCAGAAACAAACGCAGGTTCAAAAAGTGGAATGTAGAGGTTCATTCTATGTGTATTTAGTATCATTTCCACCTTTGATGACATATTTTTAGTTAGCCCAGAAAAAAACAATATTTCTGTTTCCGGTTTCCCGACTACCTTAAAATTTTCGTGCGACCTGAAAATTTCTGCTCGTCCTGAAGAAAGAAAAAAATGCTGCACTCTATTGAGCAGGAAACGTGATAACTGGACTAAATTAGCAACAATGGTGGGTCAGTTAAACAAAGACCACTCTAATTAATCACCTGTGGCTAGCCTGATCCAGCCTCTGGCTCAATATTTGGACCAATATGACAGCCGAACATGGAGACAGACAGATGCGACGTCTTCTCAATTTTGTGAACTATTATTCAAAATTTTCAAACGTCAACAGATGGACAATTAAAACAAAGTCTGCTGGTTCCAAACAAAAAGGGAATTTAACAAAGCCTTCAGTAAATGATATAAAATAAAAACAACTCAATGATGTGTAATTAACAGCAACTATAGACTATAGAGTACATGTAAGCCATAGTTAATTAACACCTGGCCATGGTGTTGGCCATTGCACTACCTGCTAATCTTATGTTTATTTGTGTTCATTGTTAAGTAGGTTGGTATTCAAATAATGCTATTAACTAAAAGAAATAAGTCATCAAATGTGTAAATAATATTAAATAAATGTACAATGTATATACATGTAGAATGGACCTCTGGGCGCCCACAACCCAATTCCACTCTTGTATTCTACTTTTGTTTACCTGTTTTAGTAGTTTAGTAGGACCTGCACTGGCACAGGATCTTTTAATGTGCCGTCTTAAAAGGGTTAAAGCCACATGACGGTTTGCGCCCCAAAATACACCTAGTAATATTTGCTTTTGAAATTTTCCTGTATCAAAATAAGTTGATTAACCCTTTGAGTGCCAGGGGCCGATCTCATTGGCCCTAAACCTACAAAATAAGTCTGTTAAGAATATAAGAATGAATTATTAAAATTGTAAAAAAAAAAACAACAATGTTAGGCCAATGCATTCTCTTATATATATGAGGCGACCTATGGTCGACTCACATATATAAGAGAATGCATTGGCACAGGGTATATGGGTTGATACAAAAATCGGACCTGGCACTCAAAGAGTTAATACTTGAAATCGCTTTCTACGAACATTATATGTTCCAGAAAGTTGCAGTGAAGTCCAATTTATTATCTGATCGCTGGAATTGCAATAACTTTCTATTCCCTTAGTGAATGAGGATCTTTAAGTTGATCTTATAATATCTCCTTGCAGTGCAAAGCTTATGAGACGCCACACCACAAGCCTACCACCATAAATTGCTGCGATGGCACTGATTTCTGTAACAAACATCTTGTACCAGAATTCAAATTATGGCCGACAAAACCCCCGGATGGTAAGTCACGGCAATTCATATGATTATCACAGTCTGGGCTAGACGAGGTTGGCGTGGGTTCGATCCTCGACATGGGTGAAAATCGGTCCCGATTTTCAAGCTTGATTTGAGTTGAGGGATGTCTCAAAGTGCCATTCTGATCGATACATGGCCATTTCATTAAGAAATGAGAATTTTTTTCACGTTCACTGAAGCAACAATGAACACTTATACTGAGTCCGTGCCTCCATAATTTGATATATATATGTATACAATTTTATAGCTAGACGTTACATCATTCTGTGTCACTTGAGAATTATATAATGTTGCCGACAATTTGTTATGATTCTAAACCTAACCAACAGTTTGTGATGGTAAAACAAACATATTTTATTAATGTTACATTGATCTTGCTCAACAACCAAATGTACTTACGGGAATTTATAAATTATTTACAATTTTGATATTCTTAAAATGCCTTTTGGTGTGATATTAATCTTCTTGCTTTGTACGGTTCTGGGAATTGTCAAATTAGAGTTGAATAAATTTAGCAGTACTTTTCCTTTCCTCATTGCTTCTGTTGTTCATTTGCAGGCGAGCCCATAGAGTATGACGACTTTAATATGACACAGATAGTATTATTTATAACAATAGCTGTGTGTGTCATAGTGATGTGTGTTACAGCCCTCTTCATCTATCTCAAGTAAGTTTCTATTATTTATAACAATAGCTGTGTGTGTCATAGTGATGTGTGTTACAGCCCTCTTCATCTATCTCAAGTAAGTTTCTATTATTTATAACAATAGCTGTGTGTGTCATAGTGATGTGTGTTACAGCCCTCTTCATCTATCTCAAGTAAGTTTCTATTATTTATAACAATAGCTGTGCGTGTCATAGTGATGTGTGTTACAGCCCTCTTCATCTATCTCAAGTAAGTTTCTATTATTTATAACAATAGCTGTGCGTGTCATAGTGATGTGTGTTACAGCCCTCTTCATCTATCTCAAGTAAGTTTCTATTATTTATAACAATAGCTGTGCGTGTCATAGTGATGTGTGTTACAGCCCTCTTCATCTGTCTCAAGTAAGTTTCAAGCCTGGATATAGTGTGTCTGTCATTTAACCTTTTCAGTGCCATGTCCGATTTTTGTATCAACCCATATTTCCTTGATCATTTTTTTTCAAATTTATTGATTATAATAATGTGATACATTGATGGAAAGAGCTCTAAGAGCTCTTTCCATCAATGTATCACATTATTATAATCAATAAATTTGAAAAATGATCAAGGAAATATGGGTTGATACAAAAATCGGACATGGCACTGAAATGGTTAAGATAAGATCAATTTTATTTAAAAGTCGGAGGTAATAACAATATACAAACACAAGCTCTGAAGAGCTTTTGACCAACTGTGAATGAGATCCCCAGAGGGTAAATTTAATGACACTACCCAACACAGCGGGCTAACATCACCAAATTCTCTCTTTGCAGACCGTGTAAAAGTTCAGAAGGAGCCCAATTTATTTAGTGAAATGTTTAGATAATAAGTTCAACAAACAACCTATAGTCGTTTGTTGAACTCATTATCTGAACATTTCCTATGGGATAACTACATGTGTACTCATAAATTATGCTTTAGCATGGAAAGGGTTACTTTGAGACTATAGATACTTCACAGATGATGAGGCCTAAGCACAGTGAGGTCCCCAGAGAATGAATTTAGTGATGATAGCCTGCTGTGCAGGGTAGCGTCACTAAATTCACCCTCTTGGGACACATTATTTCAAGGCTTGGTAAGTTAATTTATATTGTCACCACTTTATTGTCTCATTTAATTTTATAGAAAACAAGATTTCAGTTAATGTTATGTACCAGTAGAGTCACAATGTGTTTGCACAAAGAAATCTAAGAACTTCTTACACATCACACAATATAGTTTCTGGATGTTTTCATTTACACAAGGCCTTCGAAGTGGGTTCAAACAAAATAACATAAAAATCTGTAAAATGACTGTCATCAAGTACACGAAAAAATAGATTGACTGTTCTTATTTTCACTGTTAATAACCCTACGATAATTATATTTCACATGTCAAAACCATCAATACCAGAACACTGGAATTTATACCGATAAAAGTCCAATACCAATACCAGAGATCAATCAGAACTGGAAAAGGTCAAATCATTGAACAATATTATGATAATTATATTCAGACTGAAATATTTGAACTTACTGCACAATTAGTGATGTTTGTTGACAAATCACTGTAACAATTTTGTTTACATAACAATGGTTTCCACATGCGAAATTTGAAAAATATCAATAATTAATATAAGAACAAAGTTTATCAATCTCTCCATGTTCTTCTTAGTAGTGATGTATTTATATTTTTTGCACATACATGTATGATATACCGACTGAGTGCCTTGGGTCCCTTTTATCTATGCATTGTTGAAGTAAAATATTTCATACTAGTATGTTGAAACAGACTCCCGTCGGGATACTTTATTGTCCCCTGTAAAATTTATTTTCGGGGGACAATTGTAATCAGCTTCGTCCGTCCGTGCATCCGTCCGTCCGTCCGTCCGGAGTTATAACTCCAGTAATGATCATCCGATTTGATTGAAACTTGGTATGTAGGTGTCTGAACGAAGCACACAGGTGCTCTGCAATTCTGGGTTTGATCCGATGTTCTTTTATGGAGTTTTTTCCCTTTTTATGTTTACCCATACCATGTATGGTAAACATAGTGTCGTTGTCCGGATTGACCACTCGTCGTTCGTCCGTCCGTCCGTCTGTCCGTCTGTCCGTCCGTCTGTCCGTCCGTAGACACTTTACGTGTAATGCGATAACTCAAACATTTTCTACCTTATCAAAACCAAATTTTGTATATGGGGTTTTCAGCCCAAAATACAGATCGAGTTCGAATATGGGTTTGATCCGACTTTTTTTTACAGAGTTATGGAACTTTTTCGACTTAGAATTCACGCATTCTGCCATAACTCAAACATTTTTTATCTGATCGGAACCAAATTTGGTATGTGAGTTTCTCGGCCCAAAATACAGACCGAGTTCGAATATGGGTTTGATCCGAGTTTTTTTTACAGAGTTATGGCCCTTTTTTGACTTAGAATTCATGAATTCTGCCATAACTCAAACATTTTTTATCTGATTGTAACCAAATATGGTATATGAGGTTCTCAGACCAACATACTGATTGAGTTCGAATATGGGTTTGATCGGATGTTTTTTAATGGAGTTATGGTCCTTTGACATATAGTTCACACATACTTCGATAAAGCAACCATTTTTCATCTGATAGGAGCCAAATTTGGTATATGAGTTTCTCAACTCAAAATACAGAACGAGTTTGAATATGGGTTAGATCCAATTTGTCATACCAGAGATATGGCCCTTTTTCAACTAAGAATTATCCAATTATAACCCAAGTAACTTACAATTAATGAATACCTCAGCCTCACAGCTTCTCTGTGAGAGAGATAAAAAGACATGGTTTATTGAGAGTTATTTATAGCCCTCATATGTTCCCTCTGTATAAGAGACACAAATTAGTGAATTATTGGATAAATTGATTTAGCTATCTTATTAACCACAACTTAATGTGAATTTATTTAACTAGACCAATGGAGCTCTCTAAGTCCTTGGATGATGGGACTACATTGGATCAAACAGGGCAGAGATAGGTGATTTAACCCCTTTTACCCATTCCATGTCTTTTAACCTTTTCCATTAAATAAATAATTATATTATTTTGATATCTCACATGGCAATTTGCAACAACATGAATAGAACTGCTTATACTATGATAGTGGTGACAGGCTCTAGAGTTTAGACGTTATATTAACCCTTCTATATTGACTCATACATTCCAATAATTTGTGTTATTACTGGTTATTATGTACATTTGCCATATACTACTTCATATCATAACAGTATACTCTATAATTCAACATTAAAAGATTATGATTCTGATTATAACAATTTACTATCGCCAAGGGATGGGTTAAACATCTGCCGATCGTGATCGGCCTCTCGTTTAAACTTTTTTTTAACTTTGAAAATTTCTCACTTTTTCGGTTTCCGGATGATATCTCAAGTTTGGATCCTTTAATTGCAAATACCGTTTGTGGATCGGTCATATCAAGATACAGGTTGAGTTCGAATTTGAGTTTGATCCGATGATTTTTCCTAGAGTTATGGACTTTTTTCGACTTATGGGCTTTCGACTTTGAAAAACATTTTTTATAATTTTCTATATGAGGGTACCTTCATGGTGTAATCAACTCCTCCTACAGTTTTGATCGCAGATATTTGTAACTTCAGAGTATTGTTACCCACATATTGGAGATGTGCAACATGTATATAGATGACGGTAAAAATTATTTTTTTATGGAATTATTAACCCTTTCGACTTAGAACATTTCAACATTTTTTTTAATTTCTTTAACAAAGCACCATCGACTTGTCACGTTGTCGGGGGACACTGTGGTCGGCCGACCTTTTATTCAGCTTTGTGGCCCCTGTGTGCCTTTCACACACTTTTTGATCATATAAACATTTAGATTTAAAAGAAAAAAATCTTATCTTTGCTCAATTTAACAAACATATATATATTTTTTTTTTTTTTTAAATCGATTTTTGAAAAAACTAATGCCTTTATAACGTCCGCCATGGCACCCCAAGTCACCACACCAAATTGGGTTGAAATCGCTTCAGGGCTAAAAATCTGAGCAAACAGACAGAGCCCACTATTTTATATATATACTAATTGATATAATAGGTTCCAAATTCTGGGGTAAAGTGTTAAATTTTATTAGCCACTTAATACATTATTTTTGATGAATATATTGAAGTTCAAGTTTAAGAGCTATCTCCTTGCATCTATACTCTATGGAACACAAGGCTGTTAAAGCTGACCGAGATGGTGATTGTAAACTGATTGGTATATCTCGGCAACTTTGGTTGACCCTTTCTTTACTAAATTCTCATTGACGGGTAGTTCCTTTTGAAATGTTCAGATAATCAGTTCATGTTGTTTGTTGATCTTATTATCTGAACAATTCCCACCAATTAATAGAAATCCATCAGTGTTTGTATTATCTTTTCGTCTGTTCCCTTCAAACGAATAAATAGACCATTCCAATGTAGACTTTTATTATGGGAGAATTCATTTAGTATAGAAAGGGTTAACCCTTTGAGTGCCAGGTCCGATTTTTGTATCAACCCATATACCCTGTGCCAATGCATTCTCTTATATATGCGAGTCGACCATAGGTCGCCTCGCATATATAAGATAATGCATTGGCCTTTTTTTTTTCTTTTTTTTTCTTCTTTTTTTTTACAATTTTTTACAATTTTAATAATTTATTCTTATATTCTTTAACAGTCTTATTTTGTAGGTTTAGGGCCGATGAGATCGGCCCCTGGCACTCAAAGGGTTAATGGTGTGAGAGATTTCTAAGTGCAATGGCAGGGCTCTATTTAACTGGATTCGCATAGCAAGTTGCGATGCAATTTCCAATTTCTGCTAACCAATTTACAATGAAAAAACATGTTATATACATGCTATACAGAGTGCTGCAAAATGCTATACAAATCAGTGTACAAATTAAAATAATTAACCCTCTTTTATAATATTTCCTGTACCAAAAACTATAATAATAATGTTGTGATATGGCCAAGTGGCTAAAATGACACTAAACACCAGCTAACCTTCAGAACTCAACCATCCAATGTCAATGATATTTGGATTGGAGAATGTTTAAGAGTATGACATTCAAAGGGCCTTTAGTGGATTTGGTGACTGTCTGGCTTGATAAATTAGCCACGGTTTCTCTGATATCGATGAAATTTTGGCAGTGAATTGACATGAAGTTTATACGGTATATAAAAGACAAATTATTGATTTTGTTCAGATTTCCCATTTAATTTAATACCTAATTTATTTATAAATAGATGCAGGAAGAGGGACATGCAATCGCAGCAGTATATGGGAGATGCTGAAAATGACCTCTTTATACCTCAAGGAGGAGATTCTATTCGGGATATGATTGACCAATCACAGAGTTCGGGGAGTGGTTCAGGACTGCCATTATTGGTAAGCATAAAATGACTTGACCCATTCATGACGGGAGCTTCCTGAATTTTTGCGAAAACCCTGTCGCCTCGCATATATAAGAGAATGCATTGGCCTAACAAATTTCGTATTATTTTTTATAATTGTTAAAGAATGAAAGATAAAAATGAAAAAAAATTATAAAGAATTGTTAAAGAATGAAAGAAATAATGATAAAAAATTGTTAAAGAATGTAAGAAAAAATTATAAATAAAATTGTTAAAGAATGCAAGAACAAATTACAAAAATGATAAAATTTGTTAAAGAATGTAAGAAAACATCATAAAAAATGATAAAATTGTTAAAGAATATAAATTTCTTTTATAAAAATTGTTAAAGAATGTTAGAAAAATTTATAAAAATTTATAAATATTTGTTATGGCAATGCATTCTCTTATATATGCGAGTTCACCATAGCCAAAACTGTCCAGCCATATGAATAAACAAAAACACAATATCGTGCCGTTGCTTGGGAGATTGTGAATAACCAATAGGAATGATTCACACAATACGACCATCTAAATATAGCCAATATTGAGCGTACAGTCAACGACAACGCCACTGTGAAGTTGACAATATTTAACAATATTTCCAACCAAAAAAAATGCACTTTTAACAGCTTTCAAGCTGATATTTTCACTGGTTCGGGTATGTAATTACAAGAAATAATCTTGGTTTCCTTATTAGCTCACTTTACTTTGTAAAGTTTGAGCTATTGCCATGGCTTGGTATCCGTCGTCCGTGCGTGATGCGTCAACAATTTCCTTTAGCACGGGCTACAGTTCGTACCTTTGGTCCGATTATTATGAAATTTGTCATGGATGTTGACATTGATATGTAGATGGGAACGAGTCATTTTGGGGTCATTCGGAAAAAAAACATGGCCGCCAGTGGCCATCTTGGATTTCAAAATTCAATCCATTAGCAAAGGCTACAGGCCGTACCATTCGTCTTATTGTCATGAAATTTATCATGGATATTAATATTGACATGTAGATGGGAACGAGTAATTTTGGGGTCATTTGGCCAAAAAACATGGCCGCCGGCAGCCATCTTGGATTTTACTCTTTGCATGACTAAATCATTTAACACTGGCTACAGGTCGTACTTTTAGTCTGATCATCATAAAATTTGTCATGAATGTTAATAATGACATGTAGATGGGAACGAGCCATTTTGGGGTCATTCGGCCAAAAAACATGGCCACCAGAAGCCATCTTGGATTTTACTCTTTGTATGACTAAATCATTTAGCACGGGCTACAGGTCGTACTTTTAGTCTGATCATCATAAATTTTTTTCTGGCTGTTGAAATTGTAATGTAGATGGGAACGAGTCATTTTGGGGTCATTCGGATGAAAAACATGGCCGCCAGTGGCCATCTTTGATTTCGAAATTCAATCCATTAGCACGGGTTACAGGTCGTACTGTTCGTCTGATCATCATGAAATTTGTCATGGGTGTTAATATTGACATGTAGATGGGAACGATTAATTTTGGGGTCATTCGGCCAAAAAACATGGCCGCCAGCAGCCATCTTGGATTTTACTCTTTGTATGACTAAATCCTTTAGCACGGACTACAGGTCGTACCTTGAGTCTGATCATCATGAAATTTTTTATGGCTGTTGAAATTGTAATGTAGATGGGAACGAGTCATTTTGGGGTCATTCGGATGAAAAACATGTCCGCCAGTGGCCATCTTTGATTTCAAAATTCAATCCATTAGCACAGGCTACAGGTCGTACCTTTAGTCTGATCATCATGAAATTTGTCATGGATGTTAACAATGACATGTAGATGGGAACGAGTCATTTTGAGGCCATTCAGCCAAAAAACATGGCCGCCAGCAGCCATCTTGGATTTTACTCTTTGTATGACCAAATCATTTAGCACGGGCTACAGATCGTACCTTTAGTCTGATCATCATAAAATTTGTCATGGATGTTAACAATGACATGTAGATGGGAACCAGTCATTTTGGGGTCATTCGGCCAAAAAACATGGCCACCAGAAGCCATCTTGGATTTTACTCTTTGTAAGACTAAATCCTTTAGCACGGACTACAGGTCGTACCTTGAGCCTGATCATCATGAAATTTTTCGTGGCTGTTGAAATTGGAATGTAGATGGGAACGAGTCATTTTCGGGTCATTCGGATGAAAAACATGGCCGCCAGTGGCCATCTTTGATTTCAAAATTCATTCCATTAGCACAGGCTATAGGTCGAACTGTTCGTCTGATCATCATAAAATTTATCATGGATGTTAATATTGACATGTAGATGGGAACGATTAATATTCGGGTAATTTGGCCAAAAAACATGACCGCAGCAGCCATCTTGGATTTTACTCTTTGTATGACTAAATCCTTTAGCACGGGCTACAGGTCGTACCTTTAGTCTGATCATCGTAAAATTTGTCATGGATGTTAGCAATGACATGTAGATTGGAACGAGTCATTTTGAGGTCATTCGGCCAAAAAACATGGCCGCCAGCAGCCATCTTGGATTTTACTCTTTGTATGACTAAATCATTTAGCACGGGCTATAGGTCGTACTTTTAGTCTGATCATCATAAAATTTGTCCTGGATGTTAACAATGACATGTAGATGGGAACGAGTCATTTTGGGGTCATTCGTCCAAAAAACATGGCCACCAGCGGCCATCTTTGATTTCCAAATTCAATCCATTAGCACAGGCTACAGGTCGTACCTTTAGTCTGATCATCATAAAATTTGTCATGGATGTTTGCAATGACATGTAGATTGGAACGAGTCATTTTGAGGTCATTCGGCCAAAAAACATGGCCGCCAGCAGCCATCTTGGATTTTACTCTTTGTATGACTAAATCATTTAGCACGGGCTACAGGTCGTACTTTTAGTCTGATCATCATAAAATTTGTCCTGGATGTTAACAATGACATGTAGATGGAAACGAGTCATTTTGGGGTCATTCGTCCAAAAAACATGGCCGCCAGTGGCCATCTTTGATTTCAAAATTCAATCCATTAGCACAGGCTACAGGTCGTACCTTTAGTCTGATCATCATAAAATTTGTCCTGGATGTTTGCAATGACATGTAGATTGGAACGAGTCATTTTGAGGTCATTCGGCCAAAAAACATGGCCGCCAGCAGCCATCTTGGATTTTACTCTTTGTATGACTAAATCATTTAGCACGGGCTACAGGTCGTACTTTTAGTCTGATCATCATAAAATTTGTCCTGGATGTTAACAATGACATGTAGATGGGAACGAGTCATTTTGGGGTCATTTGTCCAAAAAACATGGCCGCCAGCAGCCATCTTGGATTTTACTCTTTGTATGACTAAATTCTTTAGCATGGGCTACAGGTCGTCTGATCGTCATAAAATTTGTCATGGATGTTAACGATGACATGTGGATGGGATACAATCATTTTGGGGTCATTCGGCCGAAGACATGGCCGCCAGCAGCCATCTTGGATTTTACTTTTCTCTTCATGTCTATAAACTAGTATTAGACATTCAACTTTCCACATTCCTAATCGCTCCATTGACTGTAATACATTAAATTATTCCCTTTCCAAGTTGAGCTACAGTGTCATTGACACTTTCATATAAGCTAATTACAGTTTAAAGGTATCATACCTAATTACAAACTGTTCAGTTAATAACTCGTTTTGCGATTTATAAGTTTGTGAGTTTGTATGATGGCGATGTTTGTAAGATTTGTAATCACCTTAGGAAACCCAATATGATTTCTTAATAAAATTATAAATGTATTAGTTTCAAGGTGCAAGAGTCAGCATATCAATCACTTCATGCTCGTTCAACATTAACTGGGCTGCTCGCTGCATCTTTGTTTTATTTCGTTTCTGTCTTTCGAGTAGATGTAGCATCCATTGTAACTTCCGGTTACTCCGGGTTTTTTTTTTTAAAAAGACCAAGAAATATTAATATGTTTTTGTTGTGATCAACGTTTTGATATAAAATGGGAACATACAAACAATTTATCGCTATATGTATATTGATTTATGACAACATGTGGCAATTAGCGATGCTTAGTAGCTCTATATTGTCCGCAGAGGTGACAATTTGTTATGAGTTGTTTGCGACCCATTTAGGATGCAAAACGTATCAGCTGAAAGGCATGCTGCCAGGTCAGAAATCATAACAGATAGTGCTGGGCGGTTTCCCGATTAATCGACAATACCCGGTTAAAATTTCAATATCATCACTAATATCGTCTAAACTAAAATAATCGTAATATCGTCGGCAATCAGTGGGTGCCAGCCAATCATAAGCGTGTACAAACAAATAATTTAACTCAAGCCTAAATCAAGTTATTTAAGTTTTTAAATCCCAGCATAACATCCATGGGTGCAATAAAAACACAGAATAGAAAACAGGGTCAGATCGGGAGGGAGGCTCCGGGAGTATTGGGCTTGAATCAAGTAAGTATGGTCCACATTTTGTGTGTTGATTGAGAATTGGAGAACACAGTTCATTCAGTACAGCGTGGTACTATGATTACGCAACCCTGAGAAACACCCGCTTTGATACAATGTTACAAAGACGTCACTCACTGTTCATGACAACATGTAGCTGTATTGTTGCATGACATAAAAATTTTAAGTGCGCACCTGCGAATCTAACTGACAACATGTGGCAAACATCAAAGCGTGCTGTCGTGCGTAAATATATTTTTCAATATTCAATCATCATATTAAACAATGTTTAGAACGACTAACTGAATTAGGTAAGGGAATATGAAAACCCAGAATACGTCCCCCTTTCGCTCACAATATTATTATCTGAAAATTTCCCACCTATGAATATTAATCATTCTGCACTTGTATTATCTGTCCGTTTTGTCTGATTTTATTACCAAAACACCCCTCCAATTGAATAAAAGAGACCATTCCAACGTATACTTTTATAACTGAGTGGGAGAATCCATTTAGTATAGAAAGGGTTAAACTTTCTGCTATTTATCTAAAACCGAATCTGGATAATTCTTCATGATACTGTCTCTCTCTAATGCATACGCCAGGTTTACTGCACTCTGAGCATGAGAAAGATATTGGCTTTGATAATGGTTGGTATTAAATATTGTGAGAAAATGTTCATATTTATTGATTGTTTAATGTAAATACTGCAAACAGGTTCACGAAGGTCCACAGACATTATACCAATAAAGAGAATGTGTGGATGTCATGTATTACCAATACACAAATCAATGTTTGTCTGCTATGTGCAGATAACTCTACTGATGTTTTAAATTATATTGAGCAAGGTATCACCCGAGGAAGGTAAATGTTAACCTTTTTTTACTAAATGCTTAATGATGAGTAGTTCCCTTAGGAAATGTTCAGATAATAAGTTCAACAAACAACTGTCCAAATATTTTTTTTTTTTAAAACTTATTAACTGAACATTTTCCTCCAATAAGTGGACTCGTTCTGCACGTTTATTATCTGTCGACTGATTCCAGATACATGTAAATACTAGACCAGTGTATACTTTTATAACTGAGTGATAGAATCAGGGTTTGCGCTGCCACTTGCCAAATTTGCCAATGGCAAAAATAATTCACATTTGGCCAAAAATGTGGCAAGTCACTTTTTAATTCCTCAGTAAAGTTGAAAATTATCGATCAATCAATTCCATTCATTTTTAGGAACCTATTACAATAGAATTATATTATAATTTGTGTTTTATATGGTTTTGGAAAAGTTAGCACCTGCATTGAGATGCAGTTAATCTTGTAACATTATTATCGAAGGGTGGAGGGATTACCAATATTTAGTGTGATGTTGGTGTTTACATAGCTAATCCTCTTCTGATGTTCCCTTCTGATGAAGCAACTCTTCTACCATTTTATTGTTCGGTGATAGGTTTATTGTTGTATGATAAACCACAATAGAGATGCATGCGAGTATAATTATTAACTAACTGCTTTCCTGTCGATATCAATGGCATTCAAACCGCGAGTGTCGAAACATAAAACCCAATCAAGGAGGTTGCAGAAAATGATACCACCATTTGGCAAATTCTAATAGAATTTGGCAAAAAAATATTTACATTTGGCAAATTATTTGGAAAAAGTAAATTTCGGTCCAGTACGCACCCTGGGTAGAATTCATTTAGTATAGAAATGATTAACCCATTCATTCATGACTGGACTCAATGTCTCAGGCTCTTTAAAAAATAAAAATTGAGTGCCTACCCACCAGTGAACCTTGAGTTATCAAAAGATTAAATTGATTATTTCAATGGGTAGGTCATGCAAATTGGTTCTGGACTTGGGGGAAGTTAACATAAACACTTTAGCAACTATCCAGCTCTGATCGTATCCTTCCGCCATCAATTCTGATTTAGTAACCACCCCCCCCCCCCCCCCCCCATCAATAATCCCCCCTCCCATGTGGTCCCCAGGGAATAAAGAATAGGACACAGTAGTCCATGCCTGAAGTAGAAGTATTCTAAAAGTGGGAGGAGTAATAAATGAATGCCGAAACCTGAATTTAGGTTTCCTCTTTATGTCACGATATGACCATATACATGTATGTTGAAACCAAACCAAAATTAGCTAACTAACTTCGGTAATGACAACTTAGCCAGAGGCTAATAAATTTTGTGTTCAATCATCTCTTATGTTCATAGTCTATTACATTGAGTGTGTCTCGAGTGAATCAGTCGGCAGAGTTTATAGCCCATCAGCTATCAAATGAAATTGATGGCAAGGCTAATTAAATTCATGATAAGGCAGGGGTAAGGCTTAAAAAAATAATAACCCTTCGTCACATTCCAATATGCGAGATTTGCACAAAGAGTGGTCTGACTCCTGTTATTACCAGGCCATATGATAAATAAAAACTTAAATAAATGCCTTGCTAGTTCATTATAATATTATATCCAGATAGACTATATACATAGTATACATGTATATACAATACATTGAGGGCTGTTATTATCTTGTGATTATGGGAATTTAAAAAATAAATAAATAAAAGGGTTTAGCCCCTCCCTACCCTAATTTTTTGCCCTCTGTTACCGGAAACAAAGGTACTATTTTATTTGTCCTGATTGCAGATTTGCGATCTGTCTTTAAATAATAGCATTATTTTGTATTCAATTCAGGTGCAAAGAACGATAGCCAAACAGATTCATTTGGTCAAAAGTATTGGTAAAGGACGCTACGGTGAAGTGTGGAAAGCAAAATGGCGAGGCGAGAATATAGCTGTAAAAATATTCTTTACAACAGAAGAGGCGAGCTGGTTCCGAGAGACCGAGCTCTATCAAACAGTCTTGCTGAGGCATGAGAATATATTGGGTGAGTTAGGCCAGAAACAGCTCTGTGACTGCTGTTTGCATCTATACAATTTTCATTAATTTGTACAACTTGTTGAAGCGATGCGATGCAATGTCAATTTTCTGTTTCTTGGGTCTGCGCTCATAGTCTCGAAACCTTGCACGTTCAGCTTTTTTTAGCTCTTGTGAGATGAAGTCATCACTCCTCGTCCATCCATCCGTCTGTCCATCCATCTGTTAACATCTTCTTCTCCAGAACCGCAAGTCAGAATCCAGTCCCTAACTCTTTTCTTTCATAGTAATTCTTAAAACGTCTTTCTTCTCAAGAACTATCAGGCCTATTTAGCCTATATGGAGGGTTCTTGGGGTGACTGGGAGTGGGATTCATATTTGTGTAATGGAGTCACCAGCAAGGGACAAAACTCTTTCCCTCCATAGTAATTCTGAAAACATGTTCTTCTCAAGAACAATCAGGTCTATTTAGCTTATATTTGGCATGGAGGGTCCTTGGGTGACTGGGATACCGATTTATTAAAATGGGATCTTCTGGTCAAGAAGGGGTGGGATTAGTGATGCGTATCATTTTTCTGCACAAGCCAGGGACATAACTCTTTCCCTCCATAGTAAACATGGCCACCAGCAGCCATCTTGGATTTTAAATGTGAATACATCAGACAACATTTATTGGAGAATTGTTTTGAAACTTTACAGCCTTGTTGATAAATCAAAAATAGGAATGCTTCTATAATCATGCTACGGACATAGATCAGATGAGATCATGAAAACTGAGTAAAATAGTCATTCTAAGCAGTTTGAAGGGGTGGGTCCCTATCCCAGAATTGAAACAAAATAAAAATTAGGGGGTGGTGGGTACCCGGAGGACAGAAAAAAAATTTGTGCCTAGTGTCTGGAATTTTTTTCCTGACCCGCCCCAGTTGGAATGGTCTATAAATCATCTGGAGGGATGTTCAGGAAATATAAGCAGACCACATACAAAGGAACAGCTGGAGAAGTGGAACAAGTGGAGAAGAATCACTATTCATTGGTTGGAAATGTTCAGATAATAAGTCTGGCTGTTGAACTTATAATCTGAACATTTCCAAAGGTAACAACTTGTCAATAAGTATTTAGTAAATAAAATATTAAGGAGATTGCGAATTTAGACAGCCCCTATTATCTATGTTTCAGGCTTTATTGCTGCTGATATCAAGGGCACTGGGTCATGGACACAGCTGTTCCTGATCACAGAGTACCACGAGTTTGGGTCGCTGTACGATTATCTCCGGGACCAGTCGACGTTCGATGTCCAGGATATATTACAACTGGCACACTCTGCGATATGTGGACTGTCTCATCTCCATACAGAAATCTTTGGCACTCAAGGTTCCTATAATCTAGCTTTTTAGCTCACCTGAGACGAAGTCTCCGGTGGAGCTATAGTCATCACTCCTCGTCCGTCATCCGTCCGTCCATCCGTCCGTCCGTCAACTTTAAAAAAAACATCTTCTCCTCTGAAACCATCATACCGAATTGGTTCATATTTGGTGTGGATGTTCCCTAGGTGACTCTCATTCAGATTTGTTCAAATGAGGTCACTCGGTCAAATAGTTGTGAAACCAGGGCCATAACTCTATTCCTCCATAGTAATTCTTACAACAACTTCTTGTCCATAACCATTGTGCCGATTTAGCTAATATTTGGTATGGAGGGTCCTTGGGTGACTGGTGTTCAGATTTGTTCAAATGAGGTCACCGGTCAATTAGTTGAGAAACCAGGGCCATAACTCATAGTAATTCTTACAATGACTTCTTCTAAAAAAATATTGGGCCGATTTAGCTTATATTTGGTACTGAGGGACCTTGGGTGACTGGGAATCAGATTTGTTCAAATTGGGTCACTGGGTCAAATAGGGGCAGAGCCAGGGACATAACTCTACAAACAAAAAAATTACATTTTTGCATTTTGATCATATTTGGTGTGGATGTTCCCTAGGTGACTGTCATTCAGATTTGTTCAAATGAGGTCACTGTCAAATAGTTGCAAAACCAGGGCCATAACTATATTCCTCCTTGGTAATTATTATAACGACTTCTTGTCTAGAACCATTATGCTGATTTAGTTTATATTTGGTATGGGGGTCATTGAATGACTGGGGTTCAGATTTGTTCAAATGGGGTCACTGGGTCAAATAGGGGTGGAGCCAGGGCCATAATTCCAAAAAAAAATAATAAAAAATTCAGGAACTCCTTGATCAATTTAACATACAAAAAACAAATATCACCCTCCCCCCACATGACCCGGAACCCACCCTGCCCCCAACCAACAGCATTCCACCCTATCTCATCTCCTAACTCACAGGATCTCTCCCACCAGCAGATTAGGTCAATTGTATTAGCTACAGACAGAGAGAGAGTTAATATAAATACACACACAGTCATCAATTGAGATGTTTATCAGGCTGACAGGTGTGATATAATGCTTAGCTAGCACTCATGCCAGTGTTTGTTATTAAAATAAAATCAAAACAAATTATTGTTCTCTAACCTGAATTTAGTGTGTCTGGCATTTGCAGAATGAGGTCCCCAGAGGGTGAATTTAGTTATGCTACCCTGCACAGCAGTCTAGCATCACCAAATACACTAGCCAGGGTCCTCATTCTGCTTAGGCCTCATCTTCTGGAAAGTATATAGACACTTAAATTGACATTTTTACTTACTTTTTCCCTTCTGTTTAGTTTCTATATCCCCTAATTTGTGAATATAAAATGCATAATTGAGGTGCCCAATGGGTGCACATCACCAACTTTAACTGGAGAACTTCAATCTAATGCTATGTCTCCCATAGCAGTTGAGGCCTACACAGAATGAGGTCCCCAGAGGGTGAATTTGGTGATGCTAGCCCGCATTGCAGGATTGTGTCATTAAATTCACACTTTGCATCTTCTGGGAAGTATATAGACACTTAAATTGACATTTTTACTTACTTTTTCCCTTCTGTTTAGTTTCTATATCCCCTAATTTGTGAATATAAAATGCATAATTGAGGTGCCCAATGGGTGCACATCACCAACTTTAACTGGAGAACTTCAATCTAATGCTATGTCTCCCATAGCAGTTGAGGCCTACACAGAATGAGGTCTCCAGAGGGTGAATTTGGTGATGCTAGCCCGCATTGCAGGATTGTGTCATTAAATTCACCCTTTGGGGACCTCATTCTGCAAATGTCAGACACTATGTTCAGGCTTGTCTGTTCGAATATTATGTTCTTAACCACCAGTATCCAGTTGAACTCATTATACCCTGATTTTGCAAAGAAAACTTGGGGGTATATTGGATTGAATTTGTCAGTCTCTATGTCAGACTGTTCTCCCATCCATCCATCTGTCATTATGTCTCTATCCGTCCATCAATTGTTTTCTTCTCCAGATACATATTAAAGACCAAATGGATTTATATAGTTAGGTGTGGATGTCCCCCAGGTGACTCACATTCAGATTTGTTCAAATGAGTTCATCAGGCCAAATAGGTGAGAAGTCAGGGCCATAACTCTTTCCTTCCATAGTAATTCTTAAAACAATTTCTTCTCAAGAACCATCTCGACTATTTAGCTTATGTTTGGTATGGAGGGTCCTTCGGTGACTGGGGTTTAGATTTTTTTCAGATTTGGGGTCATTTTAGGAAAATCAGTTCAGTTCAACTCTTAAAATCTAATGTCTGAAATTACCAAATGAATGGATCTCATAGATGGGGATTCACGTTTGTTCAAATAGGGGCGGAGATAAGAGATTTAATTATCAACACGCCACCCTACCTGTGCTCCGGCGGAGCTATAGTCATCACTCCTCGGCCGTTTATCGTCTGTCCGTCCATCTGTCCGACAACAATTATTTGAACATCTTCTCATCTGGAACCATAAGACCAAATGGGTTCATATTTGGTGTGGATGTTCCCTAGGTGATTCTCATTCAGATTTGTTCAAATGCGGTCACTGGGTCAAATAGTTGCGAAGCCAGGGCCATAACTCTTTCCCACCATAGTAATTCTTTTAAACATCTTCTTCAGAACAATAAGACCGAATGGTTTCATATTTGGTGTGGATGTTCCCTAGGTGACTCACATTCATATTTTTTCAAATGAGTTCACTTGAAATAGTTGCGAAGCCAGGGCCATAACTCTTTCCCTCGATAGTATTCTTAAAGTGACTTCTTCTCAAATACCATCAGGCTATATGGGTTCATATTTGGTATGAAGGATCCTTGGGTGACTGGGGTTCAGATTTGTTCAAATCAGGTCACTGGGTCAAATGTGGGCGGGGCCAGGGACATAACTCCAAATTTTTTTTTTAGATTTAACTCTTTAGATATCTACTTCTTTTAAAGTGATTATGAAAAGTTCTGACTGTTGTGGTCTCCAGCGTCCCAGTCTTATCAGTCTTTGCAGTCTGGTGAGCGACCCCACAGTCATTGACTGTCTTGTTAATAATGAAATTTATTTAAAGGGGTATTGTACACTAAATCCGACCATTTTTGGGACCATCTACATTTATACTCAACAGAATATATGCAACAAATGAATGAATTTGAGCCATGGATGAGAGCAATATACACTCATTTACCATTTGAGCAATACAAACAACATGGTAATTATAATGAAAATGAATTTATGACTCCAGTCATAAATTCATTTTCATTATAATTACCATGTTGTCGGCATCGCTCATAGAGTAAATGATTGTATTTTGCAACATCCATGGCTCAAATTCATTAATTTGTTGCATATATTCTGTTAAGTATAAAAGGAGATGATCCCATAAATGGCCGGATTTAGTGTACAGTATCCCTTTAAACTTCAGTGATTACAAAGTCAAAAGAAATTTCTAATTTGGCCTAGATTTCCAACATGGATGACCAAAGGTTGAAATTATTTCATCAAAAGTAGGGCTATGATTAGTTTTTTCTAAAAGTGAGGAAACATTGGGAAACAGTGACATATTCCAAATTTGGAAATTCATTTTAAGGATGGAGATACATGGATATTCACAGGTCGACATTTCCCTACCCTATTAACCCTTTCAGTGCCAGGTCCGATTTTTGTATCAACCCATATACCCTGTGCCAATGCATTCTCTTATATATGCGATTCGACCATAGGTCGCCTCGCATATATAAGAGAATGCATTGGCCTAAAAAAAATTCATCATTTGTTATTATTGTTTCCAATTTTTTACAATTTTTTCTTATATTCTTTAACAGACTTATTTTGTAGGTTTAGTGCCAGGGAATCTTACATTTTTCATGGGCATCAAAATTATTACTATGAATACTTGGTGATAGTTTTGAGTTATAACATGCCCCTAAGGTTTTATCCAGTTTGTTTTTAAATTCGCTATAGCATGCTTAAGCATACCCAACAAAAATTCAACCCAAAAAAAAATTAAAATATTTTTTTATTTTTTTAGGGCCGATTTTACAGACCGCAAATTAGGGCTGATGAGATCGGCCCCTGGCACTGAAAGGGTTAACCCTTCCATTACTATAGGCTCTAGTTTAAAGCTACCTGAAATTTTCGAAAACCCTGTGTCGATGTGTTCTCTTATATAAGCAAGTCTTCCATAGAGAGCCTCGCATATATAAGAGAATACATTGGCCTAACAATATTTACCTTGACCTTGTAAGCCAGTGCATTCTCTTACATATGCAAGGCTCCCACGGAAGACTCGCATATATAAGAGAATGCTCCAGCACAGGATCTTTAATGCTGCAACAGCACAGCTCTCGTCAAGAAAGGGTTAACACTCTAGCTATGTTAGTGAAAAGTTATGTTCTAATTGCCTACCAGTATCATGCAATCACCCATGTCCACGTCAACTTTCCACTCCAACCATTGATCTTTGAGATGGAAACATATTTTTTACTCATGTTGGGAAAAGGCTCATTGAGGAAATCTGCGTAATTGGGGTAAATTTATCATCATGAAAATTAGAGGAGGTTATCTGGATATGAAGTTATTTCTATAGGGCTGTGATATTGACCATATTTGATATTTTGAATTAATACTAACACCGAATACTAATATCATGTATCTGGAAGCTAAAATCAGTTTCAACTGCTATACTCACCTCATTATTTTCTAAGCATTTACCATGGATATATGGGAATTTATGGTGTGAAAATTTGACATTTCAATTTGGCCTGGTAATCTTTCTGTGTGTGAGATTGTGATGAAGAATTGGTGGACACGTGATACCTGTCAATTGGAAAATGAGGTCCCCAGAGGGAGAATTTAGTGATGCTATCCCACTTAGCGGGCTGGCACCACTAAAATCACCCTCTGGGGACCTCATTCTGTTTAGGCCTCATCTTTTCTGGAAAGTTTCTTTATCTTTATCATAGATTCTTTTTCTTTTTTTAGTTTAGTTTCTCTTTTTCCCCAAATTGACAGACGACACGTTGCATAATCGAGGTTCCAAATGGGTGTACATCACAATAGTCACAATTTGGGAACTTCAATCTGATTCTTTGTCTCCCATAGCAGATGAGGCCATGCAGAATGAGGTCCTAAGAGGGTGAATTTGGTGATGCTAGCCTGCTGTGTGGCATACCGTCACTGAATTTACCCTCTGGGGACCTCATTCTGCAAATGACAGGCACACTAAACTCAGGTTTGACTGTGATGAAGAATTACTGGACACATGATGCCTCATTTCCCGTTTTTATACGCCTGTTTCAAAAAACGGTCAAAAATATGTAAATGTGTTGTCCGTCCATCGTCCGTCCACTTTGGTTTCCGGATGATAACTTTAGATTGAATCGAGTGAACTAAACCAAATTTGGTATGTTAGTTTACCACACCAAAATACAGATCAAGTTCGAATATGGGTTTCGTCCGCATGATTTTGACTGAGTTATGTCCCTTTTTCGACTTAGATTTGACCTGATATGCGGTTTCCAGTTCTGATTGATAAAAAAAATTTGGTATGTGAATTTTTCAGTCAAAATACCACACAAGTTATGTGTTTTATTTTTGTTATTATTTCGTCTTAAGTCAAAGGTTTCAAACAAATGAATTAAACCTTGCCCCACTCTACTCCAGAAACGGGCGTATTATGCCACGCCCCGATGGCGTGCTCTTGTTGACATACATTATTGATACTCTGCAGGCAAACCAGCCATTGCTCACAGAGATGTTAAAAGTAAAAATATTCTGGTGAAGAAAAATGGCTCATGCTGCATAGCTGACTTAGGACTTGCTGTGCGATATATCAGGTAAATATTGAATTATTGCTATAGATACAGTAATGCTCTAAGTAATCGACTTCTTAACCACAGCAGAATTATGGGTAACTTTTCAGGATTTAGTCGGAAATATGGCTTGTTGCCATTCATAGGAAAGCTCTCGGGGAGAGCTTTCCGATGAATGGCAACAAGCCATATTTCCGACTAAATCCTGAAAAGTTACCCATAATTCTACTGTGGTTAAGAAGTCAATTACTTAGAGCATTACTGTATTCTAGGCTCTAAAAGTACACAGTTGATTGAGCTGATAATTGTGGTGGAGGAATTTTGTTATAATGAGCCTGTCCAGTCCAAAATGGTCTTGGGGGGGGGGGGAATTAACATTATGACCCAGGAATTCACTGAGACTGCTGTGGCATTATTCTATTAAAGTTAAATATAGAAATATAGAGTGGCATTAGTCATGGCAGCAGATGGCTTGGGTTAGAGATTACCGCACTAAGCATATGACGCCACCCTGTTAACTAGCAGGAATTTGCCTTTTCAGACTTGCTACAATGCATAACAAATGCAACAACCACAGCAATGTGGTTCAATTTTGCACATAATATTATTCTGAAATTTGCCTTGGCTAAAAAACAGCTGACGACATTTATTTTTGCCTCAGCTCAGCCAATAGCCGATTCTAATTAACAGGGCTGTTGAGGTTAGGAGCCAGATCTTTCAGGCGATTGATAATCAATAGCCTAAAACAATACAGTGCACCCAAGCCTTGAAATAGTGTATCTGTCATTTGCAGAATGAGGTCCCCAGAGGGTGAATTTAGTGATGCTACCCGGCACAGGTGGCCAGATTCACTAAATTCACCCTCTGATGACCTCATTCTGCTTAGGCCTCATCTTCTGGGCAGTATCTATAGTCTCAAATTAACATTGTTATTAGATACTTTTTCCATTCTGTCCAGTTTCTATATCCCCCAATTTGCAGAAGATAAAATGCATTATCGAAGTGACTAATGGTTGAACATAACCACTTCAACTGGGGAACTTAATCTGATCCTTGGTCTCCATAGCAGTTGAAGCCTCAGCAGAATGAGGTTCCCAGAGGGTGAATTTGGTGATGCCAGCGAATTGTGCAGGGTAGCGTCACTAAATCCAACCTCTGGGAACCTCATTATGCAAATGACAGACACACTAGTTCAAGGCTTGAGTGCACCAGGAACCAGCCAAGAGGACGACTCCTCCCTCAAATGTGCCAGTTCTCCCTATTTTGTCCTAGGGAGAAGTGACTCCTCTCTCATACATCAGTATGCATATGTCCCAACAGCACATTTACAGTACATTTACTGATTATAATGGTGTTGTTAATCACTACAACTTTTTGTATCATAGAGCAGTGATGTTCGGGGGGAGGGGGAGGGGCGTAAATTATCAGTCAATGTTACTTCTCTCTCATAACAGTCCACTTCTCCCTAATAACCAAACAGGTAGAAGTGAATTCTCCCGATTTGAAACATCTTGTCTGGTCCCTATAATACGGCTTTATAATCACCCTAAAATAAGTAAGTTTACATAACACAGCGCAATTCTATTGATTAATCACACACAAATGATATAAACGCTCTTTATTATTTCCATATCAGGAAAACAGTAACAAATAACGCTCTTTTTGTTTACCATATCCGGATATAAACAAAAGCCAGGTTCTGTAATGTTTTTTGCTTTTGTTTACATATAAAAGGAAAAACATTTGACAATAACATACTGTTTATGCCATATTTCTGATTGGTATAAGAACAAAGTCTCTATATTTTTAATACTATTCTTTCTGTTTATGGCGGTTTTTGACGGAGCTGAATATTTTAACAGCATACCCACTGCCAATGCCGCCCGTATCTTTAAAAGACTGACACAAAGAAAAGCTTTAGTTCCGCGTATTAAACCCCATGTCATGACACGACTTGGAGGAACCATTGACATGCCCTAATTGTAATGAATAGACACTGGTTTCAATATTGCCATGAGGCTGCCAGTTCCTATTGCAGTAGATGAGGAATGTGATTTTTGGAAAGTTGACTCTTCCCATTCAATAGGCGTTCATTCACTCAAGCATGTAGACACTCGCCATCAAGCCTGAGTTTAGTGTGCCTGTCATTTGCAGAATGATGTCCCCAGAGGATTAATATAGTGACACTATCCTGCATAGCGAGCTAGCATCACTAAATTCACCCTCTGGGGACCTTATTCTGCTTAGGCCTAATCTTCTCTGGAAATTTTGTTTATTATCAAATTTCTATAGAAACTTCTTCACATAGATTCTATTTTTTTAAGTTTGGTTTCTCTATATTCCCAAATTGGCAGGTTCCCAATGGGTGTGTACATCACAATATTCACCATTTGTGAACTTCAATATGAGTCTATGTCTCCGACCCAGATCGTGAATTTGGTGATGCTAGCCTGCTATGGGGACAGGGGTGGCGCCAGGATTTCCCCGACGGAGGGGCTATGGTCCGCGACAGGGGGGCTAGACCGGTGACCGAAGATCATCGGCGGCTGCCGAAGGCAGCCCCGGGGTGTCCCCTCTCACACGGGGGGTTTGGGGCCTCCCCCACGAAAATTTTGAAAATACATAGCCTGAGATCGATTCTGGAGTGTTCTGGTGTCAACATACACACTGTTCTAGGGGATCATAATTGTCACTTTTACTTGAGTATTTGGAAAAAAAAAATCAGCATATACAATAGTAATGACAATATGGAATTGATCTTAAGTTAACTCACCGTAAATCTTTCGCCACAGGTAGGGAACGGGAAAGGGAAGATTCGGCAGTGTGAGTCTGTGTGGAATTTGTAATACATGTAACACGACACACACGAGGATGGTGACGGCATCTATGACACCCTAACCCTATAGTTCCATGCACGAATTTAATAAGTATACGATATGACTCACGGTAGTCTCACGAGTGACTCGTGTCGAGTCTGTCGGACTAAAAATAGAACTCTGGTAATGTGATTCATTAACTCTGCACGCCCACGTCGATTTGTTAATCACCAGTGCACGTGTTTCGAGTCGCGGATTTTCCAATGTTTATCGTCTTTGCATAATTTTATCTCCCCGACGAATTTGGCAGATATCCCCGACGGGGGGGGGGGGCTGACCATCCCCGACGGGGGGGGCTGTAGCCCCCCCTGACCCCCCTTGGTGCCACCCCTGTATGGGGACCTCATTCTGCAAATGACAGGCACACTAAACTCAGGCTTGCTTGCCATATTATTAACATTTGAAATTTAAGTACTTTTGAAATTTGTGTAATCCCTGTATGCCTTTTTGTTTTCAGTGATACAAATGAAATCGACATTGCACCAAATACGAGGCAGGGGACCAAGAGATATATGGCCCCAGAAGTAGTAGACGAGTCAATAAACAAGCATCATTTTGATGCTTATAAACAGTCAGATATCTATTCCTTTGGTTTGGTGCTATGGGAAATTGGGCGGGTATATAATGTCAAAGGTGAGTACAAAGATCACTAATAAGCATTCACATATATTGTCAGCTATTAAAGTGTACCAAACACTGTACCTTCTATTATTTTCTCAATACATGCTTCCATCTACGCCCGTGCCCAGGGGAGGATGGGAGGGAGAGAAATATCGAAACAACACGTTACAGCTAATACAGAAGCTCTGTTAACATAGCATTGCCATAAATTGTAGACACAAAAATGTATGATTTGGGGGGGGGGGGGGGGGGGGGGGGGGGCACAGCACACATGTTTCTGTGCCGAGAAAGTCCTTTAATTTTTAGAATGTTTGTTTGCTGAGTACTCAGACATAACTAATACAACTAACACCATTTCCACCTTATAACACGGGCCCCGTTCCTCATTTCAGGCCACCATTCGACCCGCTCAGTAACTACATAAACATCCAACTTCAAGGGACACCGAGGGCACCCCCACATCCCCTATTACAGCTCGTGGGCTCTACCCCATATAACATTCAATTCAAATTTTGCAGCGTTTGGTCATGACAATTTTCTATGTTCAGATATCCTCAAATCAACAAATCGTGTGGTGAAGGAAATGATCACTCGATCTTTTCGACCATCCAGGGCGCTTCGTGCCCAACTACTCTCTTTATTATTATTAAAGATCACTGCAATTATTCATTCATTTTTCAGGAGTCCTGATTCTGTATTCGGATACCTTACTCGTAAAACTCAGAAATAGTTTAAAGATGCATAATCAAAATTATCGAAACCAAATTACTATTTATTTGGCTTCGGGGGTAAAACATATTTTATTCGAATCGAGGAACCCACCCATCAAAGCTCAGAGTGATCAGATATTGATTTTTGAATTTCTCGAGATGTGTACTTATTTGTGGCCTGGAAAAAAGTCGTCAAAACAGACGGTCTCGGACAAAATTGAATATGAAGATGGATAACCCTAAAATCAAGTGGTAATACGGCCTAATTTTGTGATACTCAAGTGATAATACGGCCTTATTTTGTTGAACAAAATGTTGATAAATAACACGTTTTGGGAAATTTTGTACCATAGTTGACTGTGGTTAGCATTAATAACTGAAGCATATTGTGAAGAAATGGTGTTGTTGTAACTTAATATGGGGACCGTCTGAACGGATTGGGTACCTTTAATTAATTTTACAACACCGGCATATATATGCAATAATACACCTGAGAACATACCTCCATTTCGTCTAAATTGTGGAAATTATGACAAATGTTATTCAAAATGAAAAACAGTGTTATAATAATGAAAGAATTTCAAACATCATTTCACAAATCCATATTTTAGTACATTTTGATTTGACAATAAACAGTTAATTATCCCTTCGATATATGCGATGCTTCCTATGGGAGATTCGCATATATAAGAGAATGCATTGGCACAGGGTCTTTAATGCTGTACCGGTGCAGTTCCCGTCATGAAAGGGATAACACTATTTATCCCACAGGGTTAGAGTGAAAGACAACAACTGGAATGCGTTAATAGCTACCTGTTTAGAAAAACATAATTATTTACAGGAAGCCGATACAATAATTGTAGTAGTAACAAATACAAACATGTGGGTGACAATTTTTTGAGGCACAATAACCGCATATATAGATGTAGGCCAAAAGGTGGCAGACATCAATCGAATGTGTATTCCCAAAACAAACAAAAACCCAAAAAAACAAAACGGGGAGGGAGGGTTTTCAAAAATAAGCGACCATCTTCGCCAAACAATTTATTGGAAAGAAAGCTAACACAACCACTTCACGCATCCCTTCCGGCAAAAAATATAATTCCCACGATTCTGCTCTGCGAATTATTCCCATTCGCTAACTAAATAGCATTACTACCAAAATACTTGTACTTTATAATTATGTTTTAATTTCGTCTAAGTACTTCGCAACATCAGTGTATAGCTTACTTATCTGAAATGTCATGCGTTATGGTGTAGTGATCTATGCCAGTGAAAGATCTCGCTACCAAACATGTTTTCGTTTGTACACAATTTTTGTTTAAATTCACGCATCTGGTTAACCATTTGGGATAAAATACATCGCTCTTATACGACTATGTTTTAATATTGAAAGTATGCGCAGATATAAATATTAGGGTGAACAAATAATTTTAATTAGAAAATATCTGCTAATAATTTGTTGATTGTCAGCTGTGGAAAGGTCTATTGATTAACTTCATGTGTGTGTCGTCAACTCTATCTGCTTTACCTTCTCTCAGGGATCGTTGAAGAGCCTCAGGTGCCATATTACGACTGTGTTCCTAGTGATCCAAGCTTCGAAGAGATGCGCAAAGTTATATGCATAGAAAGAATGAGACCAGAAATCCCCAACAGGTGGCACACTGATGAGGTAAGGATCTATCTATTATGTCTCGAACCCTGACCCCCGAAGGTGATTCAGGTATAAAGTCGAGGGCTCCGTCTGTCCATCCATCCATATGTACGATCACTCTGTAACAAAAAACAACAACAAAAAATTACCGGACTCCTGTGGGTGTTTATTGTTGAATTTGGTTGTGCTTTGGCATGGCGATAGCACAGCTTTGGAGAAAGGTTACTCACATTATGGGTTTCGTCCATTCATATTTACCAGAGTTACGGCCCTTGTTTGACTTGGAAATTTGTTAATTTTGTCTCTGTACGAACATTTCAGCTTGTAACTTGGCATGGATCGAAAAATTGGTGTGCTTTGGTATGTTGATAGCACAGCTCGGGGGAAGGACACCCACTTACTATGGGGTTTGTCCATTCATTGTTACCAGAGTTGCGGCCCTTGTTCTATTTGCATTGAGTTTTCACTCTGTACAGACATTTTTCGTTGTAACTCCAGTAGCAATGGTCAGATTTGAATCTAATTTGGAACGCTATTAGACCAGGATTGATGGAAGGATACTAACAAATTTTTTCCATGTCTTTTTGTCAGAGTTATTGCCCTTGTTGGAAATAGCAAGATTCTCCATCTTTGCCTCACATTTAGCATTGTTACTCAAACCAAAAGTTGGATTCGAATATCTTTGGGATAGTGATCGGTCAATATGAGGGAACTGATACAATTGGTTTTATCCATTGATTTCCTCAGAGTGATTGACCTTCTTGGATATAGAAATTGACAAAATTTTCTATCCACACAAATATTTAGTTTTGCCCACTTTCTAAATTGAGCGTCGGGGGCATAAGCCACGCGTTACATTTGTACAGAGTAACATTCTAATTATACACCCTGAAGCAGAGTTGTTGAAAAGACATACACTGGGACAGCTTGTCTGTCCATCTTTCTTCCTTCCGTGGATGCAACTGGATCTTCAATTCAGGCTACATCTCCTCCTTGTCAACTTTTCTGGTCGAGTTGATAAATGGCTGTGTGCGTCAGACTGTGCCGCAATGTAATCACGTTAACTTAACAGTATTGACCAAATTTGTTTCTACTCTTGAATCAGCTAAATCCAACCAGGTCTGCCAAATTATAGTTCTTGAGTTATCCATCTTAGATGGTTTTCCATGTGTCACATACATGTTATTTGATTTGACTAAATTGAGTTTGTGGGATCTTAGCCCATTCTATACTAAATATATTTTCCCCACTCAATTATAAAAGTATACATTGGAATGGTCTATTATTGATCTGGAGGGGTTTTCAGGAAAAATAAGCAGACGACAGATAATAACACAGAAGGTACAGAAGGAGTGCTATTTATTGGAGGGAAATGTTCAGGTAATAAGTTTGTTTGTTTAGGCCAAAAAAAAAAGGGTTTTGTTTCACGGGCACCGGCGCGTCGACTTTTAACTCCCGCGTCGGTGCTTTTTATTGGTATTTTGACCCCAGAAAATATCAAATAGACCTAATTCCACCAAATACCACGAAAATAGGTAACAGCAAATACAACTCACAATTTTACATCAAGTAAGCTTTAATATTCTGTCTTGTTTATTACCTATGTAAAGGTGTCATACAACTGGATTCAGAGTGTAAGTATTCCACAAACAAATCCGGGGAAATTGTCAGAAAAGGAGAGTTTATTTATATGCAAAAAAGTATTCAATTGGTTGTTTAAAAAGTTGGAATAAATTTTCTGGATGAAATGGTACATGACAAAACACGACATAGCACTCAATTTCATACATTTGAGCTGGGCCATGTACCAGAATACTAACCTAAAGCACGCTCTACCTGTATGGAACTCTAAAATAATTCTATATTTGCAAATTTGGTATTGAAAACATCAAATGACTTTAAGTTTACAATAAATGTTCCGGTTCTGATTCTCAAAGTTAGTTTTTTTTGTTTCACCGGAAATGAAAACGAACTGAATTCGAAACGTTTCCTGGGGGGTGAGGTGATAATCAGGTCGGGCACACATCCAAAACGGTCTACGTAGCTCGTTTTGTCTACTGTAGCCCGATTGAGCTACGTTTTTAATGTGATTTACACGCCTCCTGCGATTATCGCCATACCACGAACAAAGCGCATTTCAAATTTTCATTCATTAGTTGTGTGCCACTATCACGTCTACAAAGAAGCAAAAAACTCAACGACTCACCACGGCTTTAATACCTTTTGAGCGATTCAAAATCAATTTGTTTTGGTCAATTTACCATGAAAAACAATAAGAAATGATCATCAAAATCTCTTGATCGAAATGTAAATCTTCATCAAATCTGAGGTAGTTCAGGTCGCAATTGTGTTCGCAAATATCCGTGTGCAGGCGATAATCTGATTGGTTGCATTTAGCCGGGGATTAATGGTACGTTCTTAATGGGATTTCAGTGTAACATCTATCTGTTGGAATGTAAGGAACGACAAATGGACAACCATATTTGTATAACTGTAATGTTACACGAGGTGCTTCCAAATTTCCAAGAAAAATTGTGAATCGTGTTTCCGTAGTTGCCTTCTCTGAATGGCGGTCGCCAAACATTTAACAAATAGTCGTCTCCGAGTGAAGCTGTTCGCTTTATCCAATCAGGTAAGCCACATAAACCGGACGTTCTTGACCTTCAAAAATAAATATCCTGCAAAAACAAATGGATTGTTCCCAACTTTTTATGGCAAAATCTGATATTTTCGGGAAAGTCACTACCAAACGCTAACAGGTCTTAATTAAAACATCGTTAATTGCGCCTAAGGCTAAGCCGTGGTGAGTCGTTGAGTTTTTTGCTTCTTTGTAGACACAATAGTCGTACACAACTAATAAACGAAAATTCAAAATGCGCTTTTCTCGTGGTATGACGATAATCGATGGAGGTGTGTAAATCACATTCAAATCGTAGCTCAATCGGGCTACAGTAGACAAAACGAGCTACGTAGACCATTTTGGATGTGTGCCCGACCTGATAATTGGTTATTGGGTTTTGGCTTTTGAGACAAATATTAAATTGTATTGTGCAACAAAGATGCACTTTTGCATAGAAAATGTATTAAATAGGAAGAAATAATTTGCTGGGGAACAAACTGCATCTGTGCTGCACAATTTGACAAAGCCAGCAATTCATAAAACCTTTCTTAATTACCCCCAACACTGGCAACAGTTAGTTTTGTAAGTTTTCCAGTATGAGGTATATGGCTTGTGGAAAATAAAAAATAAAACCCTCCCTCCCCCCTCATCGTTTTGAAAAAAAAATTGCCCGTGAAACAAAATTCTTCTTTTTTTTTGGCCTTAGCTTATTATCTCAACATTTCGTAAAGGGATAACTACTCACCAATGAGTATATAGTATAGAAAGGGTTCAGCTCATTTATCCACAGTAACTTTTTTGAGACTAACATGAACAAGTGTTTCGGTATGAAATAGCATTTTTGTGATGAATTACATATCTCTGATATATAATGTTGTATATTTTCAGCATATGAAACAATTATCCAAAATAATGTCTGAATGTTGGAGTCACAATCCAGCAGCCAGGCTGACAGCTCTCAGAGTGAAGAAGACTATTGGAAAAATTATCGAGAACTTTGAGTCAAAAGACCAAAAGAGATCATAGTAGTCACGTTCACATATGTATATAGTTTATTTTAGTACACATTCAAAGACTGCACATCTATTGCTGAGTCCAAAATATAAAAACATACTTGTTTCCGATTTGCCTACCTAACTGGGATTGCCGAATTGCAAGCATGCTGGCAGCTGTCGGCGAACAATTCAGAAATACAGCTGTGTAACACACATATTTAGGCAGCTAGCATGTTTATATGCAAATTTGAACCAAATCAGTAATTTTATTAATGTCTTTCATTATTATGTCGCCACTGTCTCAGCTATATGTAAGGGTTAGAACACAAGAATTGTTCTTTACCAGAATCAATTGAGTCGAAGACGAGATTTATTCCGGTAAAGAACTATTCGCGTGCTCTGACCAACTTAGAGCACAATTGATCCCACATAATGCAATCAACTGGAAATGTGCCATTGAGTGTGTTTTGACCACTACGCACAATCCGAGCGCTGGCAGCGATTGGACACAATAGCCGGTTAGCCACGCCTACATGCACTGATTGCCGTTGAATGTGAATAGATATGTCCGAAACAACACTGTTCCCACTTTAAAGCACCCGTGCGATATGTCTGTTATGAGTTGCGTGTGCCTAACAATGGGATAATCACTGAACTATTCCTTTGCCAGCCTTGGGAATTGGTGTGCTTTATAAAAAATTCGGGAACGATTGTAACAATGGGATTGTGCTCTAAGGTTACTGAAATCATGATAACATTGATTAATTGGATTCTTTATTACAATATTTGGGTCCTAGATGGCTTAGTTGCAGACAGATGTTAGATGATAAAAGACATTGAATTTTGCCATATATGGTGGTAGAGTTGAAACAAGGAAATCCTCTATTTGTCTATAAATAAACTCAATATAAAAAAAAGAAGCTTTACCTGCCTGTCTGGATTTTTCTGACCAACAAATCGGAGACAAATAAGTTTTTTTATTTGGGCTGATACTTCTATAAACAGAAGTGTGCTTTTAATTTCAAGATCTGATTTTAGATGTGAGTTTGACCAGACATATGGGGGTCCCCTGGTAGTTCAGTCTGTAAGGTGCATAGCACATTGTGCGCTGTAATCCATCCATCAATGGTGAAGCTGGTTCAAATTCCAATAAGTGCAGGTTTGTGATCCTTGCAGAGGGAGGTAAATCTAACCAGGGGCCCGTGGTTTCTTTGTGCAGTGGAGTAATTTCCACCATAACTAAAACTTGATGATGTGACCTAGTAGTTGTAATGATGATAAAACCCAATAAGGGAAAGCAAACTGACCACATATGTGGTAAGAATACCTTACATGGGGGGGGGGGATGTTGCGTTGCTTACATTTTACTGTTTACATGCATGTGATGCACTATTATCAGGCCTCAAAATATGGTGCTAGACATTTGCAGAATTGGTCCCCAGTGGGTGAATTTAGTGATGCTACACTGCAAAGTGGGCTAGCACAACTAAATTCACCCTCTGGGGACATGCTTAGGCCCCATCTATATTATCAAATTAACAACTGTTTCTTTTACTTGTACAGTTTAGTTTCTCTATATCCCTGAATTGGCAGACAACACATTGCATAATCGAGGTGCCCAATGGGTGCACATCACCATCTTAACCATCAGGGAACTTAAATCTGTGTCTTGGGCTCCCACAGCAGATGAAGCCATGCAGAATGAAGTCCCCATATGATGAATTTGGTGATGCTAGCCCGCTGTGTGTGGTAGCGTCACTAGATTCACCCTCTGGGGACCTCATTCTGCAAAAGTCCAGCACATGATTATTGTGCATAACTTCCGATTATAACTTCCAGACTGTAACCAAATCTGTCACATTCTACGTTCTGAGACAGTTCGATTACAAGATTTTATCGTCACATATAGAAGGAAAGTCTCCATTGCGATTGGGCTAAGCCTCGATCTTGGCACAGATAGCCTTTACTTTCTCAGGCCTGTGCACATGGTCCCGTGCTTGTAGCTTTTTTATTCACATTCAATCTCTCGGTAGATTGATTAAAACATACGAAATAATTTCAGTAAGTTTTTATGTGTACACATAGTGTCGACTTCCGGATTGACCACTCGTCGTCCGTCTGTCCGCTATCTGTCCATAGACAATTTAATCATGCTGCGATAACTCAAATATTTTTTATGTGATCGGAACCTAATTTGGGTATGTGAGTTTCTCAGACAAAATACAGATCAATTTCGAATATGGGTTTGATCCAATTTTTTAAAAGAGTTTTTGCCCTTTTTCGAAGAAAAATTTTTTTTTTAAAGAAGATTTGGGGCCTGAGATATGCGAAATTGACTTTGCATGGCCTTATATAGTACATGACCCTATATAGTACATGGCCCTATATAGTACATGGCCCTATAATAGTACATGACCCTATATAGTACATTACCCTATATAGTACATGGCCCTATATAGTACATGGCCCTATAATAGTACTCCATGCTGTAAAATATTAGTTTTAAATCTCATGAATGAACAAATTTGCAGTAAAAATGGAGAACTGAGCTACAGCTTTTAAATATTGTGAAGTTTATGACTATTGCGATGGGAAAAATTGTAAACTTGTATAAATGTGTATGATAGAAGTTATAGAGAGATAGACTATTAGGTTGTATGTAAATGTAAGATAATTCTGTTGAATCTAAATATATGAGAGTAGTGTGTGTGCACTGTGTGGAGTATTGTTATTTATATACAATGGTGCCAGTACGTGATCATTGCTATCATTCATTTACATTTACAAGTTACCTTGTCTTTGTATAGTGTTTTTAACTCAGGACTTTTACTTTTAGACTAATACTGGCCCCATACTTGTTGTATCCTAAGATGTATATTTCATTTAATATGTGATTTGTATTTAGTTCTAGTTGAAGAAGATCGGCAATTTTTACGACAAATCTCTGGAAATTTTTGTCAAAACTAACATGATAGTTTAAAAAACAGTTGCCATGGCAACCAAGCAGTTTTGTGTGATGTCCATCCAATATTTTTTAAAGCATTTGACCTACTTATTGGAATGACCATTTCTCCACATGACAATCCTATGGGGGTCAATGGTGGGGCCAGTATTACCTACCATTTTGTTCACTTTCTGATAATCAAATCTGGTGTTATATTCTTTTGTTCAATCTGACTTTGACTATTCATTGTCATCTCTCAGTTCCTTGTTAATTGGAGACTCATGAAATAAATTGCCGAAAAAATGCCACCCAACCTGAATATTGTGTATCAAAATCTCACCTAAAATGTATTTGTTATTTCATCTCATGTTGTTATTATTGTACTGAAAAAAATATTACTTGTCAGTGGCCGCAATTGTATATTTTACAAAGCCATGATAAATTTGTTAATTCATATCTTATGAGAGTGCTGAATTTTGCCATATTCTTGTAAATGAAACATTGTATAAATCATTAATTGTGTATACATGTATTTGTTAGGCTGTTTAACCTAGGACCCTCCGAATATTCAGAATATAAAACGATATTTGATTTGACTACAGTATTCAATTCATATCTGATTTAACAATTTATGCTAAATACCTGTCTAATATCTACATTTCAATGCTAATTTCATCTAGGGTAAACTGGAAATCGACACGTGATCGAGAGAAAGGCGTGTTCTGCTAACCAGGGTCCGCGCTGGCCAGAAATTTGTTTTCGCCAAATATTTTGCCAAATGAAAATAATTTTTGCCAAATGTTGTTAGAAGTTGCCAAATTCTATCAGTTCTACAACATTGTGCCTTTTATTTTGACTATTTCGACAATCGCTGCTTGAGCGGCCATTGATATCGATTTTAAAGCAGTTAATTACTGATAATTCTCGCATCTATACTTGGGGTTTATCACAAACCAACAACATAACAATGGAATTGTGGAAGGGTTTCTTCACCAGAAAGGCACGTCGAAACAAAGATGATTAGTTATGTAAATACCACCACCAGATACTAATGCTATCGGATTAATTGTATCCTGATAGAGGGGTTAACTTTTCACAGCCTTATAAATCACCACTAATACCAGTGATGAAGATTTTCCTGGAATGAGTGGTATTAGTTGACAAATATTATTAAACTTTCTTTAGCTATAACCAATAATAATTTCTTTAGGAATAAAAAGTGACTTGCAAATTTGTTTGCCAAATGAAAATATTTTTTGCCAAATGTGAATTATTTTTGCCATTGGCAAATTTGGCAAGTTGCAGCGCGAACCCTGCTGCTAACAGACACTCATCAGATGGATAGAACATAATAGTACTTCTTCTCAGTAGTATTTTCCTGCTACTTTTCCAGCATTAGGCTAAAAAAGTACAATAACTCAATATTGCTAATAGTTCACATCTCTGGGATTTATTTTTACAAAAAAATTAGAACACAATTCTTTGATAATGTAAAATCCTTTTAATTTGTGGTGGTCTATTATTAGTTGATTTCATTATTTGGCCCAACCACAAAATCAACATCCAACACATTATCGACTCTTGAGTTGGTCTAGAAAATATTAATATAAGAGATGGAAATGAAGATCGGGAATTATGTCTGTTTTCAGCATGTCGTGAAATTGGTGGGGAAAATCATCAAAGACGTGATGAAATGTTATCATTTTATATAAAACATCAATAATTATCAAAAAGATTATTTGTACGATACATCGCCTGATCCCTTCTATAATAGTTTGTATAAACAATGCTTAATGGATTGATCTCTTATAAAGGCTAATGATTTCACCTTGCGCAGCTAGGCTACATAAAACAAGTAACTACCTCGCCAGCATGTGAAATGAAGCCTCTATCTATTAATACACTGATGCCCTTTTTCAGGGGTCCAATTTCTCAATAGTAACTACTCATAGATGTCATAAACCTGATATTGTGGACCTGTTGATGCAGATAGACATGACATCTGATCCACAAATTCATGTCCACATGAAATGGTCTTTTTAAAAATAATTTACGCGAACAAAATAAAAACCACATGGCAGTTTGGAGCTCAAAAAACTACCTTTCTACAAGCATTATATGTCACAGAAAGATGCATTGAAGCCTCTACAAGCATTATATGTCACAGAAAGATGCATTGAAGCCATAAAAAATACAACTTCGAGCACAAAAATCGGACCCCGAGCAAAAACTGTGCCATTTGGATTCATTGGAATTCTGGAATCGGACTGTCTGGAAAAGGTATATTGCATTATCTTATCATGAAACTATTTCAAAACATCACACACTTCTTTCTTCATTTTTATCATTAAAATTATGTAGTTCCATAAAGGTTTCAGAGCGACGACATCTCTGGATGTTCTTACCATGACCTACAGTAGCAATTTTTATGCAACCGCTGATTTAAACAATTGAACCGGTACAAACGAAATGATCTCAATTTTATCGAAATATATAAGAAACAGAACGCTATATGATCCCTATATCGATGAATTTTTTTTGTAAATCTTCTGTATAGATAAAATTAGGTATTTTGGGATTCGAAAAAGCCATTGATTTTTAACATTGAAATATGATTGAATTGAATCTCAAATCTTTGCCGGAGCCTAGTACCACAGTGAAGACCTCACTATATATATTCACCATTCCCTTAGCAGAAATGACAAATATATCGCCTCAATTAACATTTTATTTGACTTAATCAAATTTTTACTGACCCGGTAAATCAACATAAAAACCATGATTAACTGGACAATTGGTCTAAGTTTCCTTTGACATAAACCAGCTAGTAAAATTTGTAAAGATAATACTGGTTTACGTCAGGTACAGTTGCCATACTCTTACAGTAATGCCCTAAATAATCGACTCCTTAACCACAGCAGAATTATGGGTAATTTTTCAGGATTATACGGAAATATGGCTTGTTGCCATTCATCGGAAAGCTCTCACAGAGCTTTCCGATGAATGGCAACAAGCCATATTTCCGACTAAATCCTGAAAAATTACCCATAATTCTTCTGTGGTTAAGGAGTCGATTATTTAGGGCATTACGGTATATAGTGGGATTTAAGCGTAAATGACCCGCTCATCTAAAAATCACCAATGATGCTAATAAAATGTCACAACTCCGAAACTGACCCAGTTTATTCCATATTAGTTCTGAACTCCACAAGAATTGTCTACTGAAAGTAGTAATTTAATGTGAATATATATTTTATCACAATGTTTACATTTAACATCAAAAGAATACAAACTCATTTGACCTACCAAACTTCGTAACAGTTCGGGTCTTCTCTAGAGGTAAACAAACGGATCAAATGTGAGGTTAATCCTAATTATATGGTATATTCTGTGCACAATTTAACACAACAGTTAGATTATAATATATCATTATGACCGTAAGTTATCACTCATTTCGATAAATGAAACATTTTGTATTGATTTGTATGATAAAGTAGATCTCCGCTATAGAAGAGTAAGAAAACCATACTTCAACGTAAACCAGTATCATCCCTAGCTGGTTTACGTCGAAGGAAACAGGCTGGGACAGAATATAGAGAGAACGACACAAGTGTCTGAACATGATAACGTTATTGCACGAGTTTGTTCTTACGCGATGGTAAAACGAGAACCGGAGGTTCGAGTTTTACCTCGCGGCATGACAAACGAGTGCAATAACGTTAACATGTTCACAAAACTGTGTTGTTCTATGTTTATTGCACATTCTGAAGATTGTAGCTTGTACTATACTAAAATTTAGGTCTATATTGTTTATTTAATTGCACAAACGTGTGCTTATTAGTGTAGACTATACCTAATAATTTACTAAAGAAATTGTCTGCTACGGTTGATGTCGCCAATGACGTGGTTGATGTAATCGGTTTGTATTGTTCAAGAACAATACACAATTGTTTATTGAACGTTTTGAAATCTTCCGTATTTTGCTGTATTTCGCACAAATAAGCCATTGAGTTTGCAATAAAGACCCTTACTTGACTTGTGACTTTTTTATTGAGTTAAGAAATAGATTTATAAATGTCACATTTTATGAAACCTTTTAAATCATCCAAAGACTTTTTTTTATGAAGGTGATTATGTTCTCATTTTAGTTCAAAAAGGTTTTATAACTATAGTTTCCTACAGTAATGCTATAAATAATCGACTCCTTAACCACACAAGAATTATGGGTAATTTTTCAGGATTTAGTCGGAAATATGGCTTGTTGCCATTCATCGGAAATCTCTCGGTGAGAGCTTTCCGTTGAATGGCAACAAGCCATATTTCCGACTAAATCCTGAAAAATTACCCATAATTCTGCTGTGGTTAAGGAGTTGATTATTTAGGGAATTACTGCATGTATGTGTTATTTTTTATTTTATTTAAAAGTTCCCAACTTATGTTCATCCAGCATTTTAAAAGCTCTTATCCAAGCAAGAATATTAAGCAAGCCTTAGTTTAGTGTGCCTGTCATTTGCGGAATGAGATCCCCAGAGGGTGAATTTAGTGACGCTATCCCACATAGGCTAGCATCATCAATCAAATTCACCCTCTTGGGACCTCATTCTGCATGTCCTCATCTGCTGACAGAGACATATACTCCGATTGAGGTTCCAAATGGTGAATATTTTGATGTACACCCATTGGTAACCTGGATTATGCAATGTGTCTTCTGCCAATTTGGGGATATAGAGAAACTATAAACTAAAAAAGAAATGGAATCTATGTGAAGAAGTTTCTATAAAAATTTGTTAATAAAGAAACTTTCCAGAGAAGATGAGGCCTAAGCAGAATGAGGTCCCCAGAGGGTGAATTTAGTGATGCTAGCTCGCTATGCGGGATAGCGTACAACACTCACTCTCTGGGGACCTAATTCTGCAAATGACAGGTACACTAAACTCAGGCTTGAAAAGCTCTTAACAAGTACTTTGTTTTACCTGAATATAAGAGCTTTAATTTTGATCATTTACATCCATTGAGTTTGTAAGATAAAAATCATTTGAAATGCTATTTCATATCTTTTTGTAAATAAATGCAGAATATTGCTGATAATCAAACACTAAACTCATGTTTATAGAATGGCATTGTAGCGTCTATATCAAGGTGGACTCCAGCAAGCCTGGATATAGTGTGTGTGTGACATTTGCAGAATGAGGTCCCCAGAGGGTGAATTTAGTGATGTTATCCACACGGTAGACTAGTATCACCAAATTCACCCTCTGTGAACCTCATTCTGCTTAGGCCTCAATTGCTATTTGAGGCCTAGGATCAGATTAAAGTTTCCCAGTTGAAGTTGGTGATGTTCACCATTATCTTTGCAAATTAAGGTATATAGAAACTGAACAGAAGGGAAAAAGTAAATAATAACAATGTTAAGACCTAAGCAGAATGAGGTTCTCAGAGGGTGAATTTGGTGATGCTAGCCTGCTGAACGGCATATTAAAGTAGTTTATTCTGATGCACCGAGCGAACAATAATTCAAGTCAAAATGACATTTCTTGATGAAGGGTACTAACAAGATAGAGTTGTCCCTCTTGCTACATTCATATATTTCCGAAGGTCACCTGTTCTAAAAAATAGCCCCTTGTACGTTAGAAGGTAGGTATTATATGAGAAAAATTCTCAAGGTTTTCCAGACAGTTGTCCTTGATACTTTTCTATTATTTTATACCCTGGAATCTGTATGGAGAGATACACTGTCATTAAATTGTTTTTTATAAAATCTTTACTGATATAATCAATGGCTTCTTCCCATGACAAAATTTAATGTACAGCTCTTTTTACTGGCATTTTATAAGTCATATTGTAGTATATTTGGAAGAATAAATCAAAAGTCAATAATTGTTAACTTCGTTTAGACTATACAGCTAAGTTTAGAAAGTGCCTTTCCCGGAATAAGTCTGCACTTAACGACTGGAAGTTGTTGACAGTGAAATAGAATGACATGCCATAAGACGCATATTAATTAGAGACCCGTGGGTATATGTCTGCCAGCATCAGATTTATAGCTTCCATATCGCTATGATCACTACGTCTGCATTCTCAATGAGGTTATGTACCATTATCAATTCAACCCACACCTAGATGGAAAACAACCCACACATAGCTGGAAAACATGTACTTTTATATCTTTATAAAGAACCTTACTCATATACAGTAATGCCCGAAGTATATGACCCTTTAACCACAGCAGAATTATGGGAAATTTTTCCAGGATTTAGATGGAAATATGGCTTGTTGCAGCAAGCCATATTTCCCATATTTCCAACTAAATCCTGAAATATTTCCCATAATTCTGCTGTGGTTTAGGGGTTGATTATTTAGGACATTACTGTACTCAAAATTAATAACGGAACAAAAATTATGCTTTGGTGGTGAATTCCTGTGATCTCTCGTGGAGGGGTATTAATAATTCACTTCTGCGCTTATCCTCCAATCCCATTGCGCAATGTTTGTAACCTATGTGTACATTATATTCAGGCTAACCGACATATTTAACCCTTTCTAAGTAATACTAAATACAAATTGACAGTAGTTCCCTTAGGAAATGTTCAGATAATCTTAATATCTGAATGTTTCCTTCCAATAAATAGGACTTCTTCTGTGTATGTATTATCTGTCATCTGCATATTTTAGCTGAAAACACCTCCAGATGAATAATAGACTCACTCCTCTTTACGTCGTGAACTATACCCACACCCATGTAGTGAACTCCAAGCCATACTCTAGTTAAATTTCACTGCACAATTTGAACTTATACCCATGAAGTTAACTCCAAGCCATACTCTAGTTATTAAATTACACTGAACAATTTGAACTTGCAATATGCATACTTAGGGCTTCATGGTATTTCGGTATTTAGTCATCACGATACTTTTTTGGACACTGTATAGCCGGTTTCACTTTATGTAAATAGTCGGTATATTGTAGCCACCGCTTGGATAATGATTTTGATGATAAGTGATACACCGGCGGCTACAATAAATTTAGCACGATACCGTACACAAGTATAGTAGTATGCTAAATTTAGTATAACACTATATCAATATAGGACACAGCTCTCGACAAATCAAAAGGTGCCATTTCTGGGTGAAATATTCCAATATGTACTTTTATAACTGAATTGGAGAATCCATTTAGTATAGAAAGGGTTAAGCTTGTCCCAGTTACCACTAGTATGTGTGAAGGGTCCTACCTAGGTGCTCATTGAACAAGTACTTCCCTCAGGAAATGTTTGTTGCCCTCGGGGGAGAGCTTTCTGATGAATGGCAACAAGCCATATTTCCGACTAAATCCTGAAAAAGTTACCCATAATTCTGCTGTGGTTATGAAGTCGATTACTTAGGGCATTACTGTACTCCCAATCGCTATTTGCTTTTCTGCATTTCTAAAATAATCACAAAATTTAAATTAGAATGCCAAACTTCTGCAATCAAATTATATCTCTTGTGCAAATGTCATTCTCATCCCAGCAGTGCAGGCATTCTGCTAAAGATTGCTGTAAAACAAACTCAGGTTCATAGTCATTGATTTTCGACAAATCATATTCAGTGTTTCGGGAAGCCGAGCTAATGACAACAAAAGTAAATTAGTATTTTGAGGGAAGTTTTGTTCCAAGGAACCAGTATACATTATTAACACTACCATGACTGGAGCTTCCTGAAATTTTGCGAAAACCCTGTGCCAATGCATTCTCTTATATAAGAGAATACATTGCCTAAGAATATTTTATTTCACCTTGCAAGAAAGTGCATTCTCTTATATATGCGAGACTCCCTATTGAGTACAGTAATGTCCTAAGTAATCGACCCCTTAACCACAGCAGAACATAGCTCAGGGAGAGCTTTCCGATGAATGGCAACAAACATATTTCCGACTAAATCCTGAAAAGTTAACCATAATTCTGCTGTGGTTAAGGGGTCGATTACTTAGGGCATTACTGTACCTTTAAGTGTCAAATCACATAATTGTGAGTCTCTTGTCTGTTATATTTATTCAATCATTTTGTATTTCACTTGCCATAAGCTCATGATGTTCACTGAAATCTTCTGAGTTATATACTGTATACTAGTAGGTGCTAACTGCCAGTGCACATATATCATACAGATGAATGAATACCTTGTGTAAAAGTACCTCCAAAATATCATCTTTCAATTGCCAATTGCACGTAAGAGCAACTTGCTCAACAAATTGGCAACTTTGCTCAATACCAAGGCTCTGTTAATGCTTAGGTGGGTGATGGGGATACCCCTACACCCCCTCCTATATTAACATAACATAAACTGTCTCGTCTATCTATAAGTCACAATACCTTTTGGTCAGATATATTCAAAATATAGTTCAAAATATTTTTTTTTTACTCACTATGATGCCTGCTTCGATAGTGGTTTGTCATCAAATTTACAGTAATGCCCTAAATAATTGACTCCTTAACCACAGCATAATTATGGGTATTTCCAACTAAATCCTGAAAAATTACCCATAATTCTGCTGTGCTTAAGGAGTAGATTATTGAGGGCATTACTGTATATATTTAGACAAATAGATTGCCATTGAATCAGATGCTATACCATGTTTTTGAGTGCTAGGGTACAATGTTCACAGGAATTAGTATAAGAGTACCCCAGTTGATCAAATCTCATCAGCCCAACATATGTCATTCAGAATGGCTGTCGATAACGTTTTTGTGCGCCCTTGATAGACCTGATAGTCTACTTAATCAAAAGATGTTTTTTCTGCCCACAGTCTCAAGAGCAGTAATAGTGTTTTGTAAGTTCAGACATTATATAATAAGTCAATAAATTTTAGGACTGTCCTGATTTCCTTATTTCATGATTGGTTATATTTTTTAACCCTTTACCCAACAGAAGGGCCCTGTGCCAATGCATTCTCTGATATATGCGAGTCGACCATAGGTCGCCTCGCATATATAAGAGAATGCATTGGCTTAACACATTAAAAATTATAAAATTGTTAAAGATTGTAAGAAAAAATGGTAAAAAGTGTTAAAAAAAGATTTTTTTTAGGCCAATGCATTCTCTTATATATGCGAGGCGACCTATGGTCGACTCGCATATATAAGAGAATGCATTGGCACAGGGCATAACTGTAACTATCACAATGTGGTCAAGGAGCCGGTTCCAATGATATCCATATTTGTATGGTTCTATTGAGACAGACCGAAGATATTATAGGCTGTTGAAGCTTTATTTGGCCGGTTTTGGCCGGTTTGTTGGGTAAAGGGTTAAATAGTTGATTTTAATTGACTAACATTGATTATTATCGACTAACATTATACCCAGTAATGTCACAAACTGAAATATGAAATAATGCAATTTTGATTAATTGTCATGAAGACAATTAAACATCACAGCGCTTATAAATATTTGGGAAAATTTCATACATCTTTTGGCTCAACTTATTAAACCCTTCCATGAGTGGATCTTCCTAATATTTTGGGAAAACCCTGTGCCAATGCATTCTCTTATATATGCGAGTCATCCTCAAAAAATCAACCATACCACTTCATAGATATCATCGTCTGAACTACGCATAATTGTAAATAGTTACATCTCGATTCCAGACTAACAATCGGCTATTAGCTAACGCAAATGATTTCGCCATCGAGAGTCATTGCATTTAATTAATTTATAAGAATGACGGTGTGTGTGCTGGAAATTTGGATTAATATTCGTAAAAATAACTACTTTGAGCAAGATTATTCTCGATTTCTATTTGATCACCCAACCGGAGTGTTTCACATCACTTTAATGCTAGCCCGGTATTAAACCCAAATACAAATTCTCTTGTACTCTAAACTCTAAAGGGAGCAATTTTGGTGGGAGTGATTTTTAGCACTTGCAGAATTTTGGACTGGTACATATACAACCAACTTAGAAACATGACATAACATTGAAATGCATTGATTTGAAAGATATTTCTCTTTTCTTTTGGAATAAATTGGTTACCATGAACAGTTAATACCCATCACTGTTCATTTCCACCCAGATCTTTTGCAATTTAACATGAAGATTATTTTTTAAATAGTTGACTATTATCAGTATTACAATGATTACAGTCAAGTCTGAGTTTAGTGTGCCTGTCATTTGCAGAATGAGGTCCCCAGAGGGTGAATTTAGTGATGCTATCCCACACAGCAGGCTATCGTCACAAAATTCACCCTCTGCATGGCCTCATCTGCTATGGGAGACAGGCTCAGATTTAAGTTCCCAAATGGTGAATATTGTGATGTACACCCATTGGGAACTTCGATAATGCAATGTGTCCTCTGCCAATTTGGGGATATAGAGAAACTAAACTAAAAAAGAAATAGAATCAATGTGAAGAAGTTTCTAAATTTCCAGAGGAAATGAGGCCTAAGCAGAATGAGGTCGCCAGCAGGTGAATTTAGTGATGCTATCCCGCTATACAGGATAGCATCACTAAATTCAACCTCTGGGGACGTCATTCTGCAAATGACAGGCACACTAAAGTCAAGCTTGCTCCCATAAATTGAATATCTGTCTCTTGTAACATTCAATTCTTTTCACTATGTTGAATTATATGAGGTCTTTATTCATCTGGAATCTGGATGGACTCAAATTTGTGTGCTATCAATCTGCTTTCTTGTGTAGTCATCTACGAATCATATGTATCAAAATATCATTGTGGCGCTCTTCAACGATATCAAAATATTTTACGCATATACATACCATTACTTAGATAAATGGTGATAAATAAATCTATTTGAAATTACCTGAGTTGTATTTGTCTTTCTCTTCTTGGCAGCTTGGACTAAGAATTCTCCACTTAGAATGATATATATTTTTTTCTGAACATGTTATTTAAGGTGGCTCATTTCAACTTTTGATACTGGCAAACTAAATTGTCCTGTAATGAAGAAATATCTTCAATCCAATAGCTTTATCAGAAGGTAAATGACTGCAAGTTTTGATTCATCTATGTACTGGGAAAAGGCACCATTAGATCAGATTTGCACACTTTATTCAAAACAAGACTTTTATGCATAGTGTTTTTTGTCCTTATAAATCCAATTTTGTCCAATATTACACCTATAAATCTCATTTTAAGAAAAGATCATTTCAAGTAGTACGATGAGATAGGGTGAACACCTGTTTACTTGCCCTTGGGAAATTAACTTGTATCCATAGTTATTTACTTGTTTATTTATTTATTAACTAATTGTTTATACCGGTAGTTAGTTATTTATGTGTTCATTCATTCGTTCCTTCATTTATTTCTAACCCACATACTTCACCTTCCAGTTTGAGTAATGACTTTACGCCTCCCGTTTCTCTCAGTACACTTGATAATTGCTTGGGAAGAATGGGCCAGCACTATTGTTCCAGGTGCAATTGTTATATAAACATCTGCATGAGCACAGGGTACGCCGGTAATATAGACAACTCGATCGACAGGTTTCCAAGACCTCAATATCCTCAAAGAACAGGTAAGGAAATTGGGCTGACTTAACGGCAGAGGACCATTACAATAATCCCAATATGGTTTATTCTCCTTGAAAATCTTTTCCTCATTCACTGATCATATAACATTATGTGATTGTGTCTTAGTAATTATGTTATTCTTTATGATTCTGTAGTCTGTATAACTGTAGTTTATACTCGAAATAGATGGGCGTGGAGCGGGTACACCGTACACTATATATACCGGATTACATGCGTCCGTCCTAAGTGATAATTCAATAACTTTTTATACGATTTTATGAACTTTGCTGTTTGTAATCCTCACCACACGCGCCATACTTCACATACTGCACGAGTAGATCATGCCATGAATCTATACTAATACCCGTAGAGATAATATTCCACCGGTACAAAACCTGGGATTTTTTTATGCTTTGAGAGGGAACGTTATAAAGTTGAAAAAATAACGCGGGTAATATATTTCTTAGTTATATTATCTGTTCTTTGGTAATGTACTTCATTGTAGGTGAAGGTCCAATATAACTCGAAATTTCACGATTTAAGTGACATTGTCAGCGATTTTGCTTACAATTATGGAATTTCTTCTGGGTAATTACAATTTTTATTGCGTTATCGGCTCAGAAAAGTCACGGAAAGGCATGCAATTTGAGTTGGGACCCCACCTTCAGTGAAGTACGTCACATATTAGTAACTAAAAATATACATTCCGCACATTATTTTTTATCCCCGCCAAATTTAAAATTTGCGGGGGGATATAGTAATGGGTTCCGTCCATCCGTCCGTCTGTCCCGAATTTGTAAGCGTCATAACTTGAACAAATGTAAATGTTTTTCAAAGATTTGTGGTATATGAGTTCACCTGACCATTACCTAGAATGAGTTCGCAAGCCAGGTCTGGCCAGATATTTTTACCGGAGTTATTGGACTTTGTTTATTATTTTTGTCGAATTTACCAAATAGCAAATAGACGACGTCACAGGGCTCATTTCCACAAATCTCAACAGATTTAAAAGATATTTGGTATATGAGTTCACCTGACCATTACCTAGAATGAGTTCGCAGGCCAGGTCTGGCCGGATATTTTTACCGGAGTTATTGGACTTTGTTTATTATTATTGTCGAATTTACCAAATAGCAAATAGACGACGTCACAGGGCTCATTTCCACAAATGTCAAAGGATTTCAAAGATTTTTGGAATATGAGTTCACTTGACCACTATCTAGAACGAGTTCGCAAACCAGGTCCGGCCGGATATTTTCAGCAGAGTTATTGAACTTTGTTTATTTTTTTGCGTGCAAATGGACTACGTCACAGGGCTCATTTCCACAAATGTCAACGGATTTAAAAGATTTTTGGAATATGAGTTCACATGACCAGTATCTAGAACGAGTTCGCAAACCAGGTCCGGCCGGATATTTTCAGCAGAGTTATTGGACTTGATTTTTTTGTGTGTGTGCAAATTGACGACGTCATGTGCAGGGCTCATTTCCACAAATGTCAACGGATTTCAAAGATTTTTGGTATATGAATTCACATGACTAGTATCTAGAACGAGTTCGCAAACAAGGTCCGCCCGGATATTTTCAGCAGAGTTATTGGACTTTGTTTATTATTTTTTGTGCAAATGGACGACGTCATATGGCTAATTTCCACAAATGTCAGTCCTAAAATGAGTTTGCAAGCCAGGCTTTTTGACAAAATTCCACCTCTTGTTGAGAATGCACTTCCCCAACTGCACATTTCGGCAGAGAACGCAAACATTATTGACAATGCACTTTCCAAACTGCACATTTCGGCGGGGGATACCGCCGTCTGCGACTGCTTGTTTCTACTTAATAAGGTTCCCTGTCAAAACTTCAAAAAGTTCCAAGGTTTTGTACTGGTGGAATATGATCTCTACGGGCGTTATCCATATAGTAGAGATTCATGGCATGATATAACAGCACGAATAAAGCTGTCCGTGTCTCTTTCTTTACCGAGTTATATGAGCCTTTACCCCCCCCCCCCGGGACTAAAAATGAGCGGTGTCCGTCCGTCCGAAACATGTGTTGCATGTCCGGATATTAACTTGATTATTATTTTACATAATTTTATGAAACGTTGTGACATATGGACTTCAGATGTGAAAGTCTCGATAAAGCAGGATAAAATTCGAATTTGGGGCCCGTCCGATCAATTCTGACGGAGTTATTTCCCTTAAAGAATTTGCTGATTATTTTGTTCTCCGGATGATAACTTGAATAGTATATTTGACAGAAATATATTAAACTTGGTATGTGGACCTTACTGCCAATTTGTATTGAGTTATAGCACTTTTGCGACTTGTACTTTTTCCGGTTTCTGAAATATCGGTCCAGTTCAAGGTGCAGCCGGAAATTCCAAGTTTGACAACCCCTCCCAACGGATACCCCCATCGTGCATATCCACGTCCCTGAACCCCCTTGCATGGCGTGGATGAATGTTCTTTTCGACGTCGACATTCATGCATGCACAATGTTGATTCTTGTCGTTTCCACCGATGTCCAGCAGACTGATCAATGGCAACATCATTTATATGAAGCCAAAGTCAAGGATGCACTTCGCCATAAACATGAGATCGATATAAGACCCATGCATGTTTCAATGTCCGAGAGCTCTCGTTTTAGTGGCAGATATAGGCCTATTATATTAAAGGTACTCAATCCGTAAAGAGGGTCCCCATCTCAACAGATTCCAACAACAACAATCCGATCAGAGGGTCCTATATTACTATTTCTTTGGCTTTGGGGGGGGGGGGGTAAAAAATATTTGATTCTAGTCGAGGAACCCATCAAACAAAGCTCAGAGTTATTAGATATTGATTTTTGAAATTTGTTATGTTCTCGAGATGAGTACTAATAATTGCCTTCAATTTCGTATCCTGCTCGAGATTTGTACACCAAAACTCTATTCAAACAGACAAGGATGGATAACTCTAAAATCAAGTGGTAATAATAACGCAATTTTGCCTGAGATCTGGAAAGTATTCCCGATAATGAAAAATAATAGATTTCTAAAATCGATATCTAACAAATCTGAGCTTTGATGGGTGACTTCCTCGACTCGAATCAAATATTTTTGACCCCCGAAGCCATTGAAATAGTAATTGAGAGGAGTTTTATCGGATTGAGTACCTTTAACCCTTTATTTAATAAATGGATTCTCTCATCTTTATAAAAGTATATATATTATATGCCTGCATTGGATTGGTCTATTGTATATCTGGAGTTCAACATTTCACGTATATAATACATATTAAGCATGTATATAGGACTTAAAATTAAAGGAACTCAATCCGATCAGACGGTCCCCATATCATCAAGATACAACAACAACAACATTTCTTCAAAATACGCTTTAGTTATCAGAATCGATTTATTACAAATTTCCCCAAATGTGTTATTTACCAACATTTTGTTCAACAAATTATGGCCGTATTATCACTTTACTATCACGAACTTTTGCCGTATTACGACTTGATTTTAGAGTTATCCATCTTCATCCGCAATTTTGTCCGAGACCGTCCGTTTGACCACGTTTTTTATCTGGGCCACAAATTATTGCACATCTCGAAAATTAACAAACTTCAAAAATCGATATCTGATCACTCTGAGCTTTGATGGGTGGGTTCCTCAACTCGAATCAAATTTGTTACCCCCCCCCCGAAGCCAAAGAAATAGTAATTTTGGAGCGCTAATTCGGATAATGCTAGCATCGATGCGTGCATCTTTAAGTGCAGAATAATTCCTACCTTAGTAGAGTAATTAAATTCGCGCAGTAGGCCTACTAGTTTTCGCTGTTTTGAATTCGCGCTTATTCGTATTTAAAATCGCGCAGTATTATTTTTTGCTCAGTTTTGAATTCGCGCACTTTAAATTCGCGCTCCTATAGCTGCGCGAATTCAATACTGACACAAATATTTTCGTAATATTTCCGTGATATTTCCGTGATATTTTCGTTTATCTTGAAGCTGATGAAAGTTTCGGTTCTTATGCGCGAAAAATAGCACTGCGCGAATTTAAATACGAGTAAGGTATTCATTGGTTGGGAATGTCCATCGTGCAGATAATAAGTTCAATGAACTATCTGAACAGTTCCTAATTAGGGAACTATACTCGTCAATGAATATTTATTGAAGAAAGGATTAAATAAATTCCAAGTTTACAGAGCTATCGACTAAAAAAAGGTTATCTTATACTTGAGAACATGTGTACAAATATTAGAAGCCCCGCGTTATATATATAGAACCGAAACCTATAGCTATAAATGGTTCCGTCGGTCAGCCCTTTATAGGTTTGGAACTCAAAATAGGCCTATCATGCAGTCATCAGATTTTGGCCGCATTTGAATTATTTTTGTAATGCATTGGCTAAATAAACAACATGGGGGAGGGGTGATAGCCACATGGATAATGGAACGGGTTTCCAATTTCCCCTGATAGTTAATTGTTTGCGCTATAATATTAGACCATCAGCATATATATACGGCGGGATAATGATCGATAATTGTATAAAATTTCGGTCAGTGTATAATCACCGGACTAGATTGTCGGTAGTTAGACTGTTAGAGCCTATAATTAATATTTTCATTGTATAAAATCAAACGGTTGAATTCAAGACTACCTTTCGACTTGAAAAAATCTTTGGTTTTTCAGTATAGTTGAGATAATATACGCTGAAGTAAATAGGCGCCTTATCGATTGAAATTTAATGATATAGGCCTACTTCAGGTTACTTTGTTAATAATTTACAAGCTAAAATGGGTGACCAACAGTTAGAACTTTATGCAGTAAATGGATTTTTTTTCTTAAAGATGCACAGTCCGATATGACACAAAATATGTCAATATTTCTTAAGCTAATATTCAGCTTACCAAGCAAATGAAAAAAACCTTGCAATTATCGCCATTCTTTAGGCACCGCTTCTGTGCAATGAATGCATGGACGCTCCTTATAAAAGGACGATAAGGACCAGTCACCAATCGGTAAGAAAAGTCCAATAGGAATTTCAAGTTTGAATTCGAGATCACTTGTTAAGAGCTTTTACTATTCTAAATAGGCCTATGTTCCGCATTGCGTTTTTGAAAGTTTAAATAACATAATATAGATGACATGTCAAAGTATCTAAAAATAATCTAAAAAATAAAAACTCGTTTACGTGGTCTCATCAATCACACGAAAATAATGGTGTCGGTACCAGCCCATCTATAAAAAGTACACCACAAAACAGTCAGTGCAGCGAGAGCGATTTCCCGGCGACTCCATACTGCAGGACAGAAAAACAGTAAATTTGAGACGAAATATTGGGCTGGTTTGGTATGTGAATGGGATTTTCCCACGAGTTCTTCTGAATCTGACAGCACCGTAGCGAAATATCAGAACTTCGGTGATGTGCGGGAAGATTGTGTGTGCTATTCTTTAAAATGGCTACCGAGAGTACCAGTAATACTAATACCCCAAAAGGGTTCAAAGGTGTTCAGAGAAGAGGAGCTTTACGTCAGAAAAATGTGTTCGAAGTGAACCTACATAAATTTGTGCCGCGATTCTTTAAACAACCAACATTTTGCAGTCATTGCAAGGATTTCATTTGGTATGCCTTCACGATTGTTCATTATTTCCATTTCCTGATTTCGTGTAGTCCGTTTTGTGTGTTATTTCGTGTGTTTTCGTCCATGTCATGTGTGTTATCGGGATAAATGTGCGGTTTAATGGTTGCAATATATGTTATATTTGCTCCATTATCGGTGAGATGTCATGTGGCGGTGAATAGAAACGTTGTCATTCGCGAGGTGAAAATGCGGAAACGATTGACGTTTTCACGTTTAGGCCAAACCAATGCTATTCTTCATCGAGCTGCAGACAACTCATGATTTATTTACGTCGTGACAGGGGCGGTATGAGGTGGGGGGGGGGGGGGGGGGGGGGTAGTAGTATAAAATATGCAGGAAGGTTTGCCATGTCATTTTTCTGCATCTGGCATTTTTGGGAACCCACCACCCCCCAAACCTGAAACAAAATTATTTTGTACTCCCAATTTTTTTTACACACACCCCACCCAAATTTCACTCATTTTGTTCTAAATGCGCATAAAAACCTACCCCGGTACTAATATCACTCATTTGACTGGGAAATTTTCTCCTTTAGTTCAAATGACAGTTTAACTGAACATTGAGAATGTGTCTTAATTGAAATTTGTTTTTAATACATAGAGGATCTCACATGAGTTTCTATTTTATATGGAATTTATCAACCGAGTTCACTAAATTTGATTTGAGCCGAGGTTTACCGAGGCTCAAATAGAATTTAGTGGATTCCACGAGGTTGATAAATTACGTATAAAATAGAACGAGTTTGAGATACTTTTTATCACATGGTCATATAATCGCTTAAATTTATCGAAAACAACAATAATTAACAGACAGAGAACTTTGTCACAAAGAGCAGCGTGACGTCATTGCACGCGACGATATTACACGTGTCTATTACGCTCGAATATTACATACATGTAGGAAAATAGTACTAATCATGTGATAAAATCAAATATGAAGATTTTTTTTCTTCACATAGGCCTACTGGCTGATAGGCTTTTATTTTGTCTCCCACATGTACATGTATACATGCATTGGATTTCCAGGTGAGTGTGATGAGAGTATGCAACATTTAGGTCTACCTGGGTGGTTAAATTCGACACTGCTAAATGGAAATTATAATGCATCGATATAATGTACAAATACATACTTACTGTACATGTATAAGGTACAGTTCACTGTATATGCATCCAATATACATGTGTTTTGGCTATTTTGGCTGTAATACATTTTAAGCTGATATAAATATCCCAGGAGAGTGAACTCAATCTTTACTTTTGAGTCACCTGACATGTGTAGACATATCCATCACAAATCAGAAATGTTAATTTCAATTCAACTAGAGTTGACAGATTTTGAAAATAAATACATAGAGAGGATATTTACCAGGCTGCAATTGGAAATATTATTTTATAAATTGCTGAGATCTGCAAAACTTTGTCATTGTGCATGATACACACAATTCCATAATTTCTATCTATTTCCTGATTAGACAGTCAATCAGCCCATTACGGTACTTACGGTAGCATTATTCCATACCATGCCAATTTTGTTAGTCTCGTGTAACAACTTCAATTACATGTACCATGCAGGTATACTAAATGACAAGCACTGAAGCAGTCACTATGCCAGACTTGGATACTTTAGGTGTTGTTAGAGTAACAGACCATCTCAGATCATCTGAGTTGATACACATGCAAATAATTCACTGATTAGTTTGATGCACTGATGACAGTTATTTTCTAGCCATTGATAGTCACATTTCTGTTCTTGGCTTAAATGTCTTGGTTACATCAGAAAAAGTTTATTTATTTAAAATTTTACATTTCTTGAAGCTTCTTTCCAAATGGTGTCGGAAAGTTTTTCACCTCACCCTCCCGTATGCAACATTCCATAGCTTAATGTCATCCCCATTAAGGCCCATATAAGGTCCCAGTAACATAAATATGGTGTATTAGACAGTATACTGTTTTAGCAGTTATACAATGTAATATGTTTGAACTGTTACAAATGTCAAATATGAGCTCAAAAGGTCTTTATTAAAAAAATTGCATGAGGTTGTAAAAAATGCATTTTTTGTATCTTTGACTACCCACCACCCCGGCATACCTTCCTGCAATTTTGTTTATTACCCCCCACCCTTTGGTCGTGATATTAATTAGTTCGGCTAGTGTGGTGCATTAGGGTGGTGGAAGCACTGAAGGGCAAGGGGTTATAACTTTCAGAAGGGCATTTTTATCAATGTAAATTATATGTATATTGGCCGCAGTCAAGGGTAAGGTCTCAGCCCTCGCATGTCATATCCATGGATGACAAACATTTATACACATCCCTCATCCGTTTAACACCAATTTGTCATTCATATGGATCTTTGGGGTGACCTCTAGATGGGAGTCATCAATTTTTTCCGAATTTCGTTGAAACACATGACTGCCATCTTGGATCACATTTGAATCCATCGGCACACCTGCAGCCCACATTTATTGGAGAATTTTAAAGAAATTTACAGGGTCAAATTAGGATAAATTCTAAATAGGGACTATCGAATTAAAAACATTTTTGATGAAAAATATGGCTGTCTACAGCCATCTTGTATCTTACTCTTTGCATGACTAAATAATCTAGCACACCCAACATCCTATATTTTTCATTCAATTGATTCCAGACATCATATGACTCTTCGGGTTGACCTCTGGTATTGCTTAAAGATATGGGCGTCGTTGGCGGTGGGTATGCTGTTAAAATATTCACCTCCGTCAAAAACCGCCATAAACAGAAAGAATATTAAATTATAGACAGATCTTGTTCTTATACCAATAAGAAATATGGCATAAACAGTTATGTTACTGTCAATTGTTTTCCCTTTGTTATGTAAACAAAAGCAAAAACATTATGTTACCTGGCTTTTGTTTAGATCCGGATGTGGTAAACATTAAGAGCGTTATTTGTTAATGTTTTCCTGATATGGAAATAATAAAGAGCGTTTATATCATTTTTGTGTGATTAAACCAATAGAATTGCAGTGTGTTATGTAAACAGAAGCACAACTTCTGTAACACGAGCAGGCTCTTGTTTATGTACACCATCGTACATGTACAATAATGTCCAAAGTAATTGACCACTTAACCACAGCAGATTATGGGTAATTTTTCAGGATTTAGTCGGAAATATGGCTTGTTGCCATTCATCGGAAAGCTCTCGGCGAGAGCTTTCCGATGAATGACAACAAGCCATATTTCCGACTAAATCCTGAAAAATTACCCATAATTCTGCTAGGTGGTTAAGTGGTCAATTACTTCGAGCATTACTGTATGTCTTGACGACTATATACCATTTACGCGCTGATTATGTTTGGCATACCCGGTATGAACAAAACTATATATATTTTAATATTCCTTCCGGTGATGGCGATTTGAACAAATATGAATATTTCTACAATGAACGCCGCCCGTGCCTTTAAACATTTAAACTTTCCGCATTCCTTATTGCTTCATTGACTGTAATGTATGACATCCCTTCAAGTTGAGCAACAGTGTCATTGACACTATCATTATAGTATTTATTGCAATTATAGTATACACGAAAATACAAACACCTGGTTTATTTGTGGAAATGAATAGTATTCATGTGTTTAGAATGTGATGTCTAATTTCTTGATTGAGTTCACTAACTCATACCTGTAATCCTGCTACCATGTCTGCAAGTATTTGATACCGTTCACCATATCGTGACCATAGGCCTACTAACCATGAGTGGATATGATATTTCCCGAGACATTATTTTAACCTCTTCAAGACTTCACTGCTAAGTGATGTCGTGTGTTGGGCCATTGACGTTTTTTCCTTTTTCCAGTGGGAAAATATTAACGGGAATATCGTGAAAATCCTAAAACTGACTCTGTTGCAAGGTTATTATCTTTTACAATTGTGGAAGACCATACTAGTACACTGTTTAAACGGTTTACCCTTTCATGACGGGGGCTACATGGATGCTGGTGCAGCATTAAAGATCCTGTGCCAGTGCATTCTCTTATATATGTGAGTCTCCCATTGGGAGCCACACATATATATAAGAATGCAATGGCTTACAAAGTAAAGGTAAATATTGTTAAGCCAATGTATTCTCTAATATATGCGAGGGTCCCCATGGGACTCCCCGGAAGAGAATGCATTGCACAGGGTTTTCGCAATATTTCCAGAAGCTCTAGTCATGGAAGGGTTAATATCTCACGTCTAATTAAGTGACGTCGGGTGTTTGATGTTTTTCCTCTTTTCAGTGGAAAAATATTAATGGGAATATCACGAGAATCCTAAAACTGACTCCGTTGAAATGCTATTATCTTTTACGATCCGGCGCTGAGTTAAGGCTCCCTAAGGGAGCCTCTTTCAGCTAGTATTATATAAAACAAATATAAAATGACATAACTATCCAAAAAATATTTGTTTATTTGGTGATTTAAACTTCTTCCCACTATTTTGACCTACTTGATTTCAGATTGACCTACCCAATCATATTTATGTAGGTCATTTTGACCTAAAACATTCAGAAAATTATAATCATGCTGGGAAACTGGTACTGCACAGTTTTAACCCTTCCATGACTGGAGCTTCCTGAAATTTTGCAAAAACCCTGTGCCAATGCATTCTCTTACATGTAAGGTGAGCCTCGCATATATAAGAGAATGCATTGGCCTAATAATATTTGCCTTGACCTTGTAAGCCAGTGAGTGCATTCTCCTATATATGCGAGGCTCCCTATGTGAGACTCGCATACCGGTATACATGCATAAGAGAATGCATTGGCACAGGACCTTTATTGCTGCACCAGCGAAGCTCCCGCCATGAAAGGGTTAAAGCAATCTGTAAATATTTACTGACAGTCATACGGACATAGATGTACCGGTATATTCTGAGTCTATCGTAGTCTCATTGAAATGTCCTGGAAGCATGCAGGCTTCCCCCAAACTATTTATACCTGCTATGGGAGACTCGCATACATGTATATACTGGTAAGAGAATGCACTGGCACAGGATCTTTAATGCTGCACCAGCGCAGCTCCCACCATGAAAGGGTTAACTGTTTAGCCTGTTTTCACATACAGTAATGGCCTAAGTAATCAACTCCTTAACCACAGCAGAATTATGGGTAACTTTTCAGGATTTAGTCGGAAATATGGCTTGTTGCCATTCATCAGAAAGCTATCACTGAGAGCTTTCTGATGAATGGCATCAAGCCATATTTCCGACTAAATCCTGAAAAATTACCCATAATTCTCTTGTGGTTAAAGAGTCGATTACTTAGGGCATTACTGTATACCACACTATGTGGATTACATGTTTGTTGCAGTAATGCCCTAAATAATTGACTCCTTAACCACAGCAGAATTATGGGTAATTTTTAAGGATATAGTCGGAAATATGGCTTTTTGCCATTCATTGGAAAGCTCTCACTGAGAGTTTTGGATGAATGGCAACAAGCCATATTTCCGACTAAATCCTGAAAAGTTGCCCATAATTCTGCTGTGGTTAAGGAGTTGATTATTTAGGGTATTACTGTATATTTGTTTTGTCATGTCTGATGATAGTAATTTTGCCCAAAAACTATTTATTGTGTGAATGATAGGGCTGCAACTGCCGTAATTTACTGCAAACATTAATGCACTAACCGTATATAATGGATCCATTATTACAATATAATTATATACACGGTACCAGTGGCTGTCCTGTTAAACTATAGTTTGGAAGAAAAACACTTGACATGACATTTTCATTGAAACTCGCTTTGCTGGATTGTTCAGTCAGTCTTTTCTCCATGTCACAATGCTTCTCTGTGGACTTAGTGCATTGGTAATGTACATGTAACATGAGTTTCTGTACAGACAAGTTTTGAATAGGTAACATGATAATACACCTGCGTACTTTTTGTACTTTCTAAATTGTACACAGCAGAATTGCTTTGGCACTTTCAAGAAAACTGCTAGTTTTTCTAGAAAGCACGCCAATTTCCTGATAAAGTAATGCCCTAAATAACCGACTCCTTAACCAGAGCAGAATTATGGGTAATTTTTCAGGATTTATTTGGAAATATGGCTTGTTGCCATTCATTGGAAAGCTCTGGTTAAGGAGTCGTTTATTTAGATTACTGTATACCGGTATGCTATTCTGGCTAGACAGGGGGTTGAACATGATCCAGGGACCTGTCCCGAGTAAGTCATGGGATATTTGTGCAGACAAATGTGACAGTATTTGATGAATTAACGGACTGTTTTTGATTATACAGGCATGAACTGTTGTCTGGACAAATTTTGCTCGATCATTTCTATACTCTTTAGTAACGTGATTTTTGTAGGATCTGGTATTGTCAGATATATGGGACAGTACAAGTAGCCTCCTCACCCTTGTAAAACTAGTTGTCAGACATTAATCAAACTGGCTGTGGTAGCCGGGAGGTACCGGTACCAGCAAAACAAGGTGATTTTTATGGAGGTGACCTGACATGGACTACACTGGTCTCCTGTAGTGATGTCAGGGACCAGCTTAGAGGTTTAAATTCGGGAGAAGTCACTTCTCCCTGTTTGGTTTATAGGGAGAACTGTTATCAGTACATGGACTAGTAACAATGGCTGAAGTTCAATGTTCACCCCAGCCTAGATCATGCCATGAATCTCTACTCTAGCTAACGCCCGTAGAGATCATATTCCGCCAGTACAAAACCTGGGAACTTTTTGAAGTTTTGACAGGGAAACTAATAAAGTCGAAAAAATAACACAGGGAATATATTTCTTAATGGTTATCTGTTCCCTAATAGTGTACTTCACTATATGTGAAGGTTCCAACTCGAAATTGCATGCTTTTCTGTGACTTTTGAAAACTGATATCGCAATCAACATTCAATTAATTACCCAGGAAAAATTCCATAATTGCAAGAAACGCAAAGCAAAATTGTTCACAAAGTCACTTAAATTGTGAAATTTCTAGTTGGGACCTTGACCTACAGTGAAATACACTATTAATGAACAGATAATAACTAAGACATATATTCCCCACGTTATTTTTCGGACATTATCCAGTTCCCTGTCAAAACTTCAAAAAGTTCCCAGGTTTTGTGCTGTTGGAATATGATCTCTACGGGCGTTAGCCAGAGTAGAGATTCATGATATGATCTAACCCCAGCCGTGTTAATTAACATCGGCCATCGACTGAGCCAATGCAAATGCGAAGGCAAAAAGATATTTCATCAGCTATTTGGAAGTAAATTTCAATGCCTTTTAATGTTTTGTGCAAAATGGAAACAAATTTTTTCAGACTTTGTCGTAAATGTTGCACTGTGGAAGTCTGCAAACAGCAAAAATTCATTGTTAAATTCAAAGGCATACGGTAATGCTCTAAATAATCGTCTCCTTAACAACAGCAGAATTATGGGTAACTTTTCAGGATTTAGTCGGAAATATGGCTTGTTGTCATTCATCGGAAAGCTCTCAGGGAGAGCTTTCCGATGTATGGCAACAAGCCATATTTCCGACTAAATCCTGAAAAGTTACCCATAATTCTGCTGTGGTTAAAGAGTCGATTACTTAGTGCAGTACTGTATACATCTATTGAGATAACAAGGACTATCATCAATTTCAAGCCAGACTAGACTTGTTTACTTTGAAAATCAGAAATAGGGAGATTCAACTTCATAAATAGGGAGATTTGGATAAAAATAGGCAGATTTTATCTTTGATGGTAAAATACTAAAACATGACCCATAGAAAGGAATTAATGGGCTACTATAAATAAAGAATAAGTTATTATCATTTGATATTTGATTTTAAATATAAACCTAAAAAAACAATAACAATATATTACAACATTAACAAAATAAATTAACAATGTTTATCACATTCACAGCTTACTTCTCACATTCTGAAGAATGCTCTTTCACGTATGATTTGAGGGCTGATTTTGAAAGTTTTAGCACATCCTGCGATGGCTGGTAATTAAACCAAAGTCTGCCAATCGGGCCATGAAATGTACCAATCTGTAATAAAGTTCCTATTAAAAACTGAAATTATATGCAGATCCTAGGCTTTTTAGCCGAGGAAAAATGTCTGGTCTTAGAATTTTTTAAGCCTAGTTACTCTCGTGTCTGGAATGAAATGCATGCACATTTATTAAATTTCAGATGATTTTCCACCATGCACAAGGCTTATTCCAGTCTGCAAGTTTATTTAATTTCGTGTATTGTACTACTAGTAGTAATTTTGGAAGACAGGTCTTGACAGGCTGATTTTGTTTTCACCCAACAAATCTTGATCGAGTGTTGATTATCAAATCCCGTAAGGGTCAATATACTAGTTATATTGTTGACCGGGAGTCGCATGTTTGAGACAAAGTCATGAGACTTCCGTAACACCCGTGGGAACATGGATTTTAAATCCGATAACCACGTGCGGCTTAATTATGTATAAATATTTCTATATTATTTGTTTCCAGTATATATATAAATACTAAGGTAAATAATTTTAGAGCTCCTATAACTACATAAGTGGCAACCTGGGGTGTCTCTCCAGTCAAAGCTTCAGTAATTAATTTGATAAAAACATGCTTTTCTTTGCTGAATTTCTTGACTGGCCATGTGATGAATTTACGATATACATGTATGGCCGCTCTACTTAACTTACCCATGGAAATATGGCTTGTTGTCATTCATCAGTGAGAGCTTTCCGATGAATGGCAACAAGCCATATTTCCGACAAAATCCTGAAAAATTACCCATAATTCTGCTGTGGTTAAGGAGTCGATTATTTAGGGCATAACTGTACATGTACCGGCTTAATATTTAATTTTTTTTTTAAATAATGTTTTATTAAGCTATTTTATGGATATTAGAAATGGTTTGCATTTGTGAGTTAGCCTGGTTAACCAAGAAAGTTTAGCTTGCTGTCTCGGGCTATCCTGGTTATCCGGACCAGCCTGGGCTACATGTACGTGTAGTTTTCTCTTTATCCAGGCCAAATATATATGTAGTCTCGTTATATTTTTACCTGAAAGATATTTTGGGGGTTTAACCCTTTAATGACGGGAGATGCATTGGTGCAGCATTAAAGATCCTGTGCCAGTGCATTGTCTTATATATGTGAGTCTCCCATAGGGAGCCTCACATATATAAGAGAATGTACTGGCTTACAAGGTCATGGTAAATATTGTTAGGATCGCCAGAGTTTGGAGTTTGGGTTTGGGAAGATCCCCCCGGGAAGATTTGAAAGGGCTGTAAGCCCTCTCCTACAACCCACGGTTGAGTGATATAGTGCCGCTGAAGAGCGTTTGTTGAGTTTGGTTGTGAGTGTTTCCTAGTCATTTGATGCTTGCTTGTGGAGTATGGGTTACATGCCACCCTGGCAGGAAGCAAACCCCCCCCCCCCCCATTCCAAAAGCGGACCAGCGAGAAGACTTACCTTGATTGTAATACGAGTTCTGTTAGTTTAACTTAGTTGATATCTTTTTATTTGGTGGTTTGTTGTAAACTAGTGTCCAAGTTGGTGCATGCTTGAACACCGTTGCCTTAGTCTGTTGTATTCAGGGCTTACCCTGTATACTACGGGCTCAACTCTAGGAAGGGTGTGCAATGCCGGCCGGTTGACTTAAGGTCGGTCGGGGCTCCCCAACTCTCGGTGGTGCAATGCCCGCCTTACACTCCTGTGTGAGTCTCGGAGCCCGTTGACCTGGTTGTGTTGTTGCACAGATGAGGACGCAGCTGAGGCCAGACTGTTGGTGATATGTCTCTGAAGGTTGGGTACCGAATGTTGTTGCTAGTATTTTGTCTTCGTGTATGTACGGGTGTGGTTGAGAGCATGTGTTTAAATTTGTATATGTGGTTGTAAGTCAGTTGAGGGAGATTATATTGATAGCTTATACTGTGACCACACAGACAGCCAACTAACAACGTGTAAAGGCAGGCTCGGAATATTCTTGTGCCAGCCTGTACACATCGTATTTGGTGTGCGGGGTAATTCAATAAGTTTTGTATTAAAGAGTTAGCAGGTTAGTCATTTTGTGGTAAATATTGTTAGGCCAATGCATTCTCTTATATATGCGAGACTTCCTATGGGAGATTCACACATATAGGAGAATGCATTGGCACAGGGTTTTCGCAAAATTTCAGGAATCTCCATTCATAAAAGGTTAAAATAGGGTCAATTGGGAAACCCCATTCACATATATTTTTTTCTTTGGCCCTATGAGAATATACATGTATGAGAATTTCACCGGCAGGTGATCTTTCACTACTCTACCAAAATCAGCAAATGTCCTTCATTTTCTGTGTGAATGTTCGATTCACTCCTGGAATTCAAGCGTGCAAATACATGTAGCATCTGTCATTTGCAGAATGAGGTCCCCAGAGGTGAATTTAGTGATGCTATCCCGCAAAGCAGGCTGGCATCACCAAATTCACACTTTGGGAACCTCATTCTTCTTAGGCCTCAACTGCTATGGTAGACCTAGGATCAGATTGAACTTCCCCAGTTGAAGTTGGTGATGTTCACCAATTGGGCACCTCGATTATGCCTTATATCTTCTGCAAATTTGGGGATATACCCTGTTGAAACTTCCCAGTAGGGAAAACGTAACTAAAAACAATGTTAATTTGATACTATAGTTACATGTACTTCCCAGAAGATGAGGCTTAAGCAGAATGAGGTCTCCAGAGGGTGAATTTGGTGATGCTATCCCACTGTGTGGGATAGCATTACTAAATTCACCATCTGGGGACCTCATTCTGCAAATGACAGACACACTAAACTCAGGCTTGTCTCTACTGCTGCATTATTTGCATAGAAAAGTGATTTGCAGTTATATGTAAGTTAGCCCAGTCAACCTGAACTGTCGCTACCTATCTTTTGAGAATTACTCTCAAGAATACTTGTATCTTCTAATTCCCTCAGAAATTTCAAATCTTTTTAGGCACTCTCTTTCAACTCCTGTCTAGCCAGAATAGCATGTAAATTAATGCCATAAATAATCTACTCCTTAACCACAGTAGAATTATTGGTAACTTTTCAGGATTTAGTCGGATATACGGCTTGTTGCCATTCATTGGAAACCTCACACTGACAGCTTTCCGATGAATGGCAACAAGCCATATTTACGACTAAATCCTGAAAAATTACCCATAATACTGCTGTGGGGCAATTTTGTTATCAAAATGTGTAATTACTAAACCGGAAATATTTACTCTATAGACTATATATAACTCCGACGATACCGGTACACTTCTGTTACACGAACTATAGTGACCTTTGAACTTCCCATGATTCTCTTGGATTTCCCATAATTCTAATATCGGGTATAAAATACTTTTCGCGCCGAAAACATTCACTCGATTTTGAATTCTTCGACATGGCACATGGTTCTAATTAATAGTGAAGGGCATAGTAATTGTTAAGGAGTCGATTATTTAGGGCATTACTGTATATGCTATTCTGGCTGGACGGGGGTTGAACATGATCCAGGGACCTGTCCCGAGTAAGTCATGGGATATTTGTGCAGACAAATGTGACAGTATTTGATGAATTAACCGACTGTTCTTGATTATACAGGCATAAACTGTTGTCTGGACACATTTTGCTCCATCATTTCTATACCCATAATTCTGTTTTGGTCAAGGAGTCAATTATTTAGGGCATTACTTTACCACCAGTCTACCAGTGAATGGCTATGAATTTGGGTTTAATAGTCTCATTCACTATCATGTCAGTTGGTTATCCAGACTAACCCGTGCTAGCTTTTTCCATGAAAATGATTCATCAGGGGCCTGAATTATTCAGGGCTAGAAATGATACATGTAGGTGCTCTCTCTACCACTAACCTACATGTACCTACTATAGTGTACCAGTAAATGGAGTCTGAACTGAAATCAAATTTAAACTGAGTGACAAGCAATTTAGACTTAATTGTGCGCATTGTTTGCACAGGAAAATGTAGTAATTGAAATTGTCTGGCAGCTATGCTATGTTCTGCAAATTGCATATTACTTTGAGCTATCTATTAAATCTCATATCAAACCCATGAAATATAGCACTGTATCACCTAGTGCTAAATGGGTTCAGCTGTTATTGCATTCCATCAAGTAATCTCGCGGTGAATACGATCATGTCTACTGCTTGTCCTTTCCCTTTATTTGCTGCAAAATTGTCCATTGATTGTTATATCATGACGAAATCCCAATTTCGCGAGAATTGAAATAGCCTATTGACTCGAGAATCATGAGTTTCCACTGAAGCTTGTTTGATTCACAGCTGAAGAGCTATTGGAAGTAACATAACAAGGTTCAGTGTTTGATTGAATTTCAGCAGATTTCTTAGATTGAGCCTCTGATATTGCATGGTCGGTGAATGGTAATTCTTTGCGGCAATTTCCTATTATAACGTTTGTCAGAATCGTCTGTATCAAGCAAAATTATTCTTAAGAGAAAAATAAGTTGTGTGCTTGCATAGAAAAGTGATTGCAGTTATATGCAAGCTAGCGCGGTCAACCTACCGTAGAACATTTGGTTCGCTGTCTCGAGCCAGTTTGGTTATCTTTCACAGAATCACTCTCAAAAAGATCTTCTAATTCCCGCAAAATTTTCAAGCTTTTTGAGGCGCTCTCTGTAGGCCTCACTACTATTCTACCAAAAGCAGCAAATGCCCATGAATTGGTTTGTGAATGTTCAATTCATTCATTGGCTAACCTTGTTATCCAGACTACCCTGTGCTAGTTTTTTCCATGAAAATGCTTCCTTGGACTAGAAATGATAGGTGCTCTAGCTGTTCCACTACTCGACCTAAACCAGTGAATGTCCATGAACTAGAGTTGGAACTGAAATCAAATTTAAACCGAGTGACAAGCAATTTAGACTTCATTGTGAGCATTGTTTGCATAGGAAAGTGCAGTAATTGAGATAGTCTGACAGCTACATGTATGCTATGTTCTGCAAATTGCATATTACTTTGAGCCACAGTAATGCTCTAAGTAATCGACTTCTTAACCACTGCAGAATTATGGGTAACTTTTCAGGATTTAGTCGGAAATATGGCTTGTTGACATTCATCGGAAAGCTCTCACTAAATCCTGAAAAGTTACCCATAATTCTGATGTGGTTAAGAAGTCGATTACTTAGAGCATTACTGTATCTATTAAATCTCATATCAAACCCATGAAATATAGCACTGTATCACCTAGTGCTAAATGGGTTCAGCTATTATTGCATTCCATCAAGTAATCTCGCAGTGAATACGATCATGTCTACTACTTGTCCCGTCCCTTTATTTGCTGCAGAATTGTCCATTGATTGTTATATCATGACGAAATCCCGATTTCGCGAGATTTGAAATAGCCTATTTACTCAAGAATCATGAGTTTCCACTGAAGCTTGTTTGATTCACAGCTGAAGAGCTATTGGAAGTAACATAACAAAGTTCCGCATTTGATTGAATTTCAGCAGATTTCTTAGATTGAGCCTCTGATATTGCATGGTCGGTGAATGGTAATTCTTCGCGGCAACTTCCTATTATAACGTTAGAATCATCTGTATTAGGTTAAACTACCGGTACTAGTATTTCTTGGAGAACTAACTCTGTCATCACTGGAAACTTGCTGATATTAAGTACAGTAATGCCTGAAGAATATGACCCTTTAACCACAGCAGAATCAGTCAGAGATATGGCTTGTTGCCATTCATCGGAAAGATCTCACCGAGAGCTTTCCGATGAATGGCAGCAAGCCATATTTCCGATTAAATCCTGAAAAATTTCCCATAATTCTGCTGTGGTTTAGGGCATAGGACATTACTGTAGTTACTTTGATTCCTTATTTTATTTATTGTGTTCCGCTAATTATTCAGCTAATTATTTGTCCAACTTCCCATGGCATCCAAGCCTTGAAATAATTCACCCTCTGGGGACCTCATTCTGCAAATGACAGGCACACTATTTCAAGACTTGATGGCATCTGAATCCAATGAATTTGGCGTATTTGAAATTTGATTACACACAGATGAGAAGGGACAAAAGATTGTTGTCCATCATACTGATGTATGGTGTTGTCTCATCTGCTAATATTTACATAGCCCGTGTGTGTTATACACAATCCTGTTCGGTGATTGGTCAACTGCAAATTGGGCTGTGCATTTTATATCCCAATAAAACTCACCATAACATGAACTTACACATCTTGTTGACCTAGCTGTACGACTAAATTTAGTAGATACATTGTAGAACAACTTGGCATGTTTTTGAGTGTGCCTCCATCGACTAATTGGTTGGCATCTCACTTGTAGAATATTGGGCTAACTTTAATACAGTACTGCATGATACATGTACAATATCCAAACTGCAAGACAGATTTCAGAAACAAATTATCTGAATTTGTAGCTGTATAAAAATATAAGAAATAAATAGTTTGAGTGTGTTTTATAAAGGGGTGCCGGTATGTCTCTGTGGCTGATTGGCTGTTGGAACACATTTAATGTGACTACGAAGCCACAGTTCTACATGTATACCCTTCAATAAAATGCACTCAAAACTACATTTATTTCTGAAATACTACAATCTGAGATTACTCAGACACTATTTGTGCTCCAAAGTATCATACCAATCTCAGTGAGAACTTTCCAATGAATGGCAACAAGCCATATTTCCGACTAAATCCTGAAAATTTCCCATAATTCTGCTGTAGTTAAAGGGTCGTATACCCCGGGCATTACTGTACTTTTCTTCCTGTTATCATTTAGAGATAAAAAAAAAATCATGAATAAAAATAGTTTGAAAGCTGCTGTGGGATTCAATACTTAAGTGTCTTGAGTGACAATCTATGTCAGTGGATCAGATAATTATTAATACCAAAGGGTACATAATGCAAGGAACGTGACCTGTGTCTGATAACAGTTACTATAAGATTCTATGTGTAAACTGGTTTGAACTTACACATACATGTACATGTACAAGCACTGTCTTCATTAATATATTGCTCATTCTTTTTTCTCCATCCTTTGATAACTCTTCAAATTTTTGCTTACCTGAAAGATATTAAATAAAGAGAAGTGACCTCTCCCTACTAATTTATTAGGGAGAAGTTATCAATGATAGGAGCTGGTGCAGCATTAAAGATCCTGTGTCAGCGCATTATCTCATATATATTTTGAAGACCTCTGTCTGTCTGTCTGTTTGTCTGTCTGTCTGTCATTAATACAAATCTACGATTCTCGACCGATCGGGACGAAACTTGGTACGTGTGTGTAGTTTGACCAGGCAGTGGTCGTTGTCGTATTGGCGAGCCCGTGCGACGCCCGTGCAGCGCATGCGCAGACGAAATCTCGGAAACGGGTGGAGCTATCGACTTGAAATTTGGTATGTGAATGTATCTTGCCCCGGATACGAATTTCATCAGGTCACCGAGCCCGTGCGACGCCAGCTTCGCGCATGCGCAGACGAGATCTCGGAAACGGGTGGAGCTATCGACTTGAAATTTGGTATGTGAATGTAACTTTCCCCCGGATACAAATTTTATCGGGTCGCCGAGCCCGTGCGACGCCAGCTTCGCGCATGCGCAGACCAGATCTCGGAAACGGGTAGAGCTATCGACTTGAAATTTGGTTTTTGAATAGCGCTGGGTAGAGCTATCGACTTGAAATTTGGTTTTTGAATAGCCCGGACAACGTCGGGCTCATCGGCTAGTCTATTATATATTTTGGAAGATCTGTCTGTCTGTGCGTGTGTTCGCGATGAACTCGAAAACGGCCAAGCCGATTTCGATGAAACTTGGTATGTGGGGGTATTTTCGTCCGGGGGGGGTGGCATGGGCCTATTAATTTGTCCGTGCGACGTGACCTTGACCTTGAAATCGGGTAATTTCAAGGTCAAACGCCCGAATATCACGGGATTTCGATGAAACTTGGTATGTGGGGGTACCTAAGGCCGGGGAGTGGCATAAACCTATTAATTTGCCCGTGCGATGTGACCTTGAAATCGGGTTATTTCAAGGTCAAACGCCCGAATATCCTGGGATTTCGATGAAACTTGGTATGTGGGGGTACTTTCATATGGGGAGTCTCATAAGCATATTCATTTGCCCGTGCGACGTGACCTTGACATTGAAATCGGGTCAATTCAAGGTCATATCACCAATTTTGATGGAATTTGATACGTGGGGTTACTTTTGTCCACTGAGTGTTTTGGACGGGTCGAGTCGTGACCCCGACCTGACCTTGACCTTCAAAATGATCAATTCAAGGTCAAATCGGGTAAAACCGGATGGATTTCGACGGGCACGTTTGTCGGGTACTTTTGTCCGGGCAGTGTTTTGGACCGGTCAAATCGTTACCCCACTTGACCTTCAAAATGGACAATTCAAGGTCAAAGCCCGGACGAAGTCGGGTCACCTTCTAGTCTATTATATATTTTGGGAAATCTGTGTGTGTGTGTCTGTGTGTTCGCAATGGACTCGAAAACGGCCGAGCCGATTTCGACGAAACTTGGTATGTGGGATACTTTCGGCCAGGGAGTGGCATGGGCCTATTAATTTGCCCATGCGACGTGACCTTGACCTTGAAATCGGGTCATTTCAAGGTCAAACGCCTGAGTATCACAGGATTTCGATGAAAATTAGTATCTAGGGATACTTTCGTATGGAGAGTGTCCTAAGCCTATTAATTTGCCCGTGTGACATGACCTTAACCTTGAAATCGGGTCATTTCAAGGTCAAACGCCCGAGTATCACAGGATTTCGATGAAAATTAGTGTCTAGGGATACTTTCGTATGGGGAGTGTCCTAAGCCTATTTGTTTGCCCGTGCGACGGGTCAATTCAAGGTAAAATCGCGAATTTTTATGGGATTTCGACGAAATTTGATACATCGGGTTACTTTTGTCCACTGAGTGTTTTTGACGGGTCAAGTCGTGACCCTGACTTGACCTTGACCTTCAAAATTATCAATTCAAGGTCAAATCGGGTAAAACCGGATGGATTTCGACGGGTACTTTTGTCGGGTACTTTTGTCCAGGCAGTGTTTTGGACGAGTCAAATCGTGACCCCACCTGACCTTGACCTTCAAAATGGACAATTCAAGGTCAAATCGCGCAATTCGCCGAAAAGCAGAGGGGAAACAGCCCGGACGAAGTTGGGTCCACCTGCTAGTCTTATATATGCGAGTCTCCCATATGGAGAAAATATATGAGAATGCACTGACTTACAAGGTCATGGTAAATACTGTTATGCCAGTATATTCTTTTATACATGTATATGCGAGGCTCCCTAAGCAGAAGATAAAATGCATAATTAAGGTGACTAATGGGTGAACATCTGGATCTTCAACTGGGAAAACTTCAATCCGATCCTAGGTCTCCCATAGCAGTTGACACCTGAGCAAAATGAGGTCCCCCAGAGGGCGAATTTGATGATGCTAGACTGCTGTGTGGGGTAGCATCATTAAATTCACCCTCTGGGGATCTCATTCTGCAAATGTCAGACACACTATTTCCAGACTTGACACCATGGTACAGTAATGCCCTAAATAATCGACTCCTTAACCACAGCAGAATTATGGGTAATTTTTCAGGATTTAGTCGGAAATATGGCTTGTTGCCACTCATCGGAAAGTTCTCACTGAGAGCTTTCCAATGAATGGCAACAAGTTGAAGCAAGTCGATTATTTAGGGCATTACTGTACATTTTCAGCAATAGCTTAGCTTTATTATACCCCCCGTACGAAGTAGGGGGGGTATACTGGAGTCAGCTTGTCCGTCCGTCGTCCGTCCGTCGTCTGTCGTCCGTCGTCCGTCCGTCCGTGGACACAAATTTGTCCGGAGTTTTTCTGTCGTTTTTTGATCAATTTCCTTGAAACTTGGCCCAGACATCAAACACCATGGGAACCTGTGCACCTGCGATTATGACGTCTGTCAGACCTTTTTTGGTGGAGTTATCCCCCTTTTTCGACTTAGAAATTTTTCGCAACATGTATACTTTTGTCCGAGCTTTTATTCCTACATTTTTAGGTCAATTTTTTTTAAACGTGGCACAGATATTTAGTACCATGGGAACTTGTGCACCTGCGATTATGACGTCTGTCCGACATTTTTTGGTGGAGTTATCCCCCTTTTTCGACTTAGAAATTGTTTTGCAACATGCATAATTTTGTCCGAGCTTTTATTCCTACATTTTTCGGTCAATGTTTTTAATCTTGGCACTGATATTTAGTACCATGGGAACCTATGCACCTGCGATTATGACGTCTGTCCGATATTTTTTGATGGAGTTATTCCCCTTTTTCAACTTAGAAATTTTTTCGCAACATGCATAATTTTTTCCAAGCTTTATTCCTACATTTATCGGTCAATAGGTTTAAGATTAGGGTTAGTGTTGTACACCTGCAATGGGAACTGTTATTTTATTATTTTAACTAAATGTTTACTGACATGTGAAACATCTTAGTATTTTAAACACAGGGGGTATCCGTAGTCCCATTGGGACAGTCACACCTCTAGTTAGGCTTGGCCTATTTATACTTGAATAATCACTTGACTTGTTATCGTCAAGAAATTCAGCTCCACTCAAAGGTGAAGCTTATGCATTTGATTTTGTTCATCCACTGTGCATGGAGACTCAATAGTTCACGGGGTCAGTACCAACAATAGCGATGGTACTTCGGGGTTATGACCATCAATAGCGATGTTGCTTCACTGATTTTATTTTAGAAATTTAATTGAGTAGCTGGATCAACTAACAAATTGAAGAGAGATTGTAGTTGTTGACTCCAATTTGTTGCTATTGATATTGTGCATATCATTAGAATGCGGATCTTGATCATTAGTTAGATGTCTTGCTTTATTTAAATGGATTAAATGGAATCGTATTGAAATTTGTTAACCCTTTGATAACTGGATATTCTCTGATGATTATTTCCTTGATTCATATTGATTTATTTATAGGAATTTGCAGATAATTACAGTAATGTCCTAAATAATCGACTCCTTATTAACCACGGCAGAATTATGTGTAATTTTTCAGGATTTAGTCGGAAATATGGCTTGTTGCCATTCATCGGAAAGCTCTCAGTGGCAACAAGCCATATTTCCGACTAAATCCTGAAAAGTTACCCATAATTCTGCTGTGGTTAGGGAGTCGATTATATAGGGCATTACAGTAGTTCAATAAAACTTACACTGTCTGGTGAACTTGCTATTAGTACCAGGGGTTATCCTGGATATTTTGGGAATGTGTCTGTGGCCCCTTCAATTTAGAATATTTACACCCACAAATGCATTCTTGCTATGGAACATAAATGCAGGACATTGGTTGGTTGAAATTATGTTATGCGACATCGCATGCAAACCCTCACTTGTGTTCATATTGTGTAGATGCAACTTATAATGAAAATAAAATTGGAAATAGGCACTAAATGCTCTTTCAATCTGCAGTTGAGTGTAAAATATAAGTAATGGTTGTTGATTTGTTGATTTTGTTGGATTCCATAGAGTATGGATGCAAGAAAATATGCACCCATATTTAAAAAAAATAGCTTGGTCACATATGGTGGTGAAGGATTGAATAGGGAATTTTAAGGCACCTGCTCTGACCTGCTCATTAATAAAAACAAGGTGAGATCAAGGATTTAGAGTTAACTCCCTTGCATTCTCTGTGTGACATCTGCTTTTACTACCTGTTCAATCACCCTTGCAAATGAAGAATAGACCATCCCAATAGACATTTTTGGAACTGAATAAGAGAATCCTTTAATTATTGCATTTGGCAATTACCCAATTCAAAAGGTGCAATATGACTATATACATGTATACATGTACTGTATCCTATTTGTCTCCAGGCAATTTTTGCTTTACAATTATACATGTTTTAGACTGAAATATGTCATTTTGTACAGGATATTTTTTATGGTGTTAGTCATACTCAATTAAAAGGATATATTTGAAGGATATATTATGTGGTGTTATTCATACTATTAAAATTAAACAGGCATGGCTGAACGCATAGCTAGTTTAATAGTCTAAAACATTTCATCACCCTTCTTATTACCGCCACTATAAATATCTCCCCCCCCCCCCCCCCCCCCGGGCAATCCCCCCTGGGACCAGCCAAGAGGTTTCAAATTAGGAGAAGTCACTTCTCCCTGTTTAGTTTATAGGGTGAAGTGGACTGTTTGTTATCAGGGAGAAATCATAATGTGTGAAGTTGCACCCCATTACATGTATCTATTACATGCACCAGGTATCTAATAGGTATAATACAACAAAAGAACCCATTTATATAACCATTATAGTGAGAAAGAACAGCATTATAATCAGTAAATATAATTTAAATATGCTGTTGGGACATATGCATAGTGGTATACATGTATGAGGGCGATTTCACTTCTCTCTTGGACAATAATAGGGAGACGTGGCACATTTTAGGTCTCTGAAGTCACTCTCTAGGTTGGTCTGCACACATTTAGTGACATCTATCTACTTTCGGTTTCCTTTTCAAGAATAATTATTGAGATTCTTTGAAATATACAATTCTGTTCCCCTTGATCTGAATTTGAAAATAAAACGGGATGTATTTTGTTGTTGGTCTGGACGTCCGTCCTTCTGTCTGTCCATCTGTTCACTTTTTCGTTTCCGGATTATAACTAAGTAAGTATGAACTGAATGGAATCAAATTTGTTAATTGGGATTACTAGCTCAAAATAAAAGTCAATTTCAAATTTGGGTTCCGCCTGCCAATTTTCACCAGAGTTACCACCCTTTGTGTTATTTATGAACATGTTGTTCGACGAAATTTGGCCTTATTACCAACAGAAAGCCTCTTGATTTATCCATCTTTATTCGCAATTTGGTCCGAGACTGTCAGCTCATCTACTGTTTACTGGACCACTAATAATTCTCGATGGTGTAAAGTTATAGTTGTCAAAAATCGATATCTAATAACTCTGAGCATTGATAGGTAGGTTCCTCGACTAGAATCATATATTTTTTACCCCCAAATCCAAATAAATAGTAATTGAGGGCCCTATATAATGAGGGGCACTTAATCGGATTATGCATCTTTAATGATATACATGAATATACTAGTAAGATCATTTCATGTATTTCTGGACATATTTTATTCTCCAAAAGCGGGTAAGAATATGACAAGTTTAAGAATTACTAAGTATACAGTAATTTAGCGCTAACCACAACAGGCCTTTAAGGTGTTAGGATTCAAAATATTCTGAAATGCAGATTTCTTCATTATGGAAGATTCTATTTGCAGACCGATGTGTCACACAATTTCAGGTCATATCTCAACTTATTAATGATTATCAAATTAGTTTAATAAGGGACAATTGTCTCAAAAGATTTGAAAATGCTTAGCTAAAATTTACCTTGTGCACAGAGGGGCTTGACCCACTTTGATTGATGCCAAACTCATATTAACCCCTTTGAATACTAAATGGATTCTCCCATTCCATTATAAACGTATGCAACAGAATAGTTTATTCTCATTTATAGGAATGATCAGATGAATAATTAAACAGTGAAAGTGAAACCTTCTCAAATTCGTATGTAGAAATGTTTAACTAATAAGTTTTAACCCTTTCATGACGGAGCTGCTCTGGTGCAGCATTAAAAGGTCAAGGTAAATATTGTTAGGCCAATGTATTCTCCTATATACCGTATGCGAGGCTCCCTATGGGAGACTCACATATATAAGAGAATGCATTGGCTCACGGTTTTCACAAAATTTCAGTCTCCAGTCACGGAAAGGTTACCTAGCGAGATGCATGAAGTGTGTATATTATACACCCGGGTGTATCCACGACATACATGTAGATGTACATATATACTCAAGCAATACAAACATTGAACCTCTATCTCCATATACTACCACCATATTCCATTGTATTCCATTGTGTGTTCTAGTTTTTACTTAATATATGTCATGCTGATTTGGAAATAAAAATATGTTTACACACGTGAGTTATTATCACATTTCATGAATGTTGATCAATGACTGAACTTGACGTTCTCTTCATTTTGGATTTTGCACAACAATAATGTGAACACTCCATAGTGTATCTCAAACCTAACCTCAGTTGTACACTTACTGGACGTCCAAGCCTGCAAATAGTGTGTCTGTCATTTGCAGAATGAGGTCCCCAGAGGGAAGAATTTAGTGATGCTATCCTGCTCAGTGGGCTAGCATCACCAAATTCACCCTCTGGGGGACCTCATTCTGCTAGGCCTCATCTTCTTGTAAGTATCTATTGTATCAAATTAACATTGTTTTTAGTAACTTTTTCCATTCTTTCAGTTTCTGTATACCTTAATTTGCAAAAGATACAAATGTAATATGCATAATCGAGGTGACTATAATAGGTGAACATCATCAACTTTAACTGGGAAACTTCATTCTGATCCTAGGTCTCACATAGCAGTTGACGCCGAAGCAGAATGAGGTTCCCAGATGGTGAATTTGGTGATGTTAGCCTGCCATGCGGGATAGGGTCACTAAATTCACCTCATTCTGCAAATGAGAGACACACTATTTGCAGACTTTTTTGCTTTTGTCATATTGATCTCTGGTAGCTTTACAGGCTCTTAAGTCATTGAAAACACCTTTACATGTATGCTAGTCACACAATCACGGAGTGTGGGCATTAAAGACGATAATCTGATACAGACGACTGATCACCCAAAAACGTGACATCAGGATACACCGGCAATGTCTTCTCTTTACAAAATAACTAATGTGCTTTGCTTGCATTTTTTCCCCCTGAATACAAATGTGTATGTTAATACACAAGCTTCAAACATCTTGCCACAAGTACCGGTAACTACCTACAGTAATGCCCTAATTAATCGACTCCTTTAACCACAGCAGAATTATGGGTAACTTTTCAGGATTTAGTCGGAAATATGGCTTGTTGCCATTCATCGGAAAGCTCTCGCCGAGAGCTTTCCGATGAATGGCAACAAGCCATATTTCCGACTAAATCCTGAAAAGTTACCCATAATTCTGCTTTGGTTAAGAGGTTGATTAATTAGAGCATTACTGTACCTGGGTATCAGCAATTATTTAGTTATCAAAGGGTCAGGGACCAGCCTAGAGGTTTAAAATTGGGAGAACTTTTTTGTTATTTGAAATTATCTCCACCTATTGTTATTCTTCCTGATGTTTTTTAGTCCATGTTAAATTACCTCCAGCTAAAGTTGTTCTTCATGGGGATTTTTGTCTATGTTAAATTACAGTAATGCCCTAAATAATAGACTCCTTAACCACATCAGAATTATGGGTAACTTTTCAGGATTTAGTCGTAAATATGGTTGTTGCCATTCATTGGAAAGCTCTCACTGAGAGCTTTCCGATGAATGGCAACAAGCCATATTTCCGAAAGCTCCTGAAAAGTTACCCATAATTCTTCTGTGGTTAAGGAGTCGATTATTTAGGGCATTACTGTACCTCAAGCTAAAGTTGTTCTTCATGGGGATTTTTGGTCTACATGTATGTTAAATTACCTCCAGCTATGGGTTTTTTGGTACATGTGAAATTACTTGCACCTACAACTAGACCTTCATATGAACCAAGTCAATACTATGGCCCAATGCCAGAAGGTTATAATAAACTGACAGATTACTCGCAGACAGCCTACATATTGCTGTGTTCTAAGTTGATTTATTCACGATAATCCTCGATGTTTTCTTTTTATTTGTGCATGTAACACCTGTACCTATTAAAGCAACAGCGGACCCACATTCCAAACAACAATGATTTGGTTTTCTATTTCAGGCTTTATATTTTGATGTGGACAACAGGGGACTATGCCAGGGACTACTTGTATGGTGATGGTCATCTGCAGAATGAGGTCCCCAGAGGGTGAATTTAGTGACGCAATCCCACACAGTGGGCTAGCATCACCAATTTCAACCTCTGGAAACCGCATTCTGCTTTAGTTTCTTATTCAGGAAGTTTCTTTTTTAGATAAGTTTCTCTATATCCCAAAATTGGCAGACGACACAATGCATAATCGAGGTGCCCAATGGGTGCACATCACCATCTGGCTACTCAAACCTGTGGTTAGGTCTCCCATAGCTCTATCGATTTTTATAATCTGAGGTCCCCAGAGGATGAACTTGGTGATGCTAGCCTGCTGTGCATTTTATATTCCATATGACATTCAGCCCTGTGTTGGCACTGCCATAAGAAACATTGAGGCCCCACAAGATTTACAGTAGTGCTCTAATTAATCGACTTCTTAACCACAGCAGAATTACGGGTAACTTTTCAGGATTTAGCCGGAAATATGGTTTGTTGACACTCATCGGAAAGCTCTCCCAAAGAGCTTTCTGATGAATGGCAACAAGCCATATTTCCGACTAAATCCTGAAAAGTTACCCATAATTCCTCTGTGGTTAAGGAGTCGATTAATTAGGGCATTACTGTACATAATGCAAAGCCTGCTATCTTCATGTGTTGGAGGAATAAACATTATCTCTCTATTATGCTGGTAGGCCTGCTGAATTGCCATGATGCTGTTAGGGCAAACTGATGATGTTATGAAAAAGTAACCTTTATTTTTTCTGAAGTTATCTTTTTCATGGTGTTTGGTTAAAGTGATGTTAAACACTCCGGTAGGGTGATAAAATAGAATGGAGAATAATCTTGTTCAAAGTAGTTATTTTAACAAATATTATGTATAAATTGACAACACACGGTCATTTTGATATATTAATTAAATGCAGTGACTGCCGATGGCGTAATCGTTTTCGTTAATATATCGCCGATAGATGCATCCCGATTCGAGTAGTAAATATTTACAAATTGGCGTAGTTCAGACGATGTTTTCTGTGGAGTGGTATGGTCGATTTGCTTGAGATTTTCAGTGATGTTAGTAGAATGCTACACTCCTCCAGTTGGCATAGCACTTGATTATTAACTTATCAGTTTTACGCACCCGAACAAGTACATAATATGTCTTTAATACGAGCGATTTCAGAAAAAGCCATTGTCTATTTGAAACATTCAAGAACATAAATATTTTTGAAAATATTAATAATGGTTGTGCTGGTGTTTGCAAAACGACATGATCAGCCATCTTGATCATAGTCGATTTGCAACAACTAATACAATCGCAATATATATGTTTTTGAATGTTTCATACACATAATGACTTTTCCTGGATATGTTCAGATTATCCAAACACAGCAAAAATGACGACTTAAAAACAATAACAATACTTTATCTTAATAGCATGAGTTTGCACTAACAGCATCATAGCAATTCAGCAGTACCTACCAGCATCACAGCACATTAGCAGGACCACTTGACCAGGGCAGCATCATAGCACATTAGCAGGACCACTTGACCAGGAGTGTATAGGTGCAGTTGCCCTCTGTTGATGGTGTCCGCCCCAAACTTATTGGCTGATTATCGACGTTTTTGTCAGCCTTGTTACGGCATGTTTTCAAGGCGGTTAATGTTATTGATGTTTGCTTTATCAATTACTATTACACCACGGCTCGTTTTTTTTTTATCAATTTTGACAACAACGCAGCAAGTACGCAGTCTCACAGAATATTGCCATTGTTTTAAAGATGTATTGAGGGTTCCAGACATCCATTACAAAACAACACACAAAGTATTCAACATCGCTATTGACTTTGATTCACTAACAAAATGTTAGAAACCAATAATCGCATATAAACTACATGTAAATGTAGACCTATAAATACCACACACAATTTGTAATTGAATTGATTATTGCTGTCCAAGCCTGATTATAGTGTGCCTGTCATTTTCAGAATGAGGTTCCCAGAGGGTAAATTTAGTGATGCTATCCCACATAGCGGGCTAGCATCACCAAATTCACCCTCTGGGAACTTCATTCTGCATGGCCTCATCTCCTATGGGAGACATACAATGTAGACTCAGACTGAAGTTCCCAAATGGTGAATATTGTGATGCATACCCATTGGGAACCTCGATTATGCAATGTCTCATCTGCCAATTTGGGGATATAGAGAAACTAAACTAAAATAGAAATAGAATCTTTGTGAAGAAATTTCTATAGAAATTTGTTGATAAAGAAACTTTCCAGAGAAGATGAGGCCTAAGCAGAAGGAGGTCCCCAGAGGGTGAATTTAGTGATGCTAGCCCGCTATGCGGGTTAGCATCACTAAATTCACCCTCTGTGGACCTCGATCTTTCTGCAGATGACAGGCACCTTATACTCGGACCTGTTGCTGTCCCTCTACAAAATCACTAATTAGACTGACTTGACTGATACAGTAATGCTCTAAGTAATCGACTTCTTAACCACAGCAGAATTATGGGTAATTTTTCATGATTTTAGCTTTCCGATGAATGGCAACAAGCCATATTTCCGACTAAATCCTGAAAAGTTACCCATAATTCTGCTGTGGTTAAGAAGTCGATTACTTAGAGCATTACTGTAGATACCAAACCAAGCCTGAGTTTAGTGTGCCTGTCATCTGGGGACCTCATTCTGCTTTGACCTCATCTTCTCTGGAAAGTTTCTTTATTATCAAATTTATATAGAAACTTCTTCGCATAGATTCTATTTCTTTATTAGTTAAGTTTCTGTACATCCCCAAATTGACAGACGACACATTGCATAATCGAGGTTACCAATGGGTGTACATCACAATATTCACTATTTGGGAACATCTCAGTCTATATCTCAGATGAGCCATGCAGAATGAGGTTCCCAGAGGGTGAATTTAGTGATTCTAGCCTGCTATGCGGGATAGCGTCACTAAATTAACTCTCTGGGGATCTCTTTCTGCAAATGGCAGGGACACTAAACTCAGGCTTGTACCAAACAAATGTAATTTTGTATTTGAAATGATTATTGCTTCCCCTCTACAAGATCACTGAAATTATTATTTATATTACATAAATTGACAGAAGCTTCTAGGCCAAGCAATTACAAAAAATTTCAGGTTCCAGATAAGATATATCAAACTATTAAATAAATTTAGCATCAACAGTAACCAGAAGTAACCACATGTACCATGTGTACCCATGTACATGTACCAGAAGTAACCACTTGTACCATGTGTGCCCATGTAACGGTAACCAGAAGTAACCACATGTACCCTGTATACCCATGTAGCAGTAACCAGAAGTAACCACATGTACCCTGTGTACCTATTTAACAGTAACCAGAAGTAACCACATGTACCCTGTGTACCCATGTAACAGTAACCAGAAGTAACCACATGTACCCTGTGTACCCATGTAACAGTAACCAGAAGTAACCACATTTACCCTGTGTACCCATGTAACAGTAACCAGAAGTAACCACATGCACCCTGTGTACCCATGTAACAGTAACCAGAAGTAACCACATGTACCCTGTGTACCCATGTAACAGTAACCAGAAGTAACCATGTGTACCCTGTGTACCCATGTAACAGTAACCAGAAGTAACCACATGCACCCTGTGTACCCATGTAACAGTAACCAGAAGTAACCACATGCACCCTGTGTACCCATGTAACAGTAACCAGAAGTAACCGCATGTACATTTTTACAAAATGTACCATACCCTGGGTAACCTTGAGATTATTAAAATTTGCACTGAACACAGTCATAATGGGTAGTTTAACACGCGTGATGAAAACATACCAACAAATGATTGCAATCTGGTTATATTCAATGTACCTGACATACCAACAGGCTAGAAAAGTACATGTATCAATGTTCAAAATATGACATACCAGTACATGACATGTATATGGACAAATATAAATGTATAATATTGCTATAAAGGTAATGATTAAAGATGCATAATCCGAATTAACGCTCCCAAATTACTATTTCTTTGGCTTCGGGGGTTTAAAATATTTGATTCGAGTTATCAGATATCAATTTTTTAAATCTTTTATTTTTCACCACCTGGAATATTTGGCGGCCTTGCAATATTCGCTGACCCAACCGACATACTCTCGATACCAAATTGCATTGAACAAATTGTTGATATAAACTAGTAACACATTTTGGAATATTTTGTACCAGAGTTGACAGTGGCATTATTTATTGGTAATTAATCGATTCTGATCAGTCAGGGAGTCAGGGACCATCAAATTGGATTGTGTAGCTTTAAACATATTATATCAATCAACATTCTCTTCTCTCTTTTCAGGGGTTTTGGAAGACAAGGATTCCAATGTCAAGGTGAGTCGGAGAAACAAGGATAAGACTTCATTCTGGAGTAACAAAAGGGAGCGGTTAGGCCACGCCGAGTCAATTTCCCATTCTCAGGCCCAAAAAATTTGAAAAGCATGCAAGCTTATGATTTTAGCTAATTTAATATACAGTAATGCCCTAAGTAATCGACTCCTTAACCACAGCAGAATTATGGGTAACTTTTCAGGAGAGCTTTCCGATGAATGGCAACAAGCCATATTTCCGACTAAATCCTGAAAAGTTACCCATAATTCTGCTGTGGTTAAGGAGTCGATTACTTAGGGCATTACTCTATTTGTAGCTTCAAAGTCAAGTTTGAGCTCTTGCAATGGATTGGCATGCATCTTTCATCAACAATGTTCTTTATCTTTACAATCTTCGGGGTGACCTCTAGATGGGAGGCACCAATTTTTTATGAAATTTGGTAAAAACCTGGCCACCAGCAGCCATCTTGGATTTTACATTTGAATCCATTGGCACACCCTGCAACTGGCATTTTTCAGAGAAATGTTTTTGAAAATTTACAGGCAAGTTTATGATCCCTCTACATGGGAGCTACCGCGGTATCTAATTTGAATGATTTCTGATGGAAAAACATGGCCACTGGCAACCATCTTGGATTTTACTAAATCCTTATGCACACACACCCTCCAGACCACATCCCTCATCCAATCATCACCAAACTTCAAATGCAACTTCGGAGTGACCACTAGATGGGAGCCATCAAATTTTCCAAATTTCATTAAAAAACATGACCGCATTTCACAACTTAATCCATCGATCAGCACACTGGAGCCAACATTTATTGGAGAAATGTTTTGAAAATTTACAGGCATGTTCAGGATCACTGGGAGCTATATGCCGGCATCTTTGCATCAGGAAATACTTTGGCATTCCCTGCAGACAACATTTTTCATCTAATTGATCCCAAACTTCATATGACTCTTCGGGTTGACCTTTGGTATTACGTAAACATCTAAACTTTGCACATTCCTTGACACTTTCATTGATTTCTGTAGCACATACATGTACCACCGAAGCATTCTACAATGTATCTCTTCGTTGGCTGGCTCTGGGTTAAATTTAAGTTACCCGCGGATAATATTTCATGAAATTCAGTAATGCCCTAAATAATCGACTCCTTAACCACAGCAGAATTATGGGTAACTTTTCAGGATTTAGTCGGAAATATGGCTTGTTGCCATTCATTGGAAAGCTACCCATAATTCGGCTGTGGTTAAGGAGCCGATTATTTAAGGCAGTACTGTGTGTTGATTGATTAAAAGTTAGTTGATAGATTCCATTTGATTTATTGCATCAAAGTCACCAAATATTACAAGTATCATTGACACATTGTGTCGCCCGTTTATTAACACATGGTTACAAAATACAGTAATGAATGATTGAATCGGAAATTTGAATCAGGGCGGAAAATGGTCTCAATTCTGCATTTTTTTTATAAAACGTACTGTAGTTATTTTGTACCGACATATAAAAAGCTAATAAAAAGATTGCACATGCAGGGTTTGCGGCCCATGCATATCCCTGATAAAAGGACAATTGGCTTGGATTAGCCTTAGCTGATCCTTTTTATGAGCACAGGGCATATTACTCGTACATGTATAGTTATGGCTTTTTTGGCTTTTATTATCATTACTGTAAAGATAAAGCAATCAAATCTACTGGTTTTGACCTTTATCACGTTCTGGGATTCAGATCCAGCTACTATGGGTCCACATACATTGTACTTCACATACTGCCATAGTGACCATTGATGCCATAGTGAAAGACTGTCCTTTCAATTTACTGGAATTGTTTACATACTATTACATAGTATTCCAAATTGAATTTCATCATAGAGCGTTCATATGTACGCAGAAGGTCTGAATGTTCAGGTTCAGAAATTATTTGCCTAACAATTACAAAAACAATAATTGAAAATATCCATATATTGATAAACTATGGAAAGAAAAAAAATGCTGCCAATTTGCCACAGAACCTGAGAGAGGGATTACCCATGATTCACTCTAATAACAGTGTGTACAGTTATCTAGATGGCCTGGCAGACAGGTATAGATTTATAATCCTGATAATTGTACTCAATCTCTCAAGAATAGATCTATGGTGGAAACACATCATTAGAAATAGTACAAGTGCTTTGCATAGTCGGCAACTGTATCAGATACACAAACCACGCAAACAACCAGAGGAGCTCGGCCTAACACTACCATTGTATCAAGATCCCGAACAAACTATGCGCCGAGAGTGGTGTAAATATGTGAAGTAGTCACCTGATTTTGGTATAACGATTCTTTCTTGGTTCTCATTCTCAAAGTCTATGACTAGTTACTGGTTACAGTAACGCTCTAATTAATCGACTCCTTAACAACAGAGGAATTATGGGTAACTTTTCAGGATTTAGTCGGAAATATGGCTTGTTGCCATTCATCGGAAAGCTCTCAGTGAGAGTTTTCCGATGAGTGGCAACAAGCCATATTTCCGACTAAATCCTGAAAAGTTACCCATAATTCCTCTGTGGTTAAGGAGTCGATTAATTAGAGCGTTACTGTACACTGACATAAATGTTTTCCATAAGCTTCAGTGCAAATGTTTTAGTGAAAACAGGGAACAGCTAGCCTAGATGATTAAAATTGGGATAAGTCACTTCTCCCTGTTCGGTTATTAGGGAGAAGTGGACTGTTACCAGGGAGAACAATGGCTTACTTTCAATATACACCCCAACATCACCCTTCTATAATCAAATAAGTATCTTACAGTAATGCCCTAAATAGTCGACTCCTTAACCACAGCAGAATTATGGGTAACTTTTCAGGATTTAGATGGAAATATGGCTTGTCGCCATTCATCGGAATTCTCTTAGTGAGAGCTTTCCGATGAATGGCGACAAGCCATATTTCTGACTAAATCCTGAAAAATTACCCATAATTCTGCTGTGGTTAAGGAGTCGATTATTTAGGCCATTACTGTAGATCTATTTCAGTTTTTCGCAGTTCCATTGCATCTGTGCATTATCACTTTTGTCCAACTCAAAATTATCAGCTATTTTTTTTCACCTTCCTTGATACATGTATTTCTATTTTAGTTTCGATTTATTCGATTATCCAATATTTTGGTTTTTCCAATTGGCCAAAGTTTCTGAAAATTGGCGAAACAAATTCAGAAATGGCCAAAAAATTGGCCAAAATTATGTTCTGCCCAGCATGAACACTGTATGGCATCCCTGAATAATACCCTAGCTGGATATTAATATTTTACAATCACAAGTAGTTTGAAATTACAAGCTGCTTGGGATGTATATATGTAGGAGTATACTGTCCTGTTGTAATAATGCGAATGTAATGTCAGAGACATACCTGTCTGCAAACAGGTACTTATACCACCGTAATTATTAATATGCGAGTAATTTACTAATTATCAATAATTAGGGTACACTCTGTATGCAAGTACATTAGCTGTTTAGCACTGATGGGATTTTGCCCACAAACCATGTCACTTATTTGTTGCAAAATATTACCAGTAGTCAATTTCTGGGCGATATATCAGGATACAGGGGATTATTATAATAATAATAATATACCATGAACAGCTAACCTAACTTGGGTATACCTAGAGTTGAATATATGCCCGGGAATAGAAAACACCAGAACTGGGAAGAAACCCCTTCAGAACGGGGAACCGAGAACGTTCTCGGGAAATGTATGCACAAGTTGTACAACACAGGGATCGTAATAATAATAATTTAGATTAACTAAAGGATATTTCAAATTGTTATATTTGACATCCTTGGGCCACACAAGTTGGATAACATAAAACCATCGTTGCGACTACCCGAACTTCAAATGAAATGTCAAAATATTGCTGATGTTGCGAACTTCTTGTGGCATCTCTTTTAACTTTGTACGTTAACTTAAGAGAATACAAAAGAAACAGTCCATATATACATGTAGCTCCATGAAATTTGTTTGTTAATTTCCAATACTGTTCACTGTCCTGATTCCTTTATTTGATTAGGAGTCGGAGTCGGACGTAGTCTTGAAAAGTACATTCGGAGCAACACCAAGTCACTCAGTAACTTGTCAGTCTAGAAGCCATTGTACTATACATTATGTATGTGTCACGTAACTTGCGTTATAACAGAAGCTAGAAATTTACATGTATGATATTCTAACTGGACTCTACACTGACATTCATAATTAAGACCCACAACTTGCATGAAACGATATGGACTCTACACTGACATTCACTTGCTCTCTTGGAAATTAGAATTCGACATCAGCAGACACCGCCCATTCAAGCAACTGCGTAGGAGTACTGCATGCACAGTCCATGCATTTGTCACTAAGAATTGCCTGAGCAACATCGCCGCAATTGATAAATTGATATACGTTGTAAAAGTCTCATCCCACAAACATAAGCATGCCACTACATCGTGACTCGTGAGCTCATGTCGTGAGGTCATGGCTGCATGGGTCACGAGACCAAACCTTAAGTCCTTATATAACCCTTATATGATAGCGTGGTCAATTCTACTCACACATTATGTAGAATTTGCAGATATATAACATATACATGTATATTGTACATGTACAGTACTGTGCGCCATTGTTGACAATTAAATGAAATTATGTGCCGTTGGTGTTCATTGACGTACTGTATGCTATACCAAGTGGCAAGTATTAACAATGCATCCCATTCCCGGTTCCTACAAATCATATTCATGGGAAACGGGAACGAGTATGGGACCCGGGAACTGGGAAATTCCTGTTCCCGGGATAAAACTCTAGGTATACCAGTGTGTTCTTGATTACAGTAATGCCCTAAATAATTGCTCCTTAACCACAGGAGAATTATGGGTAATTTCCGACTAAATCCTGAAAAATTACCCATAATTCTGCTGTGGTTTAATAAGGAGTCGATTATTTAGGGCATTACTGTATTTGTTGCAAAATATTACCATATTACCAGTAGTAAATTTCTGTGGGAGAAAGCAGGATACATGGGATTATGTAATGGATAATGTTCGAAGCAGAGGGAATTCATTAAAAGAATAGACGAGGCGCTTGCGCCGAGTCTATTCTTTAACGAATTCCCGACGCTGAGAATATTATCTGACTTAAAACCCACCCATTGAATTGTCATTGGAGCCAACTATCCATTTTGTCTGACCCACAGCTCTGTCTTGACTACCTGAGTACACGCCCACAGTTCAGCACGGACAGTTTGTGTTGTCCACGCCGAAAAGCAACACATTTCAATTATTATTTAATTCGAATTAGGACTCGCCAGTTGAGGGACGTTTCTTCCGAAGTTTGTCGTTGCGCTATGGATTCGGCCAGTGTATGTGAGCAATATATTTCTATCCAATTGTATTTGTTTATTTTCTTTCTTTCTTGATTTGAAGATGCCCCATCTAATTCGGCATCAAATAAGTTAACATTCCATAATAATTTATCAGGCAATAAAACATGAAAAATAATGGTCGTTATACATATGCATCACCATGCATACAGCACTACAAGAAACATCCAAAATAATGTGATCTTCAATTTTCATCGTTGGTTGGCAATGAAGTAAAAACGCTCTTTATAAAATGTGATTTTTCGAATATTCTGGCGCCAAACAACACGATAACAGGTAAAACTGTCTCACTATTAAGAAGTCGAAAGCACACAAGAAGCTTGCATAAATGGGTTTACTGATTCTTTCTCAGTGTTGTCTTGTGTAGAATACGCAAGAATAGAAGTATTATAGTGTTCAATCGTGTGGGGTATCTTGAATTTCCCATTATTATCAGAAAGACGCCTACATGATGTACTAGCTTGAATTTTAAGTATCATCCTATGGTTTATACACAGGGGTGTGGCTAGACGTGACTCAGAACAATATGCCAATTTAATGTCGCACACCCACCCCTTCATGATGTTTCAAACTGAAAGGTATCATAACATTTCCAGTTATTGGACAATTCTTACATGACATGGGCCATTCCCCGTTGTTAGCAAATTCCCATCGTATATGCATGATTTCCAAATATTCCCCCACCACGATTACCTTAAATATTCCTTTAAGTATCACACACAGAAGTTAACAACAAATGGTCAGTGCACAAATGTATAACATGTATTATCTTTTCTACGAAACGGCATACAATCGCGTAAATATATAGTTGATTAGTCATCAGCGACGTGGCTGGAGGGCTCCTGGGATTTTCCGGCTGCATCCCGCCCCTTTTACACAGGCCGAGCTAGCAATGTCGTGTAATTTCATTTGCTTCCCACCCCGTGGCTTGGAATTTCCTAACTGTACCTATTGTGGGGAGGGATATGAAACAATTTGAAATATGAACCTGAATACTGTAAAATCCTAGCATATATATAAAAGTCTAACTCCATGAAAACTCAGGCCTCGAATTTTTTTTTTAAATTCAGTTAATAATGGAATGTCGTATGCCAGCATTAAACATGGGGTTTTCGCAGTGAGTAAATGTGCTTCAAACACCAAAACCTCGTTTTAACTGGATCGCTGATGTTCAAAAACGACACTTCCCATGCATTTTGCATACTTATGTGAACAGTACTGTAACGTTGACAGTCATTTTATCACCAAATATTGCTTGAATCTCGGTTTTGTTGACCATTTACCAAAGAGATTGTAACGATTTATAAGAACAAAACCAATCTATTGTTCAACATTTTCTATTGTTGATAATGATTTATCAGACTCATGCGAACGCCTCACGTACCTTTAATTTTCACCCTAAAATGTGCAAGCTCGGCACACATGTTAGATCATGCCATGAATATTTACTCTGGCTACCCCCGTATATATCATTTTCCATATGTTCAAACCCTGGGAACCTTTTCTATTATCTTCTGAATATATTTCTGTGTTAATACTTGTTCCTTGACAATAAATTCCCAGCTCGAGATTGCAAGATTTTTGTAGCTTTGTGAGCCAACATCAATGAAATTTCAAGCGACGCATAGTAAAATCGACTAATTCAAGTCCCCCAAACCATGCAAACTCGAGTTGGGACCTTTACCTGCTATAAAATACAATGCTATACGGAACAGGTATAACTGAGCATTATATTACCTGCATTTTTTTCAATGTTATAAAACTTCCCTGTCAGAGCAACCAAAAGTCACCATGTTTTGAACTTGTGGAATATGATCTCTTGGCGAAGCCAGAGTAGATATGCATGACACGATCTATACACATGGATATACACTGTCCTGTTTCAATTTGATACTGGAAATGTAATATTTTTTCTGTGTTTCACCATTGTATTAAACATAATCATGTGAGCACTTTCTCGCTCAATAAGTCATGTATAGTTAAATTCTGTGTTAAACCGTTTTGTTTTTATTTGACCGACTTGGGGACGTATTTAGATGTTATCTATATGTGTTTTAGCATGTCTGCAGACTTTTCTAAATAGTAAATCCAAATATCTGTTGGTGTTTTTGTATCAAAGTTTGAAGAAATTTAATTTTATTTTTTGGCAATATAAAATCAAAATTGCCAAAATTTGTGAGTTTCAATTAGCTCAAACAACTTAAGTGTTCCGATATTTAATGCAGCTCGCCGACATGCGCTCTTGACGCCAACTTACATGAGTGGGGGAGGAGCCACCATATGATGTCCCTCAGTCGATTTAATCCCTCGCGTATTCTTAAAAAATAATGCCCACGGGCATCTTTAAAAATAATGCCCACGGGCATTCTTAAAAAAGAATGACCGTTAGCGTTAAAATAATGCTCATGCGATCAAAACGCTTGAGAGTTCTGCCAGATAAGAGACGTATCCGGACAAAGGGATAACACACCGGTGGGTTTTAATATATAATAATATACCAGGATTTGCTGACCTAACTTGGGTATACCAGTGTGTTCTTGAATAGCTGGAAAATCTTTGAACAGCCGAGAATATAAGAATACGGCCTTGAAAATTTTCGACTAACCTTGAATTATCCTGATAATGCCAGCTAGTGTATGCTGGAGTCAGAATTAATGATGACTCAATCTATACCTGGTTTCTCACAACAATGGCTGTTATTAGACAGAATTAGAAAAGTGTAAGGTCAGGTGTTGTGTATATGGAAATTCTCTCAGTAATTTATGGTAATTATAGGATTTTTAGAAATAGTCTTTTGTTTGATGTTGCTGCAATTTGCTGCAAGAAATTTTGAAATACTCAAGATGTTTATAAAAATTAACACATTGACTGCCACTATGAGTTAACTTGTAGTAAATGGTTCCATGGGGACTGCTGCTACGAGTTAACTTGTGGTTAAGGAGTGGATTATTTAGGGCATTACAGTAGGATTTTCAGAATATTTTACAATGGCTTGACCTTTTCCAATGTTTACCGTCAAGTTTTGATTAACTCTTTCATGAATGGAGCTTCCTGAAATTTTTCGAAAATCCTGTGTCAATGCATTCTCTTATATATGCGAGTCTCCCATAGGGAGCGTCACATATATAAGAGAATACATTGGCCTAACAATATTTACATTGTAAGCCAGTGCATTCTCTTATATATGCAAGGCTCCCTATGGGAGACTCGCATATATAAGAGAATGCACTGGCACAGGATCTTTAATGCTGCACCAGCACAGCTCCCGCCATGAAAGGGTTAAACTTTGGTATCTACTTGGACTTTGATTGGTAATACCATTCATGACTCCGCATCCAGGAAGACTCCACACCCATGTCCGATGTGTGTTCTGTGCTTAATTTTGATCCGGACTGTACTATTAAGTCTATTATTCTCAATGGAAGGGGAAATAACTCTATCTCTTAGATTGAATTCTGATGCATTCTGGGTTGACAACGAGAAGTCTTGGAATGAATCTGAGATTCTCTATCGCTTGATGGACACTCCTAGACCAAAGCTGTTTCGTATTCTGGTGGAATATGTGTATATTTGCATGGTTCCTCTTCCAAATGGTATATAATATGGAATATGTTGTGTATAATGTTATCTGGACATTCGAAAATTAAGTGGGCCTTTAAACAAATTTAATGATATTTCGCAAAAGCCCTGAGTCCCTTTAATAATTGTAACATGATAGCCGCATGTGTCATACCTTATTAGGAATTTGAGTGTGGTATCGATTATGATTCATTGTAGCAACACATTCGTGCCTGGTGACTCCCTGAAGGATTTGTACAGTTTACACCCTTGAGTGGAAGCAGGCTTCATCGTGCCACAATGTGATACTAGGTCATGTGATTTTGTTGACAGTCTTTAATATTGCTCTTCTTTTGACCAGTTAAGACCATACTAGATAAAATGTTCAAGTTGTTAGTTTTAGTAAATACCCCCAACCCACCAATTTTAACTTTTAACACTTTACCCAACAAACCGGCCAAAACCGGCCAAATAAAGCTTCAACAGCCTAAATTATCTTGGGTGTGTCTCAATAAAACCATACAAATATGGATATCATTGGAACCGGCTCATTGACGACATTGTGATGGTTACAGTTATGCCCTGTGCCAATGCATTCTCTTATATATGCGAGTCGACCATAGGTCGCCTCGCATATATAAGAGAATGCATTGGCCTAAAAAACATCTTTTTTTAACACTTTTTACCATTTTTTCTTACATTCTTTAACAATTTTATAATTTGTAATGTGTTAAGCCAATGCATTCTCTTATATATGCGAGGCGACCTATGGTCGACTCGCATATATAAGAGAATGCATTGGCACAGGGCTCTTCTGTTGGGTAAAGGGTTAACTTCAGATTTTTAGCATCACCTTGTCGTGGGATAGGGGTGTGGGTGAGTGGAAATGGGCGGGGATTCTGAGTCTGATTATGTGATCACTAAATTGTGTTACGTGGGCTCCACTCTCGGTGACACCAATTTAAGAAGTTGCTTTACCTGGGTTTACAAACCTTTTTATGTGTACCCATACCATAGTATGGTACACATAGTGTCAACGTCCGGATTGACCACTCATCGTTTGTCCATATGTATGTCTGTCTGTCTGTCTGCAGACACTTTTCGCATGGTGCGATAATGCAAAATTTTTCTATCTGTTCAGAACCAAATTTTGTATATAAGTTTCTCAGCCCAAAATACAGATTGACTCTAAAAAAAAAAGCATTTGTTTAATTTAATTTAGATTGAACTCCTTGCTCAATTAAATTTTTTTTTCATTTGGTTTAAATCGGTCCAAAATCTTGTGTTATGTACTGGTAAATTTGTTTGGAGCAATATTAAACCCAATTCACCAACTTCAATTTCCATCCCATGCCTTTATACTACTTAGCTATTAATATGGCTATATCATTTTCTGATGTCTCTTATGCCAATGTGCAGATAAAGAAAGCTATGGTATCTAAATTTTGAAAAATGTTTCAACAATACATTGACATGCTATTAATTGCAGTAGGCTAAAGAAATCTTTGCTTTATTGTACAGCTGAGTCTACAGATCCTTTGTCAGTGTATTCTCTTATATGTGTGAGTCTCCCTATTTGACCCATCAATTCTGATAAATTCCAATAATTTGTGTTATTAGGTACATTTGTCTATACTAGTACATAACAGTATATATTCTATAATTCAGCATCAAAACTCTAAATTATGATTCCGATCATAGTAATTTACTATCGACAAGGAATGGGTTAATAAACATCTGCCGATCATGATCGGCCTCTCGTAATGAAAAATGCAACCAAAATTTTTGTTTTTATTCCCACATAGCATTCATTCTAATCTTTAACTTGTATAATTGTGTATTTTTATGCATAGTATTTCATATGATAATTTAAAATCTGGTTTTATCTGGTAGTGTATCATGGCAGAATAATTACTCCTAAATTTCATCACTCATGTCAATCTCTACCAGAGCGCACCAGTCATACTTCCTTTCTGACTCTGTCACCGGCTGGGTACTAGTCTGCCATTTCTATATTTAGGTGCGGGGTTTTCCAAACAAAATGGCGAAAACCGATCGCCCCAAAGTCAAATTTCCTATGTACATTGCGAACAATTGCCCCACTAAAAACTTAATGACAGAATGGAAAATCAGAGCGGTAGTTTTGTTGACGATTTTCGCGAGCAACTCGTCAAAATTGGAGCAAATTAGAACTCTTGTGCCTGACTTGCTGTGCGTGTTGGTCGTGACATTGTCGTCCATGTGCGTTTAGACTTTCGTGTTGATAAAATAATCGGAGAACCAAATCACACCGTTTCGAAATATAGTTCTTTGGTTCAAGTGGGACTTTCCAAACTTCAGGTACGAAACCACACAAATTTTGTTTGATATTTTTTGTGCTTAATACAGGCAGCATTTTGCTCTGCTTGCTTAGTATATATTTTAATATCGCGCAAGTCCACCAAATGTGGGTGAAATGCCGCCGATAGCATCGGTCTTACCGAGTCACCAAGGGAGGAGTAAACCCTGCATGGAATTTGCACTCATGTATGGAACATATCAATGATCTTCAACTACAATGTACAATTTACAATACATTTACAAGACAAGCGCAGAACAAATAAATAATAGAAACAATCCTCAAAAAGGCGATGAGAGTACATGTACCTACTGGAATATATTAACCCTTTCATGATGGGAGCTGCGCTGGTGCAGCATTAAAGATCCTGTGCCAGTGCATTCTTTTTTTATATGTGAGTCTCCCATAGGGACCCTCGTATATATAAGAGAATGCACTGGCTTACAAGGTCAAGGTAAATATTGTTACTGGTTAGGCCAATGTATTCTCTTTATATACGGTATGCAAGTTCCCTATGGGAGACTCGCATATATAAGATAATGCATTGGCACAGGGTTTTCGAAAAATTTAAGGAAGCTCCCGTCATGGAAGGGTTAATATCCATGACTTCGAATAAAATTTCATTTATATTTTTGTTTGCTGCGATTCAGAACGAGTTTCTGCAAAAAGTTTGACTAAATTGTGCAGGAAATGTTAAGGTGAAACCTGCTGTCTGTTGAAGTTAATATGGAGATGAGAATTTATTGCCTTGATCTTTGGAAGACGATTACGAACAGCGATTCTGCTTCAATGTTGCTTGGTGGTAATGTATTGGTCGCGATCAATCACATTCCCAGAAGAATGTGCTGTGCTTTGTGTGTATTTTTTTGCCTGAACTGTTATCTGATTCTCTCTTGATTCTGAACTGCATCAAGTCTGAATTTAGTGTGTCTAACATTTGCAGAATCAATGAGGCCCCCAGAGGGAGAATTTGTGGGCTAGCATCACCAAATTTACCCTCTGAGAACCTCATTCTGCTTAGGCCTCAACTTCTATGGGAGACCTATGATCAGATTGAAGTTCCCTGGTTGAAGTTGGTGATGTTCACCCATTAATCACCTTGATTATGCATTCTATCTTCTGCAAATTAGAGGATATAGAAACAGAACAGAAGGGAAAAAGTAACTAAAAACAATGCTACAGGTAATTTGAGACTATAGATACTTCCCAGAAGATGAGGTCTAAGCAGGATGAGGTCCCCAGAGGGTGAATTTGGTGATGCTAGCCCACTGTGCTAGGACATCATCACTAAATTCACCCTTTAGAGACCTCATTCTGCAAATGTCAGACACACTAAATTCAGACTTGAACTGCATCCATCATATCTGGGGGTTGATGTCAGAGTGAATCCCAATGTGAGAATTATCGGCATTTCTGATTGGTTTGATGGGATGTCATACTGATCCCGAGGGGAGGACGATCAGCTCAAATTCATGATGTTTGAAATTTGTCATCAGAATCAACTCTTAATGTATTGATTTTCTTGTCCACAGGTTGTGCATGAAATACTAAGGTCTGACCTGTAACCGGTCCAGGCTTCGCACTTTGTGAACGGTATCGGGCCCGAGTCTGCTTATAAGCCTTAGGTCCAAGCTTGAGTTTTGTGTGCCTGTCATTTGTAGAATGAGGTCCCCAGAGGGTGAATTTAGTGATGCTATCCCGCATATTGGGCTAGCATCACCAAATTCACCCTCTGGGGCCCTCATTCTGCATGGCCTCATCTGCTATGGGAGACATAGACTCAGATTGAAGTTCCCAAACGGTGAATATTGTGATGTACAACCATTGGGAACCTTGATTATGCAATGTATCATTTACCAATTTGGGGATATGGTAGCAGTACACGATTTCACGGGTTGTAGGTCGTCTGAAAAATAGAAATATAAGTATCTGGGGGGCATAACGGCCAGTGTAGCCTGTGTTAACTGTGTCATTACTGGTTTGAAGGTTTATTTATTTTACAAAACTGGGAAAGTTCTCAAAAAAGTGCAAAATTTGGATACGCAACAGGGTTTTCGTATTCAGTGAAGGCCAACTCTGTGTTATTGATTACAGGAAAATAGCCCGATTTCTCTCCCCTGAATTCTGTCATCTGGGCTCGCAAGACTTTTTTTTCAAATTGATACGATAACTTTTTTTCTATTTCAAATATTTCTCAGTTCTAGCATAGCTCTATCAGGTGGAAGAATCTTATTTACTGACATTCGCTCTATCATGGTCTGTTTTTGGGTTGAAAATGGCCAATTTGAGTAAAAAAATGGGTAAAATTGAGCGGTTCGTGTGTGCTAACCAAGGGGCATAACTCAATGACAAACTGTACGAAGAACCAAAAGTACATTTATATGATTACACCTAAAATTTCTGTCGAAATTAAAACATGCTCGATTGGATATATGCCAACGATAATGGCTTAGCATTGATTTGAAGTACAGTAACCCCTCCCAGGTTGGCAAAATTGCTGGAAATCGTGTATTGCTACCTTAAAGAGACATATCAAATTGGATAAATTAATGAAAATCTACTGAAACATTTTATCTTTCCTATCTTCGTGTCTGAGTTACTATTGACAGTTTCTATTTATGACTGTTCTCGGAATTAGGTGCATTTGCTTGTAGAGTATTTGTATCAGAGGCTGTAAACTTTGATAGTATGGATTCCAGCTTGACAAGTCACTGAATGATCACACCGACAGGGCAAAAAACAAATTCAACGTATGTCTGCTATCGATAAAAAAAAAACATTCCGGTTCACATTTGGGGGGGGGGGGGTTGGTTATGTGATTATATATGCATCAGTTACTCTGTACGATTCTTTTCGAGTGGTGCGGTTATGTGTAATTACATAAAATTGACATTAATTTAATGAAACGTGTTGCCACGCAAACATTTCAACAATGGATTTCCTTGGATACCTGGTGTGAAAAGCCATATTAATGTTGGTTATTTAGTCTTGGTCGTGTTTCCGATTGACCGAGTAATGTCAATATGTATATTGGAGAGGGGGTAAAGTCAGCTACTGAGTTATCACGAACAGCGCGTGAGCACCAGCACCATAAAAATGGTATATAAGATTCCATAAATAATTAAATAGTGTGATTTCAACTTGACAATTAAGTCATTGAATGTACACCGACCGGCCAAATAAACATGGTTCACATTTTGGGGGAGGGGTGATTATATATGCATTAGTTATTCCTTACGATTTGTTTGGAATTTTGTTGCGTTCTTACATGTTTATGACTGACCACATAAAAGTGATTTGCATGTAACGAAATGTGTTGCTAAGGGAACATCCCAACAATGAAACTCCTCGGATACCACCCACCTACGAATAGGCGTATTGATTGATAACATATTTGGGGGGGGGGGGGGGGGTGACAAGAACATTGTCTTAACATATGCGGGGGGGATGGGGGGGGCTGGCTAGTAAATAACCACAGTGCATTTGCTTTGGTCAGCAGAATACAGATGTAATATGTCTGTTCAGACTGCCTTTTTGACTGGGATGTTTAGTTTTAAGGTGGTGGGCATGATGTCACATTTATAATTTAACTGTTTTTTTTCTCTCGCTATAACCATTAATTTGGGTGAATTTGGTTCATTTTTATTGAAACCACACTACTTATATTGACCTTATTTCCCATTCGCACTGAAGAAACACCATATGTGTTATATATCAAAGTTATCGGTGTACGTCAGAGACTTAACTGGACATTTGCGCGTTGAAGGGGGATAACTCTATTTTTCCTTTAAGGTAGCAGTACACGATTTCACGGGTTGTAGGTCGTCTGAAAAATAGAAATATAAGTATCTGGGGGGCATAACGGCCAGTGTAGCCTGTGTTAACTGTGTCATTACTGGTTTGAAGGTTTATTTATTTTACAAAACTGGGCAAGTTCTCAAAAAAGTGCAAAATTTGGATACGCAACAGGGTTTTCGTATTCAGTGAAGGCCAACTCTGTGTTATTGATTACAGGAAAATAGCCCGATTTCTCTCCCCTGAATTCTGTCATCTGGGCTCGCAAGACTTTTTTTTCAAATTGATACGATAACTTTTTTTCTATTTCAAATATTTCTCAGTTCTAGCATAGCTCTATCAGGTGGAAGAATCTTATTTACTGACATTCGCTCTATCATGGTCTGTTTTTGGGTTGAAAATGGCCAATTTGAGTAAAAAAATGGGTAAAATTGAGCGGTTCGTGTGTGCTAACCAAGGGGCATAACTCAATGACAAACTGTACGAAGAACCAAAAGTACATTTATATGATTACACCTAAAATTTCTGTCGAAATTAAAACATGCTCGATTGGATATATGCCAACGATAATGGCTTAGCATTGATTTGAAGTACAGTAACCCCTCCCAGGTTGGCAAAATTGCTGGAAATCGTGTATTGCTACCTATAGAGAAACTGAACTAAAAAAGAAATAGAATCTAACTTTCTTTTGAAATTTGATAATAAAGAAACTTTTCCAGACAATGAGGCCTACATGTGTATAAGCAGAATAATGTCCTCAGAGGGTGAATTTAGTTATGCTAGCCCACTATGCTCAGGCTTGCTTAGGTCAAGGACATTGTCCCAAACAAATTTGAAGTTTAAAACCCCTCTCAGTTGGTACATTTATGTTGGGGACCTGCTTAGGCCTCATCTTCTCTGGAAAGTTTCTTTATTATCAAATTTCGATAGAAACTTCTTCACATAGATTCTGTTCTTTTTTAGTTTAGTTTTCTATATCCTCAAATTGGCAGATGACACATTGCATAATCGAGGTTCTCAATGGGTGTACATCACAATATTCACAATTTGGGAACTTCATTCTGAGCTCATGTCCCCCATAGCGGATGAGGCCATGCAGAATGAGGTTCCCAGAGGGTGAATTTAGTGATGCTAGCCCGCTATGCGGGATAGCATAACTAAATTCACCCTCTGGGGACCTTATTCTGCAAAGGACAGGCACACTAAACTCAGGCTTGTACACCACCACTTCTGCACCTCGGAATCCTTTCCTCATGTCATTCCATCATTACATTAATCTACCTTCTCACTGGAGCTTCCAGTGTAGTATCTACTGCTTGCAGGCTCTGATCTGCTAACCTCTCATTTGCCTTGGATTATAACCACGGAAACCATAGATCAACAGCCTTCAATTAATGCACTTATCTCTGAAATTAACATATTTTAGCAGGAAAATAATCCTAAGTTATCTGTCAGCTAAACCCAATATAATGCTTACAATTCTATGATTGTCGGTAGCCTGATCTGATTGCTCTGAAAACAGCGCAATTCCTGACGTATTGATTGCAACTTAGCAAGATTATTGTCTTGTCAGCAGCGAGAATTAATTTTTTCTGTATAGTATTATTCGGTCTCACAAATCACATTTATAGACAACTTACAGAGGAAATTGGAAATAGCAACTGTAAGGAAATGTCTTGAGACACGAACGAGGTGGTATTTGAGAATAACAGAGCTTCCTGTGGGACCTTGCAGAGAATTTGGGGGCGGCTTGTGTAATTTTAAATGTAATAAATCCGACATGCAGGCGTCTGGTATAATCTCTCGGATATTAACCAGCATGCACCCTGATTCATATATTTGGGTTAGTTTGTGAGTTGCTTGCTGGGGGTTCAGTTTTGTCTACAAGCAGTGAAGTGATTTCAGATTGAAATTTAGCCACTGTATGGTCTTTCCCACTCTGTCTGTTACCTGGCACTGCTATTTGTAGCTCTGACATAGGGCACTATAAGCTGTTTAGCCAATTTGTCCAGGATTTTTTGCCAAACCCGTAACATCTTCGCCATGGTAGGGATCATTAACTTGCACACATTGTTGCACATGGGACAGCCTTTAGCATTGGCTCCCGATCCGATTGTGTGCCTAGCGTGACATTCCTGGCTATGACATTACGAGAGGAGCGGAGGTACAAGATTTGTTCAGTATGAATCTTTCAAATTTGCCAAATATTGCTTCTGGAATCATTCTCAGAACACTGTTTGTGGCATTGATGGTTGATTTGTGATGCCTATGGTACTGGGAATGCAGGCTGACTGTTACCATGTCGGATGCGAACCCTCAACTGTATCAAAGGTGTTGCTGAGAGGTCGGGCCACAAAGTACAGTAATGGAAATATGGCTTGTTGCCATTCATCGGAAAGCTCTCGGGGAGAGCTTTCCGATGATTGGCAACAAGCCATATTTCCGACTAACTCCTGAAAAGTTACCCATAATTCTGCTGTGGTTAAGAAGTCGATTACTTAGAGCATTACTGTAACTGAGCTGGCTGCCTGGCTAAAACAAAAAAATAACCCAATATAAACCAAAGCAAGTCTGAGTTTAGTGTGCCTGTCCTATGCAGAATGAGGTCCCCAGAGGGTGAGTTAAGTCTATCCCGCATAGTGGGCTAAATTCACCCTCTAGGGACCTCATTCTTATTAGGTTTCATCTTCTCTGGAAAGTTTCTTTATCAAATTTCTTTTGAAACTTCTTCACATAGATTTTCTTTTTTAGTTTAGTTTCTCTACAGCCCCCACATTGCATAATTATGGTTCCCAATGGGTGTATATCACAATATTCACCATTTGGGAACTTCAATCTGAGTCTATGTCTCCCATAGCAGATGAAGCCATGCAGAATGAGGTTCCCAGAGGGTGAATTTAGTGATGGTAGCCTGCTATGCAGGATAGCGTCACTAAATTCACCCTCTGGGGACTTCATTCTGCAAAAGACTGGCACACAAAACTCAAGACTTGAACCAAACCCTGGTGTAGACACCATGTGATTGGTCCCAACACTGATAAGGTACATGATAAAATTAAAACAATATGTTCGAAAACACTACAGTACTTGTGGCTTCCACTTTGGACTGCCAGAATTTCACAATTACATGTAACTATGATGTAGGGTTTAAATTACTTGCAACACTTCTGTTTAATCACAAATCATGTCAGCAAACAAATATTTCTTCATGCTGCATTCGCAACAGAAGCACATTACACTGCAGTATCTTAAAAAAAAATTAATAACCCCAAGACAGATGATAGCCTTTATTATGATAATATTTAATCAAATCCAAGCATCTTTTTATACTAAATAATTCCATGAAAAATGTGATTAGAAAATGTTTGCATTTGGAAAAAAATAAAGCCCCAATGTCTCTGGTTGTTAGATGAAAATATCAAGGAAAATTGATTGTATCAGATGAAGGCTCTTCACTTGAAGTACTCTTAGTTAAGGGGCATATGGGCTGCAGCTAAAACTCATGGTTTCAACTAGGATCTTTTGAAGTTCAGAAAATCAATTATTTGTATGTGTGCACAATGTGCACAATGTGCAGTTGTGCTTATTCAGGGTTTCCGCTATAGGGACAGCAGGTCCCTTTTAAGGTCCCTTTCCCCATACCCAAATTTCCCCTTCAACATATTCTCTCAACCGATCTACAGATTAATGCCTACAACAGATGTGTATATCTGCCACTTAATGAAACCAACAGGGAGTAATAAACGAAGATAATTTTATTTGCCCATTAACGCTGATCACTAGTGAACCATTTGGCAGGAAATGAATGCTTTTCAGGGATACACACATTGACAATTATTATTGCCGTATTCTGAAAGATATCGAAGCGGACATTCCAGATGAACTCAGTATGATAATCATTTTTATTACATGATCCTACCCTTATTCCATTCAATAAACCCATTCTATAAATCGTGATATTAAACGTTCGTTTAATAACAGGAAATAGTGCCAGGTGACATTTGGCTTCCGGTTTGTCGTCTGTTTACATTCCATACGTTGCGTCTCAAAATACTATGGCTTCCAAAAATGTTTCGACAAATTATAATGAATAACAGAGTTTGAAAAGTTATGTCATTAAAGATACGTCATTAAATACGGCAAAGAGTCTTTATTTATTTGTTGATTTAAGTATGTTTTGTCTAGGTTTTGGATCATGTAATAAATAGAATATATACAACTCGTCCCTGAGTTTATAGCGGAATTTACAAATTTTTATATACTGGACTCGTTTTGTAAATTCCGTTATAAACTGGGGACTCGTTGTAGATCCTCTATGTATCAAAGTTGTTATAAAAGATACACTTTCGTATTCATATCTCTGCTAGTTGATGAGAAAAGCATGATTTTTATACAACATTTCAGAAATAAAAATTATTAAGTCACGAAATACCACGTTTAGATTTTTACGTGTCACTCAAGATAAGGAGGAAACACCCTCCGGCCATTCCTCGTCAAAACAATCCAAGCAGAGTAATCCTACAGGAATGGTTTGGAAAATAGAAATTTAGCATTTTAGAATTTAACATATAATTTTGCGCGAAACCTTGATATGACATTTTAGAACATGATTTATATCGAAAAATGGCAGTTATTCTTGAAAAATTGACAAGTTATCTGTGGAACTGATATCGAATCTGTAGATTCTAAATGTCAAAAAGAGTACCTCAAAATATATCATATACAATATTTTAAAAGCACACCAAAATTTACTCTTGATTAACTTGCTGATAGCGGGTGCTTCAGCCTTTTTGGATGAGAACTGTACCATTAAATATCTATACAAATATGATTAATAAAGACCTCATTTCCCCTTTAACTTCTTGTCATTAGAAGTGAGGTTTTCGCATGAACATTGTCCATAACTTTCTGCCTATCAGTTTATTTGTAAATTAATCAGTCTGCCGAACCAATCATGGATGTTTGATTATTTAAACATATTTTCGGGAAGTGACAGAACTAGATAACTTGGGTTTTTTGTGAAGGATTCTTGCCAGATCAGGATTTGGGATAATCGCCAATTTGCAACACCTCACAAATCATGCATAATTGATTACTTGCTTTTCTTGATACGCCATCTTGGCAACAAGCTAACAACATTTTGAACATAACAAATACCAAATCAAAGTTAACACATCAGGCCTGGTTAACATGAAAACAAATTGTGGTTGTACATATAATGTACCTGTATATACTAGACAATTTAATTCCGTCAAACTTTGTCTGTCCAGGAGAAATTTTTTACACTAGCTATCAAGAATGTATATTTTTCCCCCAATTCAAATTTGAATCCATTGGCACACCCTGCGGCCCTCATTTATTGGAGAATTGTTTTGAAAATTTACAGGCATGTTTGGGATTACCTCTGGATGGGAGCTATCAAATTTTAGCGATTTTCGATGAAAAATATGGCTGCCGGCAGCCATCTTGAATTTTATTCTCAATGCATGACTAAATCCTTTGGCACATCCTACAGACCAGATTCCTCATTTAATTGTCACCAAACTCCATATGGATCTTCAGGGCGACCTCTAGATGGGAGCCATTGATTGTTATGGAAATTCATTAAAAAACATGGCTGCCAGCAGCTGTCTTGGATTTTACTCTTTGCATGACTAAATCCTTTGGCACGTGTACCCTACAACTAGGCCACATCCATCATCCGATTGTCATCAAACTTCATACGGATCTTCGGGGTGACCTCTAGATGTGAGCCACTGATTATTTCTGAAATTCCTTAAAAACATGGCTGCCAGCAGCCATCTTGGATTTCAAATTTGAATCCATTGGCACACCCTGCAGCCCGCATATACAGGTAGCTAAGAAATGTTTTGTAAATTTACAGGCATGATTAGAATCACCTCTACAGATAGTGGTTTCAAATTTGAATGATTTTCAATTAAAAACATGGCTGCTGGCAGCCATCTTGTGTTTTATTCTTTGCATGACTAAATGCTTTGGGACACCATACAGACTACATCCCTCATCCTATCATCACCAAACGTTGTATGCATCTTCAGGGTGACCTCTAGATGGGAGCCAACAATATTTTCCAAATTTTGTTAAAATACATGGTCGGCAGTGGCCATCTTGGATTTTACTCTTTAAATCCTTTGGCGGTGCTTTATATGGTTTTATGGTTATCCAAACTTTATATGGTTTTTCGGTGTTACCTCTAGATGGAAGAAGTCCAATTCTTCCGGAATTTGTAAAAAAACATGGTTGCCTGGAATCATCTTCGATTTCACATTTGAATCTTATCGGCACACCCTGCAGCCCTCATTTAGTGGAGAAATATTTTAAATGTAATTAATTTCATTTACACAATACAATCCATTCACTGAAACTTTTTGACTTTCCTTCTTTATCATTCTATTGACTGCTCAGCATAAAATTATTAACGCCTCCCCAAGTTGAGGTACAGTGTCATTGACACTTACATTGATGCTGCTTTCATATACTCTACACTTAATTTTATTGTTATTTTAATAATGCAACATTTTGAAGTTCCAGTTACAAAGGAAAGGCTTTCACTCAAACAAACATGGTTGCACATGTGCGATCTGTTAAAAGATTACAACAAGACCTGGAACTGTTGTACTTTAACTTATTAGAAACAAGCTGGAATAGTACTAATAAAATAGGGATAAACCAGTGACAGATTGTGCTGTTCCATGAATCAAACAAACTCAATAAGAACATAGAAAATCATTGTCATGGTTAGAATGCAAACTCCATGCAGCGCCCTTTACTTTAGCACTGCGATATAGCACTGCCACAAGGATGGTACTATATTTAGTCACCTATTATCTTATTTTGACCACCAAAAGTTTGCAATAATGGTAATTCTTTCGGTATTGATAAGAACGATATGAACTGAGCCAGACATAAACAATTTGAATACTAAAACATAAGAACTAAGAACACGTAAGAAATCCTTACCAAATGTCCTTATGGCAGTCAGATATCTCATCGGAGCGATGGGAGATAACTCGTTCTGCCTGGAGTTTGGTTAGAATGTTCCAATTTTTATGCTAACACATTCATGCCTGCAAATAGTGTGTCTGTCATTTGCAGAATGAGGTCCCCAGAGGGTGAATTAAGTGATACTATCCCATACAGCGGGCTAGCATCACCAAATGCACCCTCTGGGAATCTCATTCTGATTAGGCCTCATCTGCCATGGAAAACCTTAAGGAACAGATTGAAGTTCTCCAGTTGAAGTTGGTGATGCCCACGCATTGGCCACCTTTATTATGCATTTTATCTTCTGCAAATTAGGGGATATAGAAACTGAACAGAAGGAAAAAAGTAACTTAAAAATGTCAATTTGATACTCTAGATACATTGTACTTCGGAGTGTTATAGCAATGACCCACCTCCGTCCGTCCGTCTCTTTGTCCGAGGCTGTATTCTGTCATCATTTTATGGTCAATGTTTTAAAACTTGGTAAATATATCAACCAGCATTGGAACCTGCGCACCTGCGATTTTGATTTCGATCAGACACATTTTGGCAGAGTTATTGTCCTTTTTTTTCCGAAATATAATCGTACATCCTGGGACGCATCTTTTGTCCGAGCCTGTATTCCTTTATTTTCCAGTAAAGTTTTTATTTATACACCCTTTTGAAAAACAGGTCGTATTATGTAATCAGTCTCTCCATCCATCTGTCAAGCCATCCCATGTCTTTCTCGCCATCCGTCCGTCCGTTAACATTTTTGGTTTCCAATAGATGAAGATGATAACTCCAGTTTGGATTACATGTGTATTTGATCTGAATCAAAGTTGGTTTGCGTATTTCCCAGCTAAAGATACAGGCCAAGTTCAAATATGGGTTCCGTCCAATTATTTTTACATGAGTTACGGGCCTTTTTCGTCTTAGAATTTGACTGTCTGTTAACATTTTTGGTTTCCACCAATAACTCCAGTCTGGATTATTTGATCTGAACCAAAGTTGGTATGTGTATTTCCCAGCTAACAATACAGACCAAGTTCGAATATGGGTTCCGTCTAATTATTTTTACATGAGTTACGGCCCTTTTTCAACTTTAGAATTTGACCAATTTCATAACATTGTGGTTTCCGACCGGTAACCCCAGTTTTGATTATTTGATCTGAACCAAAGCTGCTACCGGTATGTGTATTTCCCAGCTAAAACTACAGGCCAAGTTCGAATATGGGTTCTGTCTAATTATTTTCACATGAGTTACGGCCATTTTTCGACTTAGAATTTGACCGCATTTTGGCATTGAAATTAGGGGTATATCAGATATTCCTCAAATGGAAGCTCAAATTATTATTTTACTTTGCGGTAGTACAATTCAAAATGGTTAAAGGAAATATTTTGCCACATCATAGCGATGGTCTTGTTTAAAACTTGGCACAGATGTCAACCAGCATGGGAACTATTGCACCCATTTTTCGATATAGAAATGTTTTATGTTTTTAACAGTGTGGGACAATCGGGTGGCATAATGTGTTCAAGCACGTTCCAATGCAATGGAATACAGTAATGCCCTAAATAATCGACTCCTTAACCACAGTAGAATTATGGGTAACTTTTCAGGATTTAGTCGGAAATATGGCTTGTTGTCATTCATCGGGCATTATTGTATACATGCAAAATACTTTTCCAATAGTTATTCAAATGTTAACCATTTCTATACTAAATACTCATTGACGAGTAGTTCCATTAGGAAATGTTCAGACAATAAGTTCAACAAACGACTAGTGTAATTTTCTACCAATGAATATGAATCATTCTGCTCTTGTATTATCTGTTTTTCTGTCTGTTGTCTGTTTTTTTTTTTTTAGATGAACACCCCTCCAGTTGAATAATAGACTGATCCAATGTATACTTTATAACTAAAGGGGAGAATCCATTCAGTAAAGGAAGTGTTAATCAAACAGGTACCTGTGTTCTCAAGAATACATGTACCACAAAAAATATGCATCTTGAAATAACTGACCTAACTGTCATGAACGTTGATTGAAAACTCTCAAAATCACATTACATATGATTGATAAGTTATTGTGCCTGACATTATAACCTTACCTTATTATTAAAAAGCCGATGATCAATCAGAAATGCAAATGTCAGAGATCGTTTCTTTGAAAATGTTTCAAGTGATGAAAAAAAAAACACTACTGGGCTGATCAAATGAACATACAAAATTAAGTAGATATTTTCATCAATTGTTTTTCCAGATCAAGTCTGAGTTTAGTGTGCTTGTCATTTGCAGAATTAGGTCCCCAGAGGGTGAATTTAGTGATGCTAGGGACCTCATTCTGCTTACATGTAGGTCTCATCTTCTCTGGGAAGTGTCTTTTTTATCTAATTTCTATAGAAACGTCTTCACATAGATTCCATTTCATTTTTAGTTTAGTTTCTCTATATCCCCAAATTGGCGGATGACACATTGTATAATCGATGTTCCCATTGAGTATACATCACAATATTCACTATTTGGGAACTTCAATCTGAGTCTATGTTTCCAATAGCAGATGAGGCCTTGCAGAATGGGGTTCCCAGAGGGTGAATTTAGTTATGCTAGCCCACTTTGCGGGATAGCATCACTAAATTCATCCTCTGGGGACCTCATTCTGCGTAGGCCTCAGCTGCTATGGGAGACCTAGGATCAGATTGAAGTTCCCCAGTTGGTGATGTTCACCCATTAGTCACCTTGATTATGCATTTTATCTTCTGCAAATTAGGTGATATACCGTAGAAACTTCCCAGAAGGGGAAAAGTAACTAAAAATAATGAAATTTGAGACTATAGATACTTCCCAGAAGATGAGGCCTAAGCAGGATGGGATCCCTAGAGGGTGAATTTGGTGATGCAAGCCCACTGCGGGGACCTCATTCTGCAAATGACAGACACACTATTTACAGACTTGTTTTTATACCGGTATATACATGTAAATTATATGCAGAGACTCACAAACATTCCTTCTTATAGCAGTATATAAATTATATGCAGAGACTCTGTAATTAAAGTAGCTTTGAGACGAATCTGTTGCATTGGTCCGTATGTTATGTTGATATGAGCCGTTGTCTGTTTAAGGTTCACACTAGAGCTGAAACGGTTAGACGGTTAACCGGTTAGCATCCGGTTAGCGACGTAACCGGTTAGAAAAAAATGAACCGGACGTAACCGCATCCCATTGTCAGTTGAATGTGAATGTGAATAATCCTCAAAATATTAGGTTAAATGATGCAAAACTAATACTAAATACCGTGTCACCGATAGTAGAGTGCAATGCAAGCATTAATTGGTACACGCGGTAGTATCAGATACTTAGTAGCAATTCTCGAACTGTCTGGAAGTGTCGGCGACCTTCAATCAATTCCGACCCTTTGAAGTTTTCTTCCGACAAAAGCACGTGTGCAGTCACTGTGTATCAAGTCTGAATGCACACAAGGAAGTGACAACGTAAAAGTGGCGTTGTGTGGCAATGCGTGCTTTCGTAACTTAATAGTTAATACTGCACGAAGCAACATGGATTCAAATTGGAATCACACCACGACATACTATATATAAAACTGTTTTACAGTGGGGTTTATAAAAACTATGTAAGTCGACAAAGTTTGAAGATTGAGATCAGCTGCACAATGTCTTCACTCTTCCCGTTCTTCCTCCCTGTTGTGATTTAATATGATCAATTCAATTGAGTGACCAAACAGACATCCTGGTTGAAGCAACCCAAAACTTCTTCAATAATCTTCCCTTTTATCAAGGAAATTGATGCTCCATGCTACTCTGTAACTGGTTGTGCCTGTGGGACTAATTAACACTCAATTTGGCAGTAATTGCTATATGTTAAGTGATTGCATACTGAAACCGAAAACCGAAACGTAAATTATATAACCTCCCAACACGAGTGTCCGTTATCATGATACTGACGAATAGCTCGAATACTGAATAGGACTGCGAGTCTGACCTAACTGACCTTCCTTTTTGTTCTCTAGTTATTACTTTCTTGTCTTTATATATAATGCATTGGAGGATATACCAATGATGATAATGATATATTACAGATCTTTAATATATAGTTTTGTTACTCGTTTTACCAATACCCATACTATTTTACTCGTTTTACAAATGCCCAAACATATGCTGATCACGGCAAATAAGCGATCTCCCCTGCCATTCACAAATTTCACTTGCTCATTCCCCATCACGAGAGCCAGCAAAAGAACAGTGAATGCGTGTTTTTGAATATCGTTAAATGCCGCGAATAAGGTCTTTATTTCAGCTACTACTTCTCACCTAGGTTTGTCCCTGGAGCATGGCATAATGTCGACATAATTAGTGTGAGAGAAGTCCGCTAGAAATTTAGCGGTTAACCGGTTGAAATCCGGTTAACCCTGATGGTTAACCGGTTAGAAGAATGGGTCAACCGTTTCAGCTCTAGTTCACACGGGTGCATAGTTTCGTTATTACTGAGAGCTTCTCGTTAATAATTGCAGCTATTAAGTTTGATATTGGAATAAATGCAATATTGCAAATCTGTGGTGTCCTGTTTCCACCACATACTTTTTTCGCTTCCTTCAATTTGTTTTTTTCGCTTGCTTTAGTTCCTTCTTGGCGAAGCAAGTGAAATAATCTCAATTATTTCGGTTCCTTCACCATGAAGGAACCGAAGGAACCAAAAACTCAAACGAAGCTTCGGTTGTTTTTTTTTCGCTTCCTTCGGTTCCTTCGTGCGACATTTTGTTACTCTTTCGCTTTCGGTGATTCCTTCACTTGTTAGCGAAGTATCCGAAGCAAGCAAAGGAACTGCTGAAACCCAACAACAACAAGGTTATTGGTTGTTGTTGTTGGGTTGTTGCTTCGGATACTTTGCGAAGGCGAAAAACCGAACGAAGCAAGCGAAATAACAATGATGTTTTTTCGCTTTTGTAGTTTGATTTTTTCACTTGCTTCGTTCGATTTTCTCGCTTCCTTCGGTTCCATTGTGGCGAAGGAACTGAAATAATTGAGATTATTACACCACGAAGGAACCGAATCAAGCGAAATAACCAAATGAAGCAAGCGAAGGAAGTGAAAAAAGTATATGACGGAGACAGGACACCATACAAATCTCTCTGTAATAAATTATTTCTACAATAATGTCAAATCCCAACAATTAACACTTTTATATTGACTTAAAGGATTGCTATCCTGATGAATACGACAAAACACTATCGGAAAGCACCCCCTATTATGACCACAATAACCCAAGTTTCATAACTATCGCATAATAAATAAGCCGAAAAATAAATAAATAATAACTCCACCGGTTGTCTGATTATCTCCGTCCCTATTCCTCATATGACGTCATATGAGTTGACTAACTTAAAACGCGGAATCAAAGTTAATTGTGTCTACCTACATGTATATGACGTCATCAATATTATGTAATTGTGGTGGCAAGTGGCGATGTTAAGAGCAGAGAATCGGCAGCAGAATTTGAGGGATGTCACATGCCTTTCAAGAGATAACAGGTCAATGAGACTATGACAGATTCAGAATATCAGTATGAGCATATGTTTATACAGACTGCATCTGTTCATAACTCTTGTAGTGATTTTGGGAGACCATCTACAGTAATGCCCAAAGTATATGACCCATTAACCACAGCAGAATTATGGGAAATTTTTCAGGATTTAGTCGGAAATATGGCTTGTTGCCATTCATCGGAAAGCTCTCACCGAGAGCTTTCCAATGAATGGCAGCAAGCCATATTTCCGACTAAATCCTGAAAAATTTCCATTAATTCTGCTGTGGTTTAGGGGTCGATTATTTAGGACATTACTGTATTACATTGAGGCTAAATATAATGGTCATATAATCTTCAGACTGTTATTAAACTCCTTGTTCTCTACTGCATTGATTCTAACTTGGGCTGTCTTATATCAATATGCCAAAGTGATTGACCCTTTCCTTAAATAATCGGCAGCTTTTACCTTAAACATGACCGCTCGCGTGTTTGTAAGAAGTTTCGTCTCCGAGTTAATAGTAATGGAAACCTTTAAACCCTCAATTTTCTACCTTCCAATAAAACATTGTTATGCCCCCGGCATTTCTCTATAACTACAGATCGCGTAGAATACTTTAGGCACCGGATTGAACTTTTGTCATACAGGCGTATTGTGCGAGTTGCAGGCTGTATGTGATTATAAAGCATATCGACTCTCAGATAGGCTCTCAGCGGGAATCCAGACACCAAGCCCGCTTATATTGTTGCATGTTATTTCGCGATTTACCATGAAATCAATACCTCCATTGGCTGTTCATGTTATAGCTCCGCTCTTGGTGTTTTACAGAAAGTGCCCTGCTCTTTTTATTGGCAGCTATCATATTCTCTGGGATGTCTCCAGAGCAGTGTTTCATACTACAAATTAACACTCTATCCTGACTGTAAAACAATATAGCGTTGGGAGTTGTCGTCGTAATGTAGGAAGTGAAGGGCATTGGTGAGGTGGAGATGGCAAATTTAGTTATAAATGTAAGGTTATTCATTAGTCAAGTCTCACTTACGTTCATTGGGGTTGAGTCGACCTCTGTAATAATCATTTACAATTAACATTTATAAATTTTAAAAGTAGCTTTCCTGAGAGAATGAATAATCTTTTCACGGACTAATTTCGGTTCATGGTAGAACATTGTGTCAACATTCCAATTGTACATGTACTAGTAGCTCTTGATCACGCAGAAGATACCTCACTGACTATCACAACATTTTGTACTGACCCGTATGACACTGTTTCTGGGTATATGGTGTAGGGAGTGGCAATGTCTAGGTTATTCACGTATATGTACAGTAATGCCCTAAATAATAGACTCCTTAACCACAGCAGAATTACGGAAAATTTTGTCAGGATTTACATGTAGTCGAAAATATGGCTTGTTGCCATTCATCGGAAAGCTCTCACTGAGCGCTTTCCGATGAATGGCAACAAGCCATATTTCCAACTAAATCCGGAAAAATTACCCATCATTGTGGTTAAGCAGTCGATTATTTAGGGCATTACTGTATATAGCTGAATATATCATGCAGAGTGACTTGTAAACTATTCAGAATTCTATACATGAAGTTTCGGAACATTTTGAACCCTGTTTATATAACATCGGGAGTTGCTTTAACCCTTCCTTGACTGGATCTTCCTAAAAATATGTGAAAACCCTGGGCAAATGCATTCTCTTATATATGGGAGCCTCACATATACATGTATAAGAGAATACATTGGCCGAACAATATTTACCTTGATCTTGTAGGCCTGTGCATTCTCTTATATATGCGAGGCTCGCATATATAAGAGAATGCACTGGCACAGGATCTTTAATGCTGCACCAGTGCAGGTCCCATCATGAAAGGGTTAATGGTGCAGTTTTATGTTTGCATATCCATATTTTTATTATATCTATAGCCACCAATTTATCAAACTAATCAGACATCACACCAAGATAATTGGACATATTCTGGACAGTGCTATCTGTATCAAAGATAGTGGTAATTGGATATCACAGACCTTATTTATATCCATCCCACATGATTCTAATAGCCACACAGTACTCATAAAGGCGATATATGGAATCTGTCTGGTTGCAATCGGAAATGACCTTTCAAGTGACAGGTTATCCTTATTGGCTTCTCTTTTCGATTTTCGCCATATCCATGTTGTGTATAAAATCAATAAATACGTATTATGTAACAACATGTGTGCAGCTAAATTTTTATATCTCACTTGTGTAATACAGTAATGCCCTAAGTAATCAACTCCTTAACCACAGCAGAATTATGGGTAACTTTTCAGGATTTAGTCGGAAATATGGCTTGTTGCCATTCATCGGAAAGCACTCGCCGAGAGCTGTGGTTAAGGAGTCGATTATTTAGAGCATCGCTTACTTGGGGCTTTGTATATTTCGTTTTATCTGTTTGTCAACCCATTGTTCTTTCTCTTGGGTCTGTTTGATTTAGCATTGCTACAAAGCCATGAAAATTAACCCTTCGATACCTGGATAATTACTGATGGGTAGTGAATTGATCCCATTCATTCATTTGTATGGATGTTCGGATAATATTACAGTAATGCCCGAAAGTATATGACCCTTTAACCACAGCATGGTGAGAGCTTTCCAATGAATGGCAACAAGCCATATTTCCGACTAAATCCTGAAATATTTCCCATAATTCTGTGGTTTTGGGGTCGTTTATTTAGGACATTACTGTAGTTCAACTGATAATAATAGTAATAATAATAATAATTGATCCATTTTATGTATACATGTAGCACATTCTCTAATTTATTTACAGTAATGCCCTAAATAATCAACTCCTTAACCACAGCAGAATTATGGGTAACTTTTCAGGATTTAGTTTGAAATATGGCTTGTTGCCATTCATCGGAAAGCTCTCAGTGAGAGCTTTCCGATGAATGGCAACAAGCCATATTTCCGACTAAATCCTGAAAAGTTACCCATAATACTGATGTGGTTATGTAGTCGATTATTTAGGGCAGTACTGTATTTCAATGGTCTTTACACCGTTTGTTACCCTGACCATAGGGTATGACACTGTTGCCATTCCCTTCATTCAGTCCAACAACATCGTGTGCATATCAGGATTTCATACTGATAATAATTATCAACTCTCTGCAAGTTACTCCCTTAACCCTTTCATGATGGGAGCTGCGCTGGTGCAGCATCAAAGGTCCTGTGCCAGTGCATTCTCTTTATATATAGTATATGCGAGTCTCTCAAAGGGAGCTCCTCATATATAAGAGAATGCACTTCCTTACAATATCAAGATAAATATTTTTAGGTCGGTGCATTCTCTTTTATATGTGATGTGCTCACATATATAAGAGAATGCATTGGCACAGGGTTTTCGAAAAATTTCAGAAAGCTCCAGTCATAAAAGGGTTAACGGATGAGTGGTGCAAAGCATTCTCAGTCATGCTGATGTGTTGACAGCAACTCCGGGGGGGGGGGGAGGGGAGGGGTCTGCTTAGGGCTCATCTTCTATAATCTCAAATTAACATTGTTTTTAGTTTCTTTTTACCTTCTGTTCACATTCCCTAATTTGCAGAAGATACATCGAGGTGAATAATTGGTGAACATCAGCAAATTCAACTGGGAAACTTCAATCTGATCACAGATCTCCCATAGCAGTTGAAGCCAAAGCAGAATGAGGTTCCCAGAGGGTGAATCTTGTGACACTGGCCTGCCGTGCTGGATAGTATCACTAAATTTATCCTCTGGGAACCTCATTCTGCAAATGACAGCACTGCCTCTCTTCTTATAAATTATAGAGACCATTCCAATGCATGCTTCTAGAAATGTACAGATGCAAATTGAATTCTTAGTTGGTTTTTTTCTTTCTTTTTTTCCTTTGATTGTCTTTTAGTATTTGACATTTCTCATCTCCTTCTTGTGATTCAGTCTGATTCAAATACAGGCTATTTAACTAGCTATATGATCGGTAGTCTAAAACATTTCAACACTCTTCATTTTACCGCTGCTATAAATAGATTTATTTGGCAGTTCCCACAGAATGTCTTCAACTCGCATTCTCACGCATTTCATATTAATAGTAGCTTTGTGATAGAAAGACAGTCAACTCAGGCCTGGCCTTTTAAGGCGGGCGATCGCCCTCGCCCGCCTCCGCCCGCCTGAAATTAAAATAAGGAGGGCGCCTATCGCCCTCCTCGCGTAAATATAATAATAAAAAAATAAAAATAATTTTTTTTTTTTTTTTTTTTTTTTTTATTTCAGTGTTGGTATCTTTTAATAAGTATATAAATATTATGGTTTACATATGCATATACATATATGCCTATACAGCAGAGTGCTCTACCTATCATTAGCTTATGTCAGCTTCCGGTGGGTAAGACATGGTACCTCTAATTGTGGACTCTTCTGCTATAGGGCATCCCCCCTTTACTCACATAATGTGGGTCACACAAAACTACATTTTTTCCCTCAAGAAACACTGAACAAAATCCACAAATATATGCCAGAATCGCTCTCAGGGACACTACATATTAAAAATTTCCCCCGGACCCCCCTAATCATGAGAGGGGGACACCCCCTCTCAAACTCACCCCCGCTCGCCTGTGCGAGACTCGGATGATGCTTCGCATCATATGGTCAGATAAAATAGCCCTCCTGGGATAAATTAAGGAGGGCGATCATTGCCCTCCTTCCAATTTCAAAGGGCCAGGCCTGTCAACTGATAGACCATCAGTATGTGTCTACATCTAAATATGTTTATATAATAAACCAAAAATCATATTATGACCAGGAAACTCAATCATATTGTTTTAATTAAAATAAGATTTTCAAAAGGTGTATATAGACAGAACACAATGCGCATCTTAATCGAGACTCTTTTATCGAATGAGTTGCGGATGGCGCAAGGATATATATTTTTGCAAGAGCATAACTCGAGTGAAATGTAACTTTGCACCGTCTGCAACGAGTTTGATAAAATACTCGAGATTATTATGCAAGTTGTGTTCTGTATATATTCTACACCATTAATTTCAGTCAGATAAGTTCAATCCACAACTGTCACCTTCATTGATAGTATAGCTACCTTTATTGTGATTTAAGTCTGATGAATAACCAGTAATTATCGGGGGATCACCGGAAGCGGATGATTGACGTAATGTAGGTCATCTTTCTTGGCGACAACGTTAACAAGAATAGTTCCGGCTTGTATTCCACTAGAGGTATACACTAATATGTATTCAATGGCTGGGATTCCGTTGAATACATGTGCCTCACGTCAATGGGTGTCAAATAAAATAATAATTAGTTTTGTCAAATATAAAATATTTCAATCTGAAATGCACTTTTAATAGTTCAAAAGCTACACATTTTCCACTAGATACATAGGAACTGTACTGTATGACTGACACTGCTGCGCTAGAACTTAATTATCCCCAGTGAGGGTCGGTGAGGCCGGTGTTTGATCATCAGCATCGGATACCTTTGCACATTGGCTTGTCGCAAATATTGCATGCTGGGAAGGATTCATTCTGCTAATAAATGACAGATTGGGCCGATATTGATTCACTTTGTTTTAATCTACTTTCCTGGCAACCTGTGATGTCGCTATTCACGGACTATATTGTACATTCATCATACGTTTCTGTCCTCATTATTACAGATGAAGCCATTCATTATGTACTGTGATGAGGGAACCCCCCGGTTATCAGAGGTCTGTTTGTAATGGCCGAGCCACAGAGTAATACTAATATATATCTTTGTGGACCTGTATCTATAGGTTTATATAAATTTCCGCTATAGAACCAATTTTCCGGAGGCATTATTTTGCAGTAAGTGTTTGTGATTACAGTAATGCCCTGAGTAATCGACTCCGCAGAATTATGGGTAACTTTTCAGGATTTAGTCGGAAATATGGCTTGTTGCCATTCATCGGAAAGCTCTCGGGGAGAGCTTTCCGATGAATGGCAACAAGCCATATTTCCGACTAAATCCTGAAAAGTTACCCTGACTTACCCATAATTCTGCTGTGTTTAAGTAGTCGATTACTTTCGGCATTACTGTATTTCACAACATGTGTGACCTGGGGCTGCGATTGGATCAGTTGGTAAGATGTATAGCATATTAACCCTTTCATGACGGGAGATGCGCTGGTCAGTAAAGATCATGTGCCAGTACATTCTCTTATATATGTGAATCTCCCATATGGAACCTCGCATATATAAGAGAATTCTCAGGCTTACAAGGTCAAGGTAAATTTTGTTAGGCCAGTGCATTCTTTTATATATACAAGGTGCCCTATGGGCGACTCGCATATATAAGAGAATGCATTGGCACAGGGTTTTCGCAAAATTTCAGGAATCTCCAATCATGGAAGGGTTAAGCTATCGTAAGCCTACCAGATATATCAAAGCTGGTTTGATTTCAATATTGGTGTGAATTTAGGATCCATGTAGTCGAAAATCTATGGGATAAAGATATCATGTAACAATACATATACTAATGCGTCATCTTGACATACCATTTACCTTTCTTTTCCAAAAAAAGAGACATTTACCAAACATTTTTCTCAATCAGACGAACGATGCGTGAAGCAGGTCGGACAGTTTTCGGGTCTGTTCAATTCGAGTTCCTGTCATACCATGCAGTATTGAGGGGGAAATATGCTCGGTACTCGATCAAACACTTGAAAAATGGCTGCAATACTTCGCAAGTAGTTCACCTGATCGATAAAAAGCCCCATTAAATTTCTCTTTTTTGAAAAGGAAGGTAAATGGTATGTCAAGGTGACCCATTATTATATGTGTTGTCCAGGGAAAATCGTGGTTTGGTCGTGTCTTGCATCATATTCTTCCTTTCCGGACTTGAACAAACCCCTCCGTTGCCAGTGCTGGGGAAAGTTGGACTATACATTCAATGTATATAGTCAATTTTGGACTAGGATCCATGCCAATGAGCTGACCTGATTCCTGTATCTCGGCAAGTTTTAGTTACAGTAATGCCCAAATAATCGACTCCTTAACCACAGCAGAATTATAGGTAACTTTTCAGGATTTAGTCGGTAATATGGCTTGTTGTCATTCATCGGAAAGCTCTCAGTGAGTTTTCCAGATGATAATAAACTTTAGTACCTTGTATGTGTGATCGGATCTGAACCAAATTTGGTATGTGTGATTATCAGCTCCAAATAAGTTCAAATATGGGTTTGGTCCACCCTATTTTGTCGGAGCTACTGTCCTTGTTGACTTTGTTTTTGTGATCTGTTTGTTTTTAAATTTGGTATGTAGATTAACCACATGAAGATAGGTCAAGTTCGATTTTGGGTCAAGTTTGAATTTGGTCATGGTCCGATGAATTTTGACACAATTAAACAAAATCTACCCTTACTAATATGCCACCTTTTCGGGGTACATGTGGTCGGCGACCATTTATTTTTCCTAAAAACTTCTCCAGTTGAATAATAGACCATTCCAATGTATACTTTTATTACTATCCATTCAGAAAAGAAAGGGTTAAAGATGCTTGCATCTTTGTATTTAAAAAAGACTGTTGTCTGGGTTGGAAGACGTTTTATATTTTTTTTATATCCACGCAGTCATCTTTTATTCATCTTTTATTCGTCGTCTGTCTCTAAGTGAAAGTCAGTGTTGTGCATATCTACAAGATGTGCGAGAGCTGGTTCAGTAAAAGGAAAAGTCTTGTAAACTATCAGTTTCTAATTTTGTCAGTAGATCACGATTATGGAATTCATGGAAAAAGATGTCATAAATAATCTTGTGGTGTAGCTCGTAAGATATAATTCTTTTTGATCTTGGATCCATTGTGAATCAAATCAAAGTAATTCCAAACTATTGGCAAATCTTCGATGTTGATATTGTTAGAAAATTTTAACCCCCCTTCCCCCACACACACAAAATCACCCCTCACTCTTGAATATAATGTGATGTATACTGGATGCGTGCGTTCTGTTCCTCAATCTGTGTAGATGTGTAATTAAGTCTTGAACTAGTGTTTCTGTAATTTGCAGATTGAGGTCCCCAGCAGGTGAATTTAGTGATTCAGCCCAACGGGCTAGCATCCCTCTGGGGAACTCATTCGGCTTAGGCCTAATCTTCTGGATAGTGTATACAGTCTCAAATTAACATTGTTTTTAGTTACTTTTCCCTTCTGTTCAGTTTCTATATCACCTAATTTGCAGATGATAGAATGTATAATTGAGGTGACTATTAAAGGGGTGACACCAACACTTCAACTGGGGAACTTCAATCTGATCCCAGGTCTCCCATAGCAGTTTAGGCCTATAATAATGGTGCTTATATAGCGCCTATGCCCACGAGGGCCCAAAGCTCTTCTCATAATTACCCCGAGTCTTCTGCGTGCTGCCATCTAACAGGTGCTTCACAAGAGCGGCTTACACTTACCCAACAACCAGGTCTCATCTAGGTACTACGAAGTGAGCACAGTACAAGTGGCCCAAGCGTCACAACCTGGAGCGAGATTTGAAACAGCGTGTGGCTCTATATAGCACAAATGCCGCTTAATCCGGCCAAGCCACTGTTGTGGAGATGATAGTCCACCGGTGGGCACAAACTCATGCGGGTGCGTTAACACCATCACAAGTCCGACGCTCTAACCACTGGGCTACCACTTCCAAGGCCTAAGCAAAATGAGTCCCCAGAGGGTGAATTTGGTTATGCTAGCCTGCTCACTAACAAGCCTTGAAATAGTGTGTCTGTCATTTGCAGAATGAGGTCCCCAGAGGGTGAATCTAGTGATGCTACCCCGCATAGCGGGCTAGCATCACCAAATTCACCCTCTGGGAACCTCATTCTGCTGAGGTGTAAGCAGAATGAGGTCCCCAGAGGGTGAATTCGGTGATATCTAAATTCACCCTCTGGGGACCTCATTCTGCAAATGACAGACACACTATTTCAAGGCTTGCTCACTAAACTTGCACTCTAGGGACCTCATTCTGCAAATGACAGCCACACTATTTCATTAGGCATGTGTATTCATCTGTCTTTAGAGATTTATCCCATGCACTCATGTAGCACAGCCATTATTTACTAATATGGTATGAATTCAAATGGTGCATCTTTCCATTTGATACAATTTAAGTACTTGTCAGACATATTTAAGTGTGCATTTCCTTGTTCGAGTTCCTGCTACAACAGTAAATTGACTATTGACTGCAATAAATGATTCAATTGTCGTAAAGTTTCCAATAGATCATGGAAAATTTGGTCGATAACAACTTAGAAGAAATGGATCTATTTTCACCATACTGTCGGTGAAATAGCGCTCTTGCATAACCCTTTGATTACTGAATGTTCTTGATGGATATAAATACTTTGTTCCCATTTGTTCATTTGTAGGGATGTTTAGCTAATATTATAGTCAAAGTTTTGATGAACTTATTGTCTGATCATACCTACTAGGAAAGTCTGGAAATAGTGTGTCTGACATTTGTAGAATGAAGTCCCCAGAGGGTGAATTTAGTGGTGCTACTCCACACACACAGCAGGCTAGCATCACCAAATTCACCATCTGAGCACCTCAATCTGCTTAGGCCTCATCATCTTGGAAGTATCTATACTCCCAAATTAACATTGTTTTTAGTTACTTTTTCCATTCTGTTCAGTGTCTATATCCCCTAATTTGCAGAAGACAAAATGCATAAGTCATCTTTTATTCATCAGCTACTATCGTTGACGTCTGTCTCTAAGTGAAAGTCAGTGTTGTGCATATCTACAAGATGTGCGAGAGCTTGTTCAGTAAAAGGAAAAGTCTTGTATACTATCAGTTTCTAATTTTGTCAGTAGATCACGATTATGGAATTCATGGAAAATGATGTCATAAATAATCTTGTGGTGTAGCTCGTAAGATATAATTCTTTTTGATCTTGGATCCATTGTGAATCAAATCAAAGTAATTCCAAACTATCGGCAAATCTTCGATGTTGATATTGTTAGAAAATTTTAACCCCCCCCCCCCCTTCCCCCACACACACAAAATCTCCCCTCACTCTTGAATATAATGTGATGCGTGCGTTCTGTTCCTAAATCTGTGTAGATGTGTAATTAAGTCTTGAACTAGTGTTCAAGACTGGATATAATTTATTTTTGAGTGTCTGACAAAATGACAGGCACCAAAGATTCGGCGTCTGACATTTGAAAAGTGTGTCTGTCATTTACCTGGTATCAATAAATAGCAGCAATTAGTTGTTTTTTAGCCCATTCCAATGCACAAATTAGATTCATTGATGTACCATGTTATGAATTATGGTGTTTTACATCACTTTTAGCTGAAGCTAAACGAAACGACGCTTAATTATATCACTTACTCAAGTTACTGAAACTATTAATGTTGATCAAATCGGAAAATTAGGATTACTATACGTGATCGGGACTTTTGCATACATTATGTACTGTGCTAAGTCACTGAACTGCCCATTGCTAATTTCAAATTGGCCGGATCGGATCAGATTAATCGGAAGTTGACCGATATAGTAGCGCAAAATAGTCCGCAGAAAAAATCCTACGCCGTGCTTCCCCCAAGTAAACATGAGCACATGTTTCAAAACGCGGCGATTTAAAAACTACCCGGTATGAATTTTTTCGGATGGGCCCAAAGCGCTTCTCATAATTACCCCGAGTCTTCTCCATGCTGCCATCTAACAGGTGCTTCACAAGAGCGGCTTACACTTACCCAACAACCAGGTCCCTATTTCTCATCTAGGTACTACGAAGTGAGCACAGTATACAAGTGGCCCAAGCGTCACAACCTGGAGCGAGATTTGTAACAGCGTGTGGCTCTATATAGCACAAATGCCGCTTAATCTGGCCAAGCCACTGTTGTGGAGATGATAGTCCAACGGCGGGCCATGAACTCATGCGGGTGCGTTAACACCATCACAAGTCCGACGCTCTAACCACTGGGCTACCACTTCCAAGGCCTAAGCAAAATGAGTCCCCAGAGGGTGAATTTGGTTATGCTAGCCTGCTCACTAACAAGCCTTGAAATAGTGTGTCTGTCATTTGCAGAATGAGGTCCCCAGAGGGTGAATCTAGTGATGCTACCCCGCATAGCGGGCTAGCATCACCAAATTCACCATCTGGGAACCTCATTCTGCTGAGGTGTAAGCAGAATGAGGTCCCCAGAGGGTGAATTCGGTGATATCTAAATTCACCCTCTGGGGACCTCATTCTGCAAATGACAGACACTATTTCAAGGCCTGCTCACTAAACTTGCACTCTAGGGACCTCATTCTGCAAATGACAGCCACACTATTTCATTAGGCATGTGTATTCATCTGTCTTTAGAGATTTTATCCCATGCACTCATGTAGCACAGCCATTATTTACTAATATGGTATGAATTCAAATGGTGCATCTTTCCATTTGATACAATTTAAGTACTTGTCAGACATATTTAAGTGTGCATTTCCTTGTTCGAGTTCCTGCTACAACAGTAAATTGACTATTGACTGCAATAAATGATTCAATTGTCGTAAAGTTTCCAATAGATCATGGAAAATTTGGTCGATAACAACTTAGAAGAAATGGATGTATTTTCACCATACTGTCGGTGAAATAGTGCTCTTTGTAACCCTTTGATTACTGAATGTTCTTGATGGATATAAATACTTTGTTCCCATTTGTTCATTTGTAGGGATGTTTAGCTAATATTATAGTAGTCAAAGTTTTGATGAACTTATTATCTGATCATACCTACTAGGAAAGTCCTGGAAATAGTGTGTCTGACATTTGTAGAATGAAGTCCCCAGAGGGTGAATTTAGTGGTGCTACTCCACACACACAGCAGGCTAGCATCACCAAATTCACCATCTGAGCACCTCATTCTGCTTAGGCTTCATCATCTTGAAAGTATCTATAGTCCCAAATTAACATTGTTTTTAGTTACTTTTTCCATTCTGTTCAGTGTCTATATCCCCTAATTTGCAGAAGACAAAATGCATAATTGAGGTGACCAATGGCCACCAATTATATAGTCAGCTGGAGAACTTCAAAATCCTATTCCAGGTCTCACATAGCTGTTGAGGCCTAAGCAGAATGAGGTTCCCAGAGGGTTAATTTGGTGTATTAGCAACTTAGTATTATTAGCATATTTTTCTACTTTGGCAGTTTTGTCAAAATTTTGTCTGAAATGGCTACCTCTCAGGGGGGGGGATTTTTTCTTGGCACGTATGCCGGGGTGGGTGGGTGGTCAATGAGACCAACAATAAAAAATTCTGCAATGCAAAAAAAAATTTCCTGCAAGTTTTTTTGACTGTTTTTGCAATGAATTTGGCTTAAAAACACCTTAGAATCTCTGTTTTAGTGTTAAAAGGGAGGGGTGGGTGTCCAAAAATGGTCAGAAAAAACTGCCGATAGAGGGAAAAAATTTTGGACGCGGAGCTGGGTGGGTCCCAACAATGGTCGAAAGGTAAAAATCAGCATACTTGCCTGAATTTTTTTTTCTGACACCCCCCCCCCCCCCCACTGCACCACTTGGAAATTTCTGACAGTTGTAAAGTTACGGTACAAGTTGGAAATTTCCAGCTCAGACTGGCTGATGCTGTCTCAAGGGGTCCAATTTGAAGTTTGATCTAGTTCAAGGGGGGGATTCTGGTTCAAGAGTGGTAGGTGCAGTTGCAAATTTCGAGGTGGACACCCCCCCCCCCTCCCCCCCCCCCCCCGCCAATGAAGACCCTGTAGCCACATCCCTGACTAGA